>JAVGVS010000021.1:688300-1065159 GCA_032718565.1 Distichodus sexfasciatus | reverse complement strand
CCAGGGGTGGAAGTAACGAATTACAAATACTCACGTTACTGTTATTAAGTAGATTTTTTGGGTACTTGTACTTTTATGAGTAGTTTTTCAAGTGCGTAATTTTACTTATACTTGAGTACAATTTACACCATGCAATCTACTTCGCTACTTATAAAATCAAAAGTCGCTACTGAGTACGCCCACAATTTGAATTAATATTCAAAGCAGATGAAAGGCTGTGCAATCGCGACCGCGCCAATGAATCTATGACGTAAGCAAAGAATAAACTCCGCTGCAGCAGCAGGCACAGGTGTCTGGAGGAACTACACAGTGGAGTACAAACTAATTTATAGACTGAAGATTTGGAAAAAAGGAGCCAAAATGGAGACAGAAGACAACACTGTCAACCGAGAAAATTATGGAGAAAAGACGGAGGACGAGTGCCCGCTGCCCGTTGTTCGCAGTGTATTGGGAAAAGTTTAAACTGTTCTATGCATGTTCAAAAACATTTTTGTCATTGTTTTAACAAACACAATCCCTGCTTTATATCTACATTTATTTACAAAACAAATTGCCTTTCTGTACCTTGTTCATCTGAGAAGCTTTGAACGTAGATATCTAATACTGATGAATTGAATCGAGTGCCTGCTATTGACGACGCAATAAAACATCCATCGGTTAAAAAGTAATTAATACTCTGAGTAGTTTTTGAGAAGAGTACTTTGTACTTTTACTTGTAATTGAGTACATTTTAACCAATGTAACAGTACTTGTACTTGAGTACAAATTTTCAGTACTCTTTCCACCTCTGATATACATTTTGTAAATCAAAGTCAAAAGAAATTTATTAACTTACTGTCATCAATGTTGGGCTAGTTACTAGTTACTTCCAAAATGTAATATAGATTTCTAGTTTCTGTTATTTCAAAGTTATTGGTTACAATACAATGCTACTGGTACTGGTACTCTTACACCACTTCTGCATTACTTTCACCAAAGTAACTGTGGACATGGCATTCTAAAATGCTGCTGCAGCTCATTCTACATCCAGTGGAGAGCAATGTTTTTTGTTTTATTTTTTTTAAACTTTTTTTTTCATTTGGGTTTTGAAAATTGAGTGAATGAATGATACATAGATGTGACCGTTTCCAGTTAATTCATTTACTAAATATGTTATATGTAATCATAATTTTATATTTGTATAACTTTAATAAATTGATTATATATAACTTGTATGGGGGGTATTTGTCATATAAACGTAGATCAACGTAGATGAACAGTACTGAACTAGAACTAGAAGTTAACCTTTCACTACTCTGTTATTCTTGTATAACTATGTAACAAATAACTTTTTAATCTTGAATATGTTTTCATATTCTAACCAGTATTGATTCACTTTAACCATGTTAAATTCGCGACTAACTGAAAACTACACTGCACTGGAACATTAAAAATATCGTTCTACATGATTTTATAGTCATGCAGAGAGACATCACGCAGTACTGCATCTTCATTTGAATATTTATGGTAAAATGGGAATTTAGTTTGTAATGTTACTTGGTGAACTGCTGGATACTTGACTGGAGTCGATTCTTAGTTCTTAGCTTCCTTGAATCGAGAAATCGGTTCTTTATGAAAGCGACTCCCAGCCCTAGAGGACGCACAGGTTGCGTCCAAATCTGCGAGCTGCCAGTGGTTTGGGACGCGGCCGCCATTAGAGTTATTTGATTTAAATAGTCAAAAACGGTGTCAAAGTGTAAAGATAGACGCTTCGTCGCTGTAATTTACATTTAGAGATCCCGGACAATTCTAAAACCCCGGCCGGACGCAGTTTCCAGGTCTCAAAAAGAGGACATGTCCGGGGAAAAGAGGACGTCTGGTCACCGTAGTCAAATACAGAGGTCACATTTTGTTGTGGTGCACTGTGTGCAATGGTGTGTTCACAATGACAATCACAATGATAATCGCCCACTTTCAGTAAGTATGAGAAAGGCGGGGCTACCGAGCAGTACAGAAAGAAGATACAACATTAATTATGGCGACGTATTAGGGCCATTGTAGATTAAAAAGGAAAAAATGGAGGGAGTAAAATTCCAGGAAAACCCCCCAGATATTCTCCGAGATTACAAAGTCACAATCTCCGAGAATGCGAATGTTCCACTTTGCTTTTCTCTGCTGTTTCTGAACGAATCTAAAGGCCACGGATTCCATCCATCTCGCAGCTGCCAGGAGCGCGCCGTGATGCAATGAGCCTGCGCGTCAGGACAGGTGGGTGGCTGACGAAGTAGAATACAACCTGTAAGGCCTGTTGTAAAGCCATATACATACCAGATTGAATTGAAACGTGACTAAACGCATTTGCTGGGCTACCAAGCGAAAACAGTATGGCTTTCTCTTCCAGTAGTTAATAACCAAAAATGCATGTAGTAATTTTTCATGTAGTAAAGTTCGGGGATTGATCACTGAAAACAAACATCAACAGCGCAGGCATATTCTTTTACGGCGATGACAACACAAACCTTTAACAAATATAGAGGATAGTTTTTGATTCTGTAAAACATTTTTATTCAGATATTCAGATACGGTGTACACACATGCTCAGTTCTCTGATAAACAATTGCAACAAAGTTTTGTGATAAAATGAGAACTACAACATTTTGAACACAAATACATCTTATGATAAAAATCAGACTTTTATCTCATAGCATTCTGTACATTTAAACAAACGTCATCAAAAGATAAACTTCAAAAAAAAAGAAAAAAATGGACAGTCTGACCAAGACTATTCATTTCCAGAACATTTAGCTCCACAATCTCCATTTAGACAAAGGTCACACTTGACATCAATACGGTTCATAACTTAATACAGTCGAAAACATCTGGTGTAAGTAGCAGAATTTTCAATACGTGGTTAAATGTCTTTCTTTGAATGTGTGCCCACATGCACACGTTTTTGTGTACTGTATATCAAAGCATGCAGGTGTTGCGGATTAATTTTTACGGCAGTCTTGAAACCTAACCCCTTCTACTGAATAAAAACATTTCTTTATTGTAAATAAAAGTGATGTAGGTCTGCATTCATGTCCAGTCCAGTAGGGTCAGCTTCCAAACATTGACTTAGTGCTAAACTATGGAAAGTTTTCTAATAAATATTACCTAGTGTTTGGGCAAGACAAAAATAGACAAACCAAAACGAGGAGTGTGCAATGTTTAGAGTCAGAACTGTAGACTAACTGTGAAACTTCCATCTTTTCCAACCTCTCAAGAGCCCATGCACCACTTTTTTCCAGTATGCTTACACAAGGCCAGACAAAGTCCCAGGATATAATATTTTATACTCTTAACACGATGCATGCGTTCAAGTTCACGTACCAAATACAGTGAGCCCCTCCTCCCCTCCCCAGACTGTGAGAACAGCATTATCACACTATCACTTTTTTTTCATCTACATCTCTTTGTTGAACAACAAATAGAAGGACCACAACGTGTAATGAAAAGTGCTTAAAAAAGAAATGCAAAACTTTAGCACGCCAACATAATGCCGGTATGACAAATATAAGGTGGAAAAATATTCAAACAAGAGGGAACAAGCAACAATTGCAGTGACATCATTGCTTTACATAACAAAAATAAACTAAAGAAATTGCAGACATTTTTTTTCTCCATAAAGATACTGCAGGTCAATGGAAAACATAAGACAGAGACATACATAAAGTGCAAATAAAATAAGGGCACAAATGAAATGTTCCCTTAGGGCAAAGTTTAAAAACAAAACATTTATGTACTGTTAAAAGATTAATCTGAATACTATGGTATACATTATTTGAACCAAGAGCTACGGTTGAAGCTCCAGAATGGCCCAGGATTTCTCTCAAAAATTCTTTCTAGGCATTAGCTCTAAGGAGACTGTTTGAATGGGTAATGCTATGTACAATAAACACAAGACACTGATTTTGGGACAGGGTGTCCTGAGCAGAACAGAGCTGGATATGCAAGTCGACTTGATTTGAAAGAAATTAAGGTACTGTAAGTCATCAAATCCAGTTGCTCCTACTATAAATAATAAAAGTCACACGGTGGCACAAATAAAGATCTGTTTCCTCTCACGTGCAGAGACTCAATACAAGGCCCATTATGAGAATTTACAATAAACATGGGCGTGAGCGAAGAAGATCTCCAGGGGACGTTTTTCATGAAGTGAGAGTCAGTCGAACAAACAAATCAGACAAAATCGGTCCCAAAATGGGAGTGAACAGATCTGGTAGATAGTCAGAAACTGGCTTAAAATGTTCGTAGTATGTGAAATGAAAAACCAAAGCTTAATAAAGAATGAAAAAAGAGATAAAGATCCTATAAACATAAGGTACACAACTTTCCAACGTCCTGAAGACGAGAGTTCACTAAAGACAAAATGCTGCCCAAGACGTCATTTTTTCCCCAATGGCCATGAACAACGTGAAAACCTACACCAAGGCATGCCATTATACATACTACTCACAGAAAAAAAATCATGCTGTAATACTATCAGCATGTGATGAAGCACACTTTGTGTTAGCTGATTAGCAGATTCTAGGGTTCACAACTTTAAAAGTGTTTAAAGTGTTTTAGTCTTGACTTGCTAAATATCAAACATTGAGGGCACATAATTCAGTGTAAAAAAGGACCAAATAGTGACCCTGATGTCAAAACATCAATTAATTTAGCACAGTTTACCTGAAGTAATGCAACACATTTTGACAGTAGGGCAAGCATCAGTCCATGTAAAACAGAGCCCTTAAATTGAATGCTATTTCATTTTACCTTATCTAACTTTTTAAAAGTATAAGAAAAAAACAGTTAAACAGCCAAAACAGAATGTTTTCTTCCTGGGAGTAACATTACTAAAGCTAAACGAATCTAACTCAAACCAAACAAGTATGTTTACATTAAAACTTACACTACAGAACCACCTACGTAGTTCTAGCCCGACTTAAAACACTTGGGCGCTTTATCTATCAACAGTCTCGTGAAACTCTCGTTTGATATGGCAAGTGTACAAAGAGAAAATATTCTTGGGACATAATGTGAAATAAGACCTTGAGAGTCTCCCAGTTTCCACTAATATATGAATATTTGGAGTGAGTACATAACACTAAAATTCACATATCAGTGACCAGGCACTGGGAGAAGTACCCTAAGGGCATCAAAACCGAACCTTCTCCAGGCAAACAGAATAACTTGTCTTCTTAAACATACATGACTGTATGGTACAAAAACCAACAAATGTGACTTTCATTCATCCTCTTCATACCGTGATGTGTAATATTCACAATGCCTACATGCCCCAAAATCTTTTATGTAGCCTGAATGCATGAAATGTCCATAGCAACAAAATACAAAGTAAAAATAAAACAACCCCAGGATTACAGTTTCATCCTGACAACGTTGTGTATGACACATTTTCCAATTTATAGCACTGAAGTGTGACCTTGGCTGGGATGCCCAACCGGAAAGCTGTGTGAGTCCTCCCTTCCCCTCTATTTTGGTCCAGCTCCAAGAGGGCAAGCAAACTTCAGACTGGAGACGAAACGCTGCTTGTTCAGAGGTCAGCCCAGGCCAGGCTTATAGCAGACACTGAAATGGTAGTGAGTGTGTGTTGCTGCTGATGTCCACTCACTCATTCATTCATTCAACTTGCACAGTGAGTTAATGTGCTTGTTATGAGGAGTGGAGTGGAGCAGAGTGGAGTGGAGTTTAGTGGAGAGGAGGGGAGGTGGGGGTTGAGGGACAGCCAGTACTTTTCTGTTTTTTGTGCCCCTGGAAGTCCTGAGGAGTTTTTGGTGATGCAGACCGAGCCTAGCAGACCAGGGCACAGGCACCACTTAATACCTAACATGCCAGCAATTATGTATGTTATGATGATTATGAGCAAGGATTCCAACATGATAATGGTCAAGTTCCGAGGCAGCGTGGGTGAATAAGGTTATAATGACAGACAGACAGACCTTGAAAAACTTAACTAGAGGTCCTCCCTTGCTGTAGTAGTATCATGCGTACAACCTCTTAATCATTTCGGACTGGTTGTTAACAGCAGTGATCGCTTGCGGTGGCGGTGGTGTTGGCGATGCCGGATGGGCAATGCTGCAGCACTGCGGGACGGGAGGGGGGTCAGGAAACCCCTCTACTGCGGAAAGGCACAAGGGAAGAGGTTGAAAGAAAGGAAGAGCAGGTATGTGAGCTGATGGACCTGGAGTCTTGTGTGGTTGAGGAAGAAGAGAGGATGGGAGTGGTGTGGCAGATCTGTATCAGCAAAGCTTAGAGGGTCTCCTTACATCCGGGATCCTCTCTCCTGAAGGATCTGCACAACAGGAGAGACCAGTGAGATAAGACTTATAATAAACTTACAGTTATATGCATACACACATCTCATTCTCATTCAGTCTTATACAAATACAAACAGTGCAAATAAGTGTCTGGCAAACACACTCAGTAATTTAATAGCCAAATATGAATTTAAGTATTATTTTGTCATCATTTATATTTAAACTGACCTCAAACTAACTTTCAACAGTGGTAAACAGGTTTAGAATGTGTAATTTTAAACACTGTAAAACACATTTCAGGCTCTTTCATTAAGCTGGCTTAGAATGTGTAAAACAGCATGAAGGAAGTAACCAGCTACCCTAGAGAAAGAAATTGCCCCTGTATAATCTCTTTTGTCGTCACAATTTGTTCTTTTACCATTACAATTGTTTAAAAAATATCACAAACAAAGACCTTGTACATGTTTTCAAACGAGTGGCCGGTAATAGCATACTGTCTGCTTAATGTTGTATTCCAGTGGATTTTCCATATGTTCTCAAAACAACACCTGAAATGATTGTGACCTCCCCAAAACGTAATTGCCAGAAAACTGATGAACAATGTATAACACACCCTTCAGATTTGACCTCACCTTAGCCTTTTCAGTTGGCTCAATAACAATCCCATTAGTGGAGTTGTTGAGCTCTCGGGAAACCACACACAGGAACTCGGCCTGGTCCTCGTTGCCATAGTTATAGGAGGAGCCAATGCTTATAAGCTGCAAAAACAAGCAAGTTGAATCAAGTTCAAGCCATCACAAAAGTTCTTCAAAATGAGGTATCTGGCTGACGCAAATAAACGCTCCCCCAGACCAAAACAGCCAGCGTCACAAAGTGACTAAAGCCTCCACCTGTCTCCCTTTGACAAGAACATGAGAGACATGTTTGGGCTTGAAATCAGACAAACAACTTGTATTGGTATTGTAAGAGCTAGCTAGAGATCTGTAGTTCATTTGAGCAAATGAAAACTCGTCCAGATCTCCCATTCAAACACTGATCCAACCAAGCACAATTCGTTTAAGCTGAAATTACAGCTGGTATTTCAGTGTCCAGGGATATGAGGGGAAAAAAGCTGATCTGATTATCATAAACACATATAAAACCAAAATCCCCACTAAATGGAGAGCAAATATTAAGAATGACGTGCTCAAATGACCGGCACCATTATTACCCAACACACACACACACACACATACCAGAGCAGAGCCAGACTGGTTTACCTGCTCAAATTTCCACCCATCAGACATTGTGGAGACCATCTGTGTAAGCTCCTCCTCCTGACACTGGAGTACACGGTAAACATGTTTCACAGGGCCCTGAACAAAAGACCAAAACGTTTAGTTGAGTGCATATTTGTCATTTTTTATTAGCGTTATTCAACATAGTTTGACTTAAGATTGATATACTATGAATAAATTGTACTACAAGAGAGCACTGTGTCATACCATAACATTCCAATTCAACAGTATGGTAAACATGATTTTAGAATGATCTTTTTTCATTGGTCTGATCGGAAAAAGATGCAAAACACATCATAGAAATGGGATGAGTGTGATGTTCTTGTTTGCATACAAATAACAAAGACCTGTTCTGAGAAGTGACTGCTGCTCCTATGTGTGAAGTTATGTTTTTACAGATTGGTTTCTATGTGTGTAGACATTCTTATTTGTCTTGTTATTTTTAGACATGAGCTCTTTAGGTGTATAACGCTTTAAAATAATTTCAGTATACGAACTTGTCCTTACTTATTAGAATGTTTAATTAGGGTGGCTAATGTGTACCATGTCTACTATGGTGTGAATATTAGCACTGGTGCAAAGTGTAGGTTGGACTAGAAAATATATACTACAAGACCAGAATGTAGGTGTGCTTTGAAAATGGTTAAACTATGAGTGTACTTCAAAATATATTAACATGTTATATATTATGCACAATTTCATATCTGATGGTTCACCACAAGTATAAAAGGCAATGCAATCAGATCATGTGATACTGCGAGTACATGTGAATTAGACAAAGATGAATTTTGACTAATTGTAGACTGAGACTCCAGAGGAGCTTTACTTCACAGACCTTAAGACTTCTCTTTTAACTTGACGCAAAGCAAACTTACACAATCTGGATGGCACACAACCACCTTAACATAGTGACAGTGAAGCAAAACAACTGTGCACTGAATAACTTACAATTGTGTCACAAATAAAACATTGAGAATCTTTGATACATTGGCCACATCTGAAAAGTAAATGCCACATTTGCCCTTTGACAACAGTTCATGTGGATGTTTGGATTTTTAGTCATGTGTGTTATTTTTTTATTAAACATAATTTACTAAACAGACATCTTTAAATGATTTCCTTACAGCTCTAAAGAACCCAGGTGTTTTGCTGCAGCAGGGAAATGTAATTCTCTATATAAAAGTGAGTGAGTGATTATTTGTCATTGTGAACACAGCACAGTACAGCACACCACACAGTACACCACAACGAAATGTGACCTCTTCATTTGACCCATCTGTGAAGGAGCAGTGAGCAGCTGACATGGGCAGCACCCAGAGAGCTATGCTTGGGGATTTTATTTTGCTCATGAGTCAGTGGTACCTTTAGTGGCCCGTGATTCGGACGGGTGACGTTTTGATCACAGGGTAAATACGTGTTATGCTACCCACAGCCCCAAATGTTATGTAGACTGCACCGCAGTTACAATCTATGAGTAGTCTAATTGTACATTTCCCATAGGATATTCTTCAATTAATAAAATGGAACAGCCTAATTATTTTTATCAAGGTTACACACTGTATGAAGCAGTCCTCTTATACGTATGGTAATAGGCACAACTACTGCCAAAAGCGACTAACCATCTTATATATTTTTTTTAACTTTAGTATTTTGAGTGAGATTCCAAAAATCCTTTCAATTCATTTAATATATTAAACCTGCAGAGTAGCCACAATGATAAATATGTTTTGTAACATTGCAATGCATATTGCAAAACACTAAAATACTGCAATGTTTTTTTTTAATTTAGCCCCTAGTATTTACTCATCTGTAAGAAGTTTCATGTGAAGTTCATGAAGTTTATGACTGTCAATCTGAACATTACTTAAACATATTGCATGACTCTGTCCCCCCATATGATTTATTAGCCAAAATATCTGCCCCTACCTGGGATGTCCTGTTCTCATTGTCTCGTATCCTCTCTTTTACCAGCCTCACCAGTGACGCAATGTTGTAAAACTCAGCTTCCTCCAGAACGCCTGCAGGGTGAAGACAAAACACCAAAAGAAGGGCAATTAGGCAATAATGCAGATTTATTCTGGATTCATTTATCATTAATAGTTAAGAACAAATATCCTTTTTTCCTTTTAATTTTTTAATAAATATGTTTTGGTGTAAAGGACTTATTTAGTGAAAAATGAGTATAAATAGCAGATACTATTCAAAGGAAAGACACCGTAACCATGTGCTCACCATTTTATAGAATTCACCACTTTTTTGTCTTTACAAAGGGATTCTCTGTTCTCTCATGTTATTACTTTTATTATGATGAAACATACAGAACAGTCAGGCCATCTCACCCTCCTCTGCAAGGTTCTTGTTGATGATCAGCTTTCCATGCCTCAGATAATTCAAGATGGGTCCAAAATATGTGGGGTCCCTATCAATTAAATAAGCTCCAGTCTCATCCTGCATGGAAAAACAGCAATGCTTTAAGACGCAAAGAAGCCTACACGGTCAACTCAAAAATACACTTAGATAATGAATTCTCTCAGCTCTCTATTTTTTAGTGTCTATTGGTAAAAGGCTCAGTCAATATCCTAAACTTTCTACTTAACCTGCAAGAGATTTTTAACAGAATTACAATATGAAACTGTTAGCTTACTTTAATATTTTGCAAATAACCTAATCGAATCATGCAATAAGTAGTCATTAACTACTGTGCATAACTGTCTCTGCCTTTTTCACTTGGTGCATTTTGATCAAACTCTGATCAGCAACTGTTTCTGACTCTCACCATCTGCTGGAATTTACACCTTGGGTGTGAAATCCTCAGTGGAACTATGCGCATCTGTTCTAGCTTAGTCTTTGCATTATTCTCCACATAGCCAAACGACAGAACACATCTGTATGAGATTGAACACACTTAACCCTGTTGCTAAACTCCCTAAAAGCTGAAAAAAGAGACGCAATGACCCACCTTATCCGAATCCAGGTCTGGATCTTCCTGACATAACCGATAGAGAAATGACTTAGGTTCCCTGCACAGCGTCTGTTTGGTGGTGATGAAGTAGGTGCCCCCGACGTTGAGCCGAACCCACCGTGAGCCTGGTTTCTCCGCGCTTTCCGACGGGGAGCTCGGGTTGCTCTTGATGGGGAAGCCGAACACGGGCCTGGAAGCCGACACGCCGGGGCTTGACAAGCCGCTCCGCGGCGGGATGACGAGGGTGGGCGACGGGAGCCGAACGTTCACCGACCCGCGGATTTCCCGGTGCTCCGCCTGCTCCATAATGCCAGCCGCGTTCGGCTCGATGTGCAACTCGGCCATGACTTCCCGAAATTCACAGACAAGTCCACTTAGTTTTTTTTCTTTCAGTAATGCGAATTCCTACACTCGACTAGCTAACTTACCTAGCTAGCTAATTATGTAAACAGCGGCTAGCTAGGTAACTAGCACGCTAGCCACGAAATTCCTTGTTTCCAGCAAGGCGGCGGTGCGCAGGGTGACGTACAGCGAAACGGACGGTGTCTAAACGCACTGATAACTATGTGAAACGCGCTGCAGTGCGTTATTACGCCTGACTTGAGACCACATAGTTTATAACGGTATAGAACGCGACATTGTTCCGCCTTGTTTATTCAAACGACTCATGGAAGCTGCTGCCTACAAATATTATGAGGGAAGTGGAGAAGATCACTTCCGGGTCGGCATTAGCCGCCCGTCGCAGAGGAGCGGAGTAAGAGCCCGTGACGGTGTCCCAAACCGCACTAGTGCACTGCATAGTATGTAAAACTGAGATAGTGTTCTATTTTGACTTTCTATCTAGTATGCCATTGTGCAGTTTCGGACTCGTCCCGAATTGACTTTCAAAAATGGGCCTTTTAAGTTTAGTTTCCAATTATTAGAAATAGGAATGGTCGTCGAAACTGTAATAAAACAAGACGAATTTACTTTTAGGATACTTTTATTATTCTTCAGTAAAATGATGGAGTGTCAAGCTATTTAGATTTAATGTGCATGTTGATTAATTGGTTTTAAAATGAACTGTTATTACATATGTCATATTTTGTTAGCTCATCAAAAGTATCTACAATTCTTTCAACAATTTCATAAAGAATCAACTGAACTAAATAGATGTCATTTTCACAAGAGACGTTAAAATAAAAAGCATTTCTTAATTTTCTATTCTTCCAGCATTTTTAGTTTCATCTCTTTGCCCGCTATGAGTTATTAAGTCCCATGTCATGCAAGGTAATGTTGATATCATTCAGCAAGTCTTGCAGTGGCTTTAGCAGTGGTGTGACGTGCTGCATAACCCATTCTTCTGCTGTTGAATCTGGATAAAGCAAGCACATCTCCTGCCTCACCTCTTGCACCTTAACCTCTATAGTTTCCAGGGACCTGTGAGAGGAAAAAAGTTTATAACCTATTATCCATGCCAGCACTGTTCAAGTGAACAGTTTAAAATAACGAAAGTGTTCAAATGTATTTAAAAAAAAAAAAAAACCTTACATTCTTGCCTGTTTCTGTATTTGCTGCGCAACAAGCGGGTTGACAATCTTTTTCTGCCTCTGGTAAGGGGAGAACCAGCCTCTCACAAACCTGTGTAAAGATTTATGTGTATGTTCATATCACACCACTAACACAACAGTATTTTTTGTACCAGTTTTCTCATATCCTACTTACAAACTGCTTTCAAAATGCCTTATTTCTTCAGACTCCAGTATTGTCATTAGCTGAACGACAAATTCAGCTAGTTTCATGCCAGGGTAGGAGGGAGGATTACCTTGAGAAAAGCTGAAAATAATTTCCAAAAATTGAAATACAATTAACAGTATGTCTTCTGATCACTCATATATGAGACACCAGAAATGCATTTATTTATTATCCAAACTGCTTAATCCCAACTGGGGTCGCAGGGGGACCGGTCCCCGCATTTCGACTGCAAGTTCCCGAAATAGGCTCCGGACCCTATCCCGGGAAATTACGGGCACAAGGCGGGGACCAAGTCTTTGCAGGCGCCAACACACCGCAGGGCACACACACTCACACAACCACACTCACATTCACACCTTACGGGGCCAGTTTAGAGTCACCAATTAACGTATATTGCATGCTTTTTTGGACTGCTGGAGCAAGCCGGAGCCCCCGGAGGAAACCCACGTGAACATTGGGAGAGCATGCAATCTCCTCACAGAAAGGCCCTACGGCCGTCCCGGGGCTCGAACCCAGGACTTTCTTGCTGTGAGGTGGCAGCACTAACCACTGCTACTAGGGGCCGCCCACCAGAAATACAATTTACTGTATTTCTCTGATCACTTTCCACTGAATTCCTTCTCATATACATTTATTTGAGTTACATATCAAAGTACCTCAATATATCCCCCACTTCAGTTGTCTGGGTGTTCAGGGCTTCCAGTACCTTGTTCTGAGCTTCATTATTAAAGCTTCCTAAAGCACATTGATATAATCAAATAAAAAGGTGTCTATTTTGTGTGGAGCACAATATGTTGTGAAATTATAAACAAAATTAGTTAGTTCAATTCAAAGTTTCGGAATATATACCATGTAGAAGTGTCTGCAGACATGAGGCGAGAGAATGCAGGCCAAGAGGCATCAATTCACACAAAACAGACAGGTGGTCATATCTATGGTAAAGAACACAGAGAGGTAACATTTTTGACCCATCCTCTCAAAGAACACCCATTGCTGACAAAAAAAATAGATCAGAAAATAGATCAGATTACCTTTGCCAGCCAGTGATTGCAATGCCCAAAAGTTCAATACCAGGGGAGAGACCAGATACCACTTCCAACCACTGAAG
This sequence comes from Distichodus sexfasciatus, assembly GCA_032718565.1. NCBI lineage: Eukaryota > Metazoa > Chordata > Actinopteri > Characiformes > Distichodontidae > Distichodus > Distichodus sexfasciatus. The sequence goes on along the minus strand of JAVGVS010000021.1, from coordinate 1,051,797 downwards.
GTGATTGTCCACATGCCTTGATGTACTGGGTACACAGGTATATACTGTGGTTGAGCCTTTAAAAGAACTTGCAACCCACTGCTGCGATAAACCAGCAGACCCATATTTTTCCATTAGCATAACTAGGTGGGGAAAATGAAGGATATTTATGTTTTTAGAAACATCCACATAAAATAAAGAATTGCCTGTTTTATTAAATAATAACTTGATATATACATTCTCATCAAATTATTGCAGTCATCAGTGAAACTTACTATTGTTGGCCACATCCATAACAGGACTGTAGTCCCATATCATGGGTTGGACCAGTCCAACCAGCCCACTCTCTAAAACAGAAAAATATGTTAAACGTTCACACCATTTTTAAATCAGCTGAGACACTAATAGGAAGTCAGAAAAATAATAAGATGTTATGATAAATACATTTCCTATAGTTTATTGTGTAGCATGCTCCAAAGTAGTGCATTTTTAATTAACAATTTTTCAGTTATTTTCATAGACTTTTAGAGCAAAACAATGTCTTATAGACCATTGTTCATAAAGTAACTGATAATTTCACCTTTAATAGTGTCAGAAGTCATGCCCCGAAGCATGTCGTCCCACATTATCACATTGAGGTTGGGATATTTCTCTTGAACATCTCTTGCAATCTTAGTGACATGGCTGAGAAACAGCTTGTCAATACTGTGGCCTGGATTGCTTAACCACTCCTTAGATTCCTCCCCTTGACCCAGGAAGTACACCTGTTAATATAATGTATGTCCTTATATATACTTATATATATGTCCTTATATATAAACACACAAGATTACTTGAACCAAGGTTGGGCATCTAAGCAAGGTTCATGACCCTTGCTTCAGTGAGACTGCTAAATGCAGTAAATGACAATCAGAGGTCTCACAAGCTAATTTAGGCCTTGGCTTTTCAGAATGGCTTTGGCAACTGAGTTAACTGCGACCGGTTCTTTCAAATATACTATAATCATTAAGCACCAAAGTTATTAAATTTAGATTAACATCTTGCATGGAACAATTATAATATTACCCACAATATTACCTTTCAGCAAGACAGGAATCTCAGCTTCAATGTCATTAAAATATTTCTTATGATCAAAACATGTTTGCATTCAAAACAAACACTTAAGATGAAGAGGAGTATGGAGCATGAAACTTGATGCAGGTGCGAGGTTTAACAGAAATTAAAACAAACATAAAAAACACCTCCATATGGCAAAGATAATGGTGAGAGGCAGGCTTAACACACACAAACACACACACACGTGTTATAAATGTAAGGATAGATCAACATAAAAAGGACAGGGAGAATAAGACAAGTCAGCCTCTGGTGGCCAAACTTGGAAACTCCAAGTCTGACTGTAACCTAGACCTTGCGCAGTTGCGGGAACCACCTGAAGTGGCACCCGTTGTATCTGAAACCGAAAGAGTGCTGACAGTCGCTGCGGGAACCAGAAGAGTGGCGCACAAGGTGGCGCTGAAGGAAAAGCGGGGACTGTCCACTGACAGGACCAGTAATTGTACTTGAAAATAAATAATAAAATTGTTGCAGGGGGAAGATGGTGCAGAGCAGTGAGGCCCTAGCAGGGCATGTGCTCGCCTTTTTGGACCCCAGAAGATGGTTTATATGGTAAATTCTGTCAGTGAACGGTGGTAATGAATAGAAACTTTAGTAATAAAGCGAAACAAAATACAAACCAAATGCAAAGGCACAAAACTAATCCAGAGAAGACAAAGACACAGGAGAGAGACAGACACAATGACGCATCAGGAGAGATAAACATAACAGAGGGGAGAGAAAAAGGACAATTTGGCCTCTGGTGGAAATAATGATTGATGTCCTTCTGTCGATAAAGAAATTGACCTTTAAATACTGTTATCATTAACTTTCCGAAAACATGCAATAAATGCATACATACAGTACACACACTTAATATAATAAATAAACATATCTTCATCACAATAACATCACAACTTATGTCATATAACTGTGCACTGATTACTGTACAAATAAAGCCCTACAGAATAGCCAGTTGCCATTACATTTTCATAATTACCTCATCTGCACCAATATGCAGCGCAGTACTTTTAGGGTGGAGCTCCATAACTTGGTGCAACATCTCCAAAACAACAGTGACTCCTTGTGTGCTGTGTGGATTCAATGTTCCAAGGCAATCCCTCACCTCACGCAGTTTCATAAAGCAGCCGTGTTTCAAAACGAACTGGATAAAAAAATAAAAATATAAAAATGATAATACCACACATGGCAGTTTCACATTCTGTTTCTGTAAAACTGTCACATGAATATATTTCCTAATATAAAGTCGTGCAATCAGGAATATGACATTAGTATCATTTATTATTCACTTCACTCACACACTCACTTCAAGGTGCCCAAATGTCTGGACCAGTGGAATGACTTCCAGTCCTCTGGAATGGGCAATGTCTTGAATGAATATAATTTCTTCCCGGCTGTATGAAGACCAATGTTAAGAAAACTTTCTGTGTTATTTAAATGTTACAAATAGAATGTCTGCTCTGCTAACCTGTAGGGTGGATGAGCTTGTGATTGCAGAATTTTAAGCTCTCCTTCATACGGAAACATATCCTCATATTCGAGAAGTATGCCATTTGCACCAAGATCAGCAAAAAGTTGTATCAGCTGAGGACAGATAGTCATGGTAAAACCTAACAGTTTTCAGCAGGTTCCCAAACCAGTTCAGAGGGTACAGAAAGTGCATTTTCATTCTATATACAGCTCATCTGTGTCAGAAATCACACCACAAGATATGCACTATTCAGAACTAATCTAAAGAAAAGTCGATTTGATGTAACATTTTATGCCAATATAAAAGCTGGACAAACTTCAGAGGATGATTCATATTTAACTTAACCAAAATTCGCCTTCAGGGTTATTTCCAGCTTTTTGAAAAATTATATTTTTATGATAAATGTTAACACCTCTACAATTTCATCATTCTAGATTGAGTCTCTTTAAATAGACTTTTTCAAGCCAGTTGGTTAACGATGTATTTTTTCTATATACAGGAAGAAAGATGCAATGTAGATTTTCCCAATATCATGCATCCCTCGTTAAAGAAATAAAAGTTCGGAAAAAGCTAAATATGTGGATCGTTCTTTGTATTACTGGTTTGACACAGTTAAAAATGTGGATCAGTTAACACAAAAACAGCAGCAGTCATACCTCATGTAAGTACTTAATTCTGGGAGGAGCCCCCTTTAAATCTAGATGGACAATTTTTTTGCCTTTTGAAAGCGCACAAGGGGCCATTGTTGGTCCTGAAACAAAACAGAGCGAATAAAGAAACACATTATATTTTACATCAGTAAATCAATCATGCCAGGTTTACAATTCACTACCTTCTATACCTCTAAAACAATTTATGTATCCTTTACATGTTCATGAATCCTTATATTAAAATCGAAAAGTTAAAGGCTGCAATGGCATCGCACTAGCTCAGTTTTATTAACATCGCTTTTTCTGTCCCTCATACACTGTCATAGCCAGCAGTCCTACAAATTCTGTTCCTACCGTCTAGACACCTCATATTGTGAGTAGCATAACTGTTATTATTATGGTTCACTTGAGGCTCCAGTCCTGGTGTGATCAGTCGTTCAGTCAAAATAGAACGTGCACAAGACTTTTCATACCCTTAGAGTGCTGACTGCTTGTCACTTGTCTAATTTCTGACACGAAAATTCCTCCCCGTTACAGGTGTGCCTGTATGTGCAATACGTTCCAAAGGGTTCAAATTTTTGACAGAAAACGTGGGCGAGTGTGCGTCAAAACTGGCTCCCTACATAAAGTGCACTTCTTACAGTCTGGAACAATGTTCGTCTGAGTAGCGCAATGCGTGCTAAACAGGACCCATTTCGCATTTATTTTATTTAATTTTTCAAATCCAAATGTAAAACAGCTTTAATCGGACAGGCAGCAATTTGTCTCGTTTTTTAAAAAAAACACATATAGAGCACTTTATCAGGAGTGACAATCTAAGTTGAATGCACCTTAAATCCTATCGCGGAACCGGATGTGGACGTGGCACAAAGTGTCTATGGTTCCGGTGCGAGTGTCACCGATAGCCGCTCTTCTTCCTCCTCCGTGACGACGGGGGAGAAATCGAGGCGGAGTGGGATTAACGAAAGCGAGCGGCTCTGCGCCTCCGGAAAGACGAGGTCTGTGCCTGTGTTTCCTTGCGTCAGAACGGCGATTAAAATCCGTTTAAACGTCCACTGAAAACCTTAACGACCGTACTGTCGGTTCGGTCTTTTAACAGATCCCATTAGCCGTTCCGTCTGATTTGGAGGTAAGTGTTCTAACGCTAGCGTTGGTTTTGGCTAACTTGCTAGTAGTTAGCTTTGGAGCTAGCTAATTTTGCGAGTTGCTCGCTAGCTCCCTAGCTAACGCTGGCACTGGCTAACCTTCGTTGGCTCGATATCAGCTCTGCCGGGCTTCTGTCTTGTGCCGCGATAAACATTATTTTTAAAAGATGGCTGATATTGTTACATACCTCTGTGGTTGTCTGTGATCGTTAAACTAACATGGTCAGTTCGAGAAATGTAGTTTGTTAGCCGCGGTGCTAGTTCAAGTCTGCGCCTAATGATGCGGCCCAGTCATGTTGCTATCACGTATTTACCGGCTTTAGTAGCTTAGCTTTGACCATGTTAGCTGCTTTATGGTGAAGCTAGTGTTTCCTGGACGCGGGTAAACGTTGACAGTCCACTGTTAGCTAATGAAGGAAGTAGTAGCTGGACTTGCTACACGCTGTTTGTTCGTCCACTAACAGCGACAAGAGCCAATAATAATGTTTAATAGGTAATGTTTGGCTAATGAGCGACCCAGCAAATGTATTTAGGGGCTGCGCAATATATCGTTTACGCGTTGTCATCGTAATATGCGTGCGCAATAATAACGGCGCAGATGTCAAGTAATTAAATCAATCCCATGCTAAGTTCTTGGTGCTTGATACGACGGGGAAACCCATGCTGGTCTCCTTCTCCACGAATAATGTACAAGTGAATGTAGTTCGTTATAACCCCTGTTTATATATTTTTACATTTATGTTGGTGAATTGGTTACTCATTTAGTTTTTTTGTTTGTTTTTCAAAATGGTGCAGCTCTAATTTATATGGCCTAATTTCGAAACTGTATTAGGTATTCGCACTGCGATTGACATTTTTGACAGTTTTTTCTTAAAGCCTGACTGCTGTTGATCCCTGCCTTTGGAAATTCTCTAGTTAGAGGCCCACCAGAGCTGACATCTTTATCTGCATACAAGTGGTGTTGATGAAGTGATCGGGAGGTGACCTGTCATTCCTTATTTCAACCAGCTGATCCCGTCAGAGGGGCATTAAGCATTACACTCGCTGGCAACTGTATACGGTTACAGTGTCAATTTCATTGAATTATTCAAAAGTCTATGTTGTGCTTCTCCTAGTGCTATGCAGAAATAACCGTTCTGGTATCAGTGAAGACTGTAAGATGTTTTTGTACTTTTGTTTTTTTTGCTATTTTCCCATTTTATCACTAATGTCGCTGACGTTTTAATCATTTAATCATTTTATAACTGTCATGCAATCCACCTATGCACTTTGTAGCAAGTGTTGCATTGAGTACAACAGGCCTCTGTTTATATGGCTGTCAAATGTTTCTATTAATGCATTTTGATAGAATCTATAAAAATATAGAGGTTTATATAGTTAAGAGTTGTAAGGCTGAAGAATCGGTGAAATATGATGTACACTGTCGTGGATTTTTCCACAGTTTCGTACTGTATTCTGTGATTTGTGTATTTGTTACCAGTATTTTTATTGTTCTGTAGATCTTACTACAGACAGACTATAGTGTTTTAGCCAGAAACATTAATGTTCCAGTTAACCTGAAGTATGTTTTATGGGAGACAGCATGTACATCAAAATATTTAGTATACTGTACTTAGACCTAATGTGCAATTAATAGTGTTTATTGTAACTGCCTCTGGAGGTGGTAGATATTTCTATTTATGTATCTGTCAAACACTTATGCATGTTTCTTTCTGCATAATCCAATAATCACAAGTATTTTCTTACACCATTATCTGTTAATTATACTCTTTGCCTTTCAAATACTGTATAAGTTGGTCATGCCTCACATCTCCCTTTCTTTTCCACCACCTGTCCAGATTTAGGGATGAACTGAGCATGAATGTTAACCAGCAACCTCACATGGCCTCTCCGTATGGGCAGCCGCAGCCTGGGTACCAGGGCTACCCCCAGTCAGCTTATGGGGGCCAGAACGTGCCGGGGGGATATCAAGCCCCCTACGCGCCATACAACGGACCTGCTTCTACCTACCAGCAAGGTCCCCCTCAAGGTGAAAATGCAGTGAAAAAATCTTTTATACAATTATAACTACATATTTCTATGAAAATCTTTAATTATGATTCAGGCATTTTAATACTGTGCTTCTTGAGGATTTTTGTAATTTAAGATGTTTGTAAGTAGTCTTGAGGTTGATCCTTAGGCAGTAACATGAAGAATGCTAGTCAGATCACTCCATCTGTGTGCTCCCTACCTTCCATCTCCTGTTTTCTTGCGTATCCCGTTTTCATGCCTTTCTCTCTCTTGTATTTCAGGATATTCTCTTTATGCAAGCTTTCCCTCTAAGGCTCTTGCAGCAAACTTAGTCTCTGACCTGTCCTCTTCTTCCCCTCTTGACTTAGGTAACTGGTTTAATTCTGCTTGGCAGCCTGTCCTCCATCTTGCCTGTGTTTCTTAATGACTGTACAGTACAGTGCAGGGTAGATGGGCCATATCTCACCTGCAGGCTCACAGAGACAGCAGGATCCTCTCATAACCCAGTGTCCTTGTGCTGTCCCATTGCCCACAGACAGAAACTGTCCCCAGTCATGCATGCAGTCCCGCATGTTTGAAAACACTTACCTTTTTGTGACAAAAAACCACAGAAATGTCATCGACTTTTTTGTAAGTTGTGACAAAAACTATTTGAAATGTATTACTATTGTAATACTTCAGTACAATTTTGAAAGTCAAACAAGAACTATGCTGAAACACAAAGCGTTCACAGTGCCCTTGATTTGTCAGGAGTATTAGTAACTAGGAAATGCATATAATGTTAATGTTATGGTTTCTGAACAATTAATGATGAATATAATGCCCCTCTTTGTTTTAAAGGTATAAGAGGACCCCCTACCTCTGGGACACCCCCAGTGTCTGCTGCCCAGACATATTCACAGTTTGGACATGGGGACCAGCAGAATGGTCCACCATCTACTGCTGCTCCACCGCAGAGGTCAGTGTCTACCATAATTGTCCACAGAATTGTTTTTTTTTGTTTGTTTTCCTGGTTTCAAACAGAAATGAAATGCTTTAGATCAGCAGAAATGTCTTCAAATGTGGGTAATAGAATGATAGCATTGGGATGCTTTTACTCAGCACAGTTGCCACTGATCTTGTTCTTGCTTGAAGGGAAGATGATGGTCAAAACATGCAGGCTTTTCTATTTACATATTTTTCGATTCTGATTGATTTTTTTGTTGATACTACTGTCGCTTCAGAGTATTTTTAAATTTTGTATAAACTGTTAATTATTTCACATAACTGTTTTTATCTACTGTATGTTTAAAAGTCCAATGAATTACCATGAAAATTCTTTATTGTCTTCACTTGTTGAGCGTTCCCAAATAAATATTTATCAGTTAATAACTACAACTATTCCTTTGACCTATTCCCTATACACCATTGGCTAGTTTAGCTATTTAGTTAATTATATGGGCAACTTTGTTGTAAGGTTATTTGTGTGCTGTAAGCCTACCCTGCTGTGAGCACGGTGTTTATGATTTTATATTTCATACATTTGCACCATCTGAGTGTCATTAGAATCTGATAGACATACTGTACCTTCTGATCCTTCTCACCAAGTCTCCTTTGTCAATCCATGTTTGTTCACCTCAAACACTTCTTATACTAGGTGGGGTGATATGTCATAAAAATAATATCGCGATATTTTTAAGCTATGTCACGATACACAATATATATCTCAATGCCTTGAAATTTCCTCTAAATCACTGTATAATTGATAAATTCAACCTTATAATTGCATGAAATGACACCAATATAATGAATTTAGCCAAAGTTTAACATAGTAAATGCTTTTATTTTAAACCAAAGTATAATATAGCAAACTTTATACTTTATATTGGGCACAGACAAGTGGGCAAGACGTGTAAGACCTAACTATTAAATTATGATTATAAGGTCGATAAACTATAACTCCTTCATCTTTGGTTTTTCCGTCTGTAGCATGCAGTCAATCACAAAACCAAGAGCCATTGGTCAATAGGATTCACAGGCAGAAATACCCTGCCCCCAACCTGCCAAAACCCGCCCCTTTCAAACCGCGGGCATAGAAATCTCACTCGAGCAAAAAAGCCACTCGTTGGTAATCTACTTTGCGCACGAGGACATTTAACACGTCGAGAGGAAAAAGACATTCGAGAGAGGAAAAATACAGTTTGCGCGCAATATTATCACAACCGCGCGCTCGTTTCTTAATTTTGCGCTCTTGAGTTTCATATTTGTGCTCGCAACTTTGAAATTTACGCCTGCAGACTTTTTGCGGCAAACCATTTTGCGAGCTCACGTTTTGGCGTTGATGTGACGCCATAGGCGGGGGAGCAACCAGAGAAACGAAACACGGAAGTGGTACAAAACGCGCATGCGCTAGGAGTTCTCTGGATGGGCGGGGGAGCGAGCCGTCTGCTTTAGCGGGGCAGAAAAGCAAAACTGGAGAGCGAAGTACATGCTGTCTGTTTAACAATAACGTTAGGATTTATACTCGATGGTCACAATATAGTCAATTACTACATCGCACGTGGAACAAGCCGAGATACATCGAGTATATTCGATATATCGCCCACCCCTACCTTATACTTATACTTATGTTAATATTATTGTGTGATTCTTTGTCTTTTGGCATTGGAACGCTTGCATGTTTCACAAGAGTTTGTTGTGTATGAGAATGTATTTTGTTGCTGCCAAGCAGTGACTTGACATTTTAATTTCTTTCCCCTTATGCAGGCCGCCAGCGTCTCAGCCATACATCCAAGGGGCAATGAATCTCTCTGGTCCTCAGCCTGCATATAACCAGCAGTATGGACCACCACCGTCAACCAATGTGCAACAGATGACCAATCAGATGGCAGGCATGCACGTAGGGTCAACTGTGCCCTCTCCAGCTGGCCCAGGCTATGGTGATTATTTAGACTAAGTTTGGTGAGCTTGTTGGAGCAATTATTTTCTTATTTGCTGACATGTTTTTCCCTCCACAGCTCCATCCACAGTGTCACAGGCTCCTCCTTCCGCTGCCTATACCCCCTCTGGTCCTTCCTCGTTCACCCCCTCACCTACTGTCCCACCTCAGCCCCCGCTTACTGAGGGAGCGTCTCACACTCTTCCTCAAGCCTATTATGGGGCTCCTGCCCAGCAGCCTTTCCCAAATGCAGCTCCACCTTTCTCTGCACCTGGTCCCACCCAACCCCTGGCTCCTCCTCCTGCCTCTCAGCAGTCCTTGGCTCAAGCTCCACCTCCCTCACAGCCTCAGTTTCCTTCAGCCCCACCCCCAGTTTCATATGGAGTCCCACCTCCACCAGGGCAAACCTCTCACCCTCGAGCACCACCTCCCACTTCTCAACCTTCACCATTCCCTGGAGGACCTCCCCCAACCTCTTCCCCATCTCAGTACCCAGGAGCCCTGCCACAGCAACCTCCTGTGTCTCAGCCCTCTCCGTTCCATTCTGGACCCCCTCCGCCCACCTCCGCTGCTGGATTTCCACCCCAAGGAGGCATTCCTCCTAGGCCTTTACACCCAGGTATGCAGGGCCCTCCTGTGGCCTCTCAAGGACCGCCGATGTCCCAAGCAAACCATGTAGCTCCCCCGCAGCCTGGTATGCTACCTAGGCCCCCCACTGCAGGGATGCCAGGACCACCACAACAACCAGGAATGCAGGGCTATAATCCTCAGCAGAATGGTGAGAATCTAAATGTTTGTTTCTGAAATGCAGAATAAAATATCATTTGTAATTTTCTTTTTTACTTTTGGAACTGTTAAAAGGTATTGTCATATGCTGTGTCGTTCTGTTAGTTGCATGCATTTTTTTATTTTAGTTAGATCAGCAAAAATGCTTTCTGTGTATAGCTTTTAAGTGCATGCAACTCAAAGAATGACATGCATACGATTAGGGATATATGATATCGGAATTGAATTGCAGTCAGCCGATAATTGCTTTTTATAAGAAGTCACTGTCATTAGGCCTATGCTTAAATTTCCCAGATGTTTTCAGTCGATATTTTATGACAGCTTTTGTACATCGGAAAGGTAGCGCTTGCGTCTGGCATGTCCAAAGTCTGAGGTGGAATGTTATACAGCCCCCTCAGGAATTAGCCGGCGTTGTAGCTTAATGGCTCTCTGCGTACTAGGTAGTGCACATGGAGTGTCACGCTCCCACCACATAGGACGGGAAGTGACATGAAAATATCGGATGTCGGCCAGTACTTCACTTATCGTGCATCCCTTCATGTAATAGTTATACATAGTTAGCTATTAAATGCATGTCCCTCTTTTTGTTGCATGCATTTAAAAATCAGTACATAGAAGCAATCTTTACATGTTTACACTGCATTCAAAAACGTTTCAAGCAATGTCATTTTATTCTCTTGGACATGGCACATGTACTGCAGTTTATCATGTTGCTCAGGGACCTACTGACTGTATAACCTTTAGCTATGTAAATTTAATCTCATAGTAGGATATCGAAAACACCAGTTCTGTTAGTTTCCTGTTCGTGACGATGTTTGGGGCAGTTGGTGGCGTAATGGTAGGGTGTTCGCCCCGTGATCAGAAGGTCGCAGGTTCGAATCCAGGGCCTATAAAGTTACTCATGAGCTGTCCCCAGGCACTGCTCCCCAGGCGTTTAAATGCAGAGGTCCCATTTCGTTGTGGTGCACTGTGTGCTGTGGTGTGTTCACAATGACAATCACTCACTTTCACTTTCACCATGTTTAGCTGTATGTTGTAATGAAGAGGGAAATCTTCCACAGCCCCATTTGTTTCATCATAATTATTACTATTTTGTGTGTGTGAGGTGTGCTGGCTGTTGGTAATGGAGGTGTGTTACTCCTTCAGGTGCTTTTGGGCCGGTAAGGGGTCCTCAGCCTGGCTATGCCCCTGGTCCTTACCCTGGCCAGCAGAATTATGGAGCTCCTGTCTCTGCTCAAGCCGCTGCTCCTTCAGCACCGAAGAGACTTGATCCAGACTCCATCCCCAGCCCGGTACATACAGATTAGGCACTGATTTTCATGTTTTCCGCTTCTTTTTTTTGTTTGTTTGTTTTTTTTAACCAGTGGTCTACACAGTTGTACATTGTGCGTATTCATTATCTAGACCCAGTTTCTCTTCGTACTCAAACACTTGTACATGCCATAAAGTACCATAATCATTAGTGACTGTTGGTGTTTTCTGTCTGTAATAATGAGTGTCATGAGTCTGTGAAGTTGTCAGTACAAGCAAAGTCATGCTCTGGAGTCTCCTGTGTCTGTACATGCACTATGGCGGGATAACAAATAGAACAATCTTATGAAGTCAACTTTTAAGCCTAATAACTGGTTCTGCTTTGAATATTGCATGTCGCTGTCAATAGCTGCATCCATGTTTAGCGGTTTTAATCTCTCTACAGCGTGATTAATCACCATTATTCTAGTCTTGAAAGCAGAGGTACTGTAACTGTGGTTACACTTCTGTTTATCTTTTCTCTGCTCTCTCTTTTCTTTTGTTTTTGTTTTGGCTTCTTGTCTCTCTTTCCTTTAATTTGCTGGACTAAATTGTTAAAATATAAAGCAAGCCTCTGACATACCGCCTGTGCAGAAAACAAGACATAGAATAGACCCAGATGCTATTCCCAGCCCAGTAAGTGCCCGTGTCTCTCTGTTGTAGCACTAACCCTCCTCAGTTCTCCTTCTCCTAATAATATCAATGCCTCTGCTCAGATGTGTACAGAATATCAGGGAAAATTGTAAAAGTTTGACGACTAGGTTTTTTAGGGATGCAGGACTTTGTTTTTTTACTAATTGGCTGTAAATATGATCGAATTGTTGAGCTTAACTGTTCTATTCTAATTCTAGACTTTTTGTGTGTTTGTTTGTTTGGTGGGGGGGGTGTAATCTAATATATACATGTAGGATGGTTCTAAGTGAAGTGGGATGTATTAATATTTGAAGTACGGGGAAATTTTTTGTTATTCATATAATGACTGATCTTTCACACCTGGTGCAGGTCATTGGTCCAGTCTTGTCTTTTCCTATGTCCTTGCATGCTAGCTCGTTTCATCCTTTGCATGACTGACCTACTAGCTGAATGAATTAAAAACCTTGTGGTTTATGTGTATCTTATGTGTATGTGTAAGCATGGTTTGATGTCTAAATGCCTTAATTCAAACCAAAGCGCATAAATCAATTTTGGGTTCATGCCTCACTGTGCTGTTGCATTTAATTGCTTTTGCAGATCCAAGTGATTGAAGATGACAAAGCAAATAAAGGCAGTGAACCTTTCATTACAGGGGTCCGAGGTCAAGCCCCACCCCTTGTCACCACTAACTTTCAGGTCAAAGATCAAGGTATGAACTTTTTTTGTTCAAGTATGTTTAATCCAGAAAAATACATTCAATTCAACTGTCACCTTAGCCCTAATTAATGTGTAATCTTATGTGTTATAAGACATATGTGTTTTTAGTAGTGATGCACAATGATATCGGAATCGACAGATAATTGCATTTTTTTAAGTCATCGGCGTCGAACCGATGCTTAGATTTGCCCGATATTTTCGGCTGATGTTTTATGACGGATTTATTTTACGTCAGAAAGGTAGCGCTTGTGCCAGGCGTGTCCAAAGTCCGAGGTCGGATTTTATATGGCGTGTGCCTTCTGTTTTAAAAGGGCGTTATTTTGTGCCAAAATTCAGAGCACACACTGTAACGTTTGCGAGCAAAGTCTTTTGTCTTTTCGCCCTCAAGTGTGCCTACGTGAAGGAAAATTTTAAACTAACTACATTGCGTGTTTGCCTCACTTAGCCTTAGCAAATATGAGCTTGCACACAGCCTGTTTCCCAAGCTGCAAACTACCGCAATTAATAGCATGGTAGTTAAGGCGATCTTATCCTACTTTTCTATGCGGTAGCATGCATCTCAGGAAATAGCCAGGGTTGTAGCTTAACGGCTCTCTATGCACTAGGTAGTGCCGTTGGAGTGTCACATGCACCACTGTATCAGAAATGTCAGAACTATGATGTTATTTTTGTGCGCAGTTGAAATTTGTCGAGCAAAATTTCTCGTCTTTATGCACTCAACTCTGCATGCGCCCGTGCTCAACTCGGTATTGGCATTGGCAGTTATAAGCATGAAAAATATCAGATATTGGCATTGGCCAATAATTCTCGTATCATGCATCCATAGTTTTAAGTCTAATCTCTTATAAGCCTTATGTGTTTTGAACCTTTGTATTGTATGTTTTTAAAGATTGTATGTACTGTATGTTTAAAGGGAATGCCAGTCCACGGTTCGTGCGCTGCACAGCCTATAACATGCCCTGCACTTCAGACATGGCCAAACAGTCTCAGGTGCCCTTGGCCGCAGTCATCAAACCGCTGGCCACTCTGCCTCCAGACGAAGTAAGACGCAACACTCCTCTGTACACACCTTTACGCTGTCAGTGCTTCGCAAACTCTGACAGAAAATGTTCTTCCTCCCAGAATCCTTTGTATTTAGTGGATCATGGCGAGAGCGGCCCTGTTCGCTGTAACCGCTGTAAGGCCTACATGTGTCCCTACATGCAGTTTATTGAGGGCGGCCGACGCTTCCAGTGTGGCTTCTGCAGTTGCATCACAGAGGGTGAGTTGGCTAGCGTTTTACAGCCTGTTAGTCATAGATGTAGGTGAGAGGGTACGTTTGAATGGTTTCGATTTGATTGAGATTTAGGCGCAGCCCAAGGTATCTGCTTGAGAGATTGGGCGGCTTTGTTTTTTTAAAACTGTTTTCTCTCCATATTTTCCCAGTGCCTCCCCATTATTTCCAGCATCTGGACCACACAGGGAAACGTGTCGACTGCTACGACCGACCAGAGCTGTCCCTGGGCAGCTATGAGTTCCTAGCCACAGTGGACTACTGTAAGGTAATTATTCTCTCTTAAATTTCAGGCTACAAAAATGAGTCGTGGATCACAAAACAAGGATCAGAAGAGCTCTGTGTTAATTGATTTGCATTTGTTTGCTTGGTTGCTTTGCAGAACAACAAGTTTCCTCTGCCTCCTGCCTTCATATTCCTAATTGACGTGTCATACAATGCTGTGAAAAATGGCATGGTGAAGATGGTATGTCAGGAGCTCAAGACCTTGTTGGACTGTTTGCCTAGGTAAGGCTTCACATCAGTGAGTGATTGTCATTGTGAACTCACCACAGCACCCAGTTCACCACAACAAAACGTGGCCTCTGCATTTGACCCATCCAGATCTCATATAAACTGTTCATTAGGCAAAGAAGATATGTTGCAAGCTGGAAAAATACTGGAATCTGAATCTGAAAAATACTTAATCTCAGCCTAAAGGTCATTCTAATTGTCAGTAGGGAATAACAATGTTATGTGTATATCAAGAACTTGTGGTAATTACATTCAGGAGTTCATTCTAAACCTTGGCATGAAATCTAAAAAGCACATGATGTTGCCTTGAGATATGTGATGTTTACATTGTTTTGTTTGTTTCTTCAGAGAGAACCCTGATGCACCATCCAATGTACGAGTAGGCTTCGTAACCTACAACAAAGTACTACACTTCTATAACGTCAAGGACACTCTGGCCCAACCACAAATGATGGTAGTCTCAGATGTGGCAGACATGTTTTTACCCCTGCTGGACGGATTTCTGGTGAACGTCACGGAGTCCAGGGTTGTTATTGAGAGGTAGACTTGATTGTTTTTAACACACACACGTGTATATGTAAAGTAATATGTATTTACGTTGAGTCTGCTGTCCACAGTTTGCTAGACCAGATCCCAGACATGTTTGCAGACACACGAGAGACGGAGACTGTGTTTGGACCTGTTATCCAGGCAGGGCTGGAAGCGCTCAAGGTATATCTATACATCACTACATAGATGTAAATATGTCCCCCTGCCTTATTCAACAATAGTTATTTGAAGCTGTCGTAGAGCATAAAAGCTCTATTTTGTGATGTATCTCTTTACAAGAAGAGCGTAATGGAGTTGCTGGTCTGTTTCAGGCTGCAGATTGTTCTGGGAAGCTGTTTGTCTTCAACTCCTCTCTACCCATTGCTGAAGCCCCAGGCAAGCTAAAGAACAGGGAGGACAAGAAACTAGTTGGTACAGATAAAGAGAAAGTATGTGTCATTTATTTTAATATGGTTAGAATTGCTGTTTGGTTTGATTTGACACGAGTTCTTTTCATGATTGTTTATTAATATTTTCCTTCCTGATCTGTTTCTTGTAGTCATTATTCCAGCCCCAAGGGAATTTCTATGCTACCCTGGCTAAAGAGTGTGTGGCCCAGGGCTGCTGTGTGGATCTCTTCTTGTTCCCTAACCAGTATGTGGATGTGGCAACATTAGGGGTGGTTCCCACATCAACAGGTGGATCCGTCTACAAATATACATATTTCCAGGTGAGTGGATATCTGTGTTTTGCTAGAACTATGGCTAGAAGAAAATAGACCTAATGTGGATAGACCAAAAGGAAAATTCGGTTTGTTTGCTGTTTACTGATTTACACAAGCTGTTTGAAATACTTTGCTTTATTTTATGTGTCAGGCCCAGTCTGATCAGGAACGGTTTTTGAATGATCTGAGGAAAGACGTTCAGAAGCAGATGGGCTTTGATGCAGTGATGAGGGTCCGTACCAGCACTGGTGAGTGGAACAGGATTTAAACACTCACACTTTAAAGTTCTCAGTGAAAGAGTAAAACTTCATGGCATTCACATGTTTTCCCATGTGTAGTAATACCTCAAATTAAGTTGTTTCAACATTTTCAAAGTAAAATCACTAATTATAAATTAATAAAATCATTTTATTCAGACTTCTGACCAATAACAAGGTTTAATAATTGAAGTGAAATGTTTTATGAATAAAATATTGTAAAATAAGTGGTACGATGCGTAGGGCAGCTCCTGGAATGTGAGATGCCTCACATTGTGAGATCCCGCCTTGTAAGATGCCTCAAGGGGCTTTCAGACTGAACATGGCATGTGCAGCACTCTGAAACCCATTATTTTATGCCTTGCATGGTGCAAGAATGGTTTTGCATTGTGGCGATCTTGTGCACACCATGGCCAGAGTTAAAACTTGATTTCTCCACTTATATAAAGGACCGGGATAAGCGCGGCATGTTGAGCGCAACCTGCTGTTTTTTCTGTTTGTTTGTTTTGTTTTTGTTTTTTTTAAGGAATCACATTACCTGGGGTCTATGTTTGCAGTGAGCCCAAAGCAGAAAGACATTAACACTACATACTTATATATTTGTTTATTTATCGCGAGTCATATCGCCACTACGACATCTAACAACGTTATCGCTTGCTTTCCTGATATCGTGCAGCCCTAATATGAACTCTGTCATACATTGCCAGGTATCCGAGCCACAGACTTTTTTGGGTCGTTCTACATGAGCAACACCACTGATGTGGAACTTGCAGGCCTGGACAGTGAAAAAAACATCACAGTGGAGTTCCGGCACGACGACAAACTCAGCGAGGAGACTGGCGCTCTCATTCAGGTGAATATGCCAGCTTGATTTATTAAGGGCTCATCTTTAATTCAGTATGACATCATGATATGCGCTGAATAAGAAGAAGCCTTCAACGACAGGTTCAACAATCCCAAATCATTTTGGCTTTTTTATTTTTTTTGCTGAGTTTGGGTTTCCTACTTTCTCCTTTTGTCCTCTGTATCTGCAGTGCGCCGTGCTGTACACCAGCTGTAACGGTCAGCGGCGGCTTCGTGTCCACAATATGGCAGTGAACTGCTGTGCCCAGCTGGCTGATCTGTACAGGAACTGTGAGACAGACACCATCATCAACTTCTTCGCCAAATACGGTGAGTCCTGCACATCAGCATCTAGTCCACATCTCCTTGGCAAAACCTAGATTGTGCACAGCCCATATTTTCTTACACAGATCAGCCATAATATTATGACCACTGACAGATGGTAGCATACGTGATGGGACAGTTGGTAGCGTAACGGTTAGGGAGTTTGCCATGTAATGGAAAGGTCACCGGTTCAAATCCTGGAACGGTAAAGGTACCACTGAGGTATTACTGAGCAGAGTACTACTGCTACTGCGTGAGCACTGCCCATGTCAGCTGCCCACTCCTCCTTCATAGATGGGTCAAATGTATAGGGCACATTTTTTGTGGTCCACTGTGTGCAGTGCTGTTCTGTGTTCACAATGACACAATTCCTCACTTTCAAATATACTTTCTTTCAAAGCTGAAGTAAATAACATTTTACCTTGTGACAGTGGTAGTGAGTGAGATATTAGACAGTAAGTGAACACTGGCCTTGACCATGATGTGTTTGAAACATTAAAATGGGCAAGTGTAAGGATTTGAGTGACTCTGACAAAGGCCAAATTGTGATGGCTAGACGACTAGGTCAGAGCAGCTCATGAGGGATGTCCTACCAGTGGTCAGGACCTACCACAAGTGATCCAAGAAAGGGTCATGGGTGCCTTCAAGCATGTGTAGAGCGAAGGCTGGCCTGTGTTGTCAGTTCTAATTAAAGACCCACCATAGCACAAATTGCAGAAATTTTAAATGCTGATCCGAAAGTTGCCGAAACACAGTGCATCACAGTTTTGCTGTGTATGAGCATGTGTAACCGCAGACCTACTCATAATGTTATGGCTGGCTGGTGTACTAAACTACACCGTACAGAGAGTGGCACATGAACTACTGATGAACATTTTGTTTCTTTGCAGCATATCGCAGTATACTAAGCAACCCTACCAAGAGCGTGCGGGAAAGTCTAGTGAATCAGTGTGCCCAGATCCTGGCATGCTACCGCAAGAACTGTGCCAGCCCATCTTCTGCTGGACAGGTAAATTCAGCACGAAGTTATTTTTTTTAACCAAAGAGAAGATTTAGACCACTTTTAATGAACATTTTTATTTGCTGGCTGGATATGTAGCTCATCCTCCCGGAGTGTATGAAGCTGCTTCCCGTGTATCTGAACTGTGTGCTGAAGAGTGACGCTCTGCACCCTGGAGCCGATGTCTCTCTGGATGATCGTGCCTACCTGAGGCAGCTAGTCAGCGCAATGGATGTGGCAGAGAGCCATGTGTTCTTCTACCCGCGACTTATTCCAGTGGTGAGGCCCTCACACTTACAGCAATATTCAGACTTGTGCAAATTTATTCTTCCCTTTACATAAAGGTTAAGATGAGCAATTTCTCAATTTTTATTATGTTTTCTTGTGTATGTTTAAATAAACAACCATTAAGTTACTCAAAGAGGAAAAATGTTAAAGTTGTGTGGAAGGGCAGATTGATGTGGAAAACTATTTACTGTCTGTGTGGCTTCAGCTAACGTTTTAAACTTGCTCTGCAGCACAAACTCGATGTGGAAAGTGACGCTCTACCTGTGGCAGTCAGAGATTCTGAGGAGAGGCTGTCTAAAGGGGGAATGTACCTGCTGGAAAATGGGCTCAACCTCTTCCTCTGGGTGGGGGCCAACGTGCAGCAGGAGCTCCTTCAGAACATCTTTGGAATCCCTGCTTTCAGCCAAATCGATTCCAACATGGTACGATCTGCAGTGCCCTAATATAAGAAGCATTATCTGTACTGTGAAGTCCAACTCATAACTCTCACATTTTTCTATTTAGACGTCTTTGCCGCAGTTGGATAATCCATACTCGAAAAAACTGAGGGAGATTATCGGGTCTTTCAGAGCACAGCGCTCTCGCTACATGAAGGTAAAAAGTTTGTTGTGCTTTCAGCTGTTTTGTTGTGATCCGTGTTATTCTTTGTTGCCTTTCACTTTGTCTTCTAATTTAACTTCCATTTACATTGCTTCCCGCACCCCCTTTTCTTCTCTTGTTTGAACGTCTTTGTCACAACGATATTCGGTGTCAACTCTAACTGGATAATATTTTTCGTCTTTCAGCTGATGGTGGTAAAACAGGAAGACAAATTGGAGCTCATCTTCAGGCACTTCCTTGTGGAGGACAAAAACAACAGTGGTGGAGCTTCTTATGTGGACTTCTTGTGTCACATGCACAAGGAGATTCGCCAGCTCCTGAGCTAGGAAAGCCCCTTCCTTCTCCCTCCAAAACCCATTTACTCAGATGCGCTTTATCCTTTTTATTTGACATAATAAACTAAATCCCTTCATCTCCCCTTGTCTAATGCAATCTTCTCCAGGGTGAGGGTGGGCAGCCCCATGTTAGGGTCAGGCAAAGATGCGCTATCACATTTCTGGTGTCTGGATGGTTGTGTGTTTACGTGTGTGCATTGGCATATGGGCATATAACATGTACTTTCAATTGCCCCACCACTCCCCATAAATGATGTACAGTGACCTCACAGCTGACACTGGGGTCCGTTTATTCAGAACAAAAGAGGTAGGAGCCTGTATGGATATTGGGCTTTAGGAGCATGTGTGTGCATGTTCGCATGTGCGTATGGCTGTGAACTGTGAACAATTTGAAATGGCGGGGGGCAGGGCGAGGGACTATGGCACTGCGAGTGGTAGTTTGGTGGGTGGATGTGGGGCAGAAACTGACAGCATTAATGATTGAACCAGACATTCTGAATACGAAGAATTGTGCTGCTCCCGAATTGAAATGAAACTTTCCGTATCACATTCATTTCATGAATGTTTTGTTCAGTTGTTTGTCTCTCTGTCAACCATAGCCTTACTGATCCCATTCTTGTTTTTCCTCATCCTCTTCTGCTGTTCTGTAATTTTTTTTTTTAATTATCCTCATCGTAATCTTTATTGTTTGTGTGAGATCTTTGACTAATAGAGCAGGTGGAAAGCTTCAGGTAGTGCTCACTGTCAATGCAAACATCTGAGTCTTGAGATATAACACACTATATAAAAATTCTATGCATCCGCATTGCTCTGTGTGGAGGAGGAAGAGGGGGAGGCTATTTTTTTGCCTGTTAATCTAAAATATAATGGGAACAGAAGTTGTGCCCTGATTTGTAATAGCTGATATTGTGGGCCCCTCATCCTGAGTGTTAAGGGTGCATGCTTAAGGCTGTGTGTTTAGTGTACACTCTATGAATTGAGGGATTCTCCTATTGTGGAGAGGGCAAGGACCGCATATGGATATCTCTCTGACCGGGCCGAAAGGTTGCTTAAACCAGCGGGACGGGAGATTATTCAGCTGGGCTTTACTTAAAGGGGATTGTAATTGTAGTTCAGATGGTAGCCATCTTGAAGGTTCACTACTTGGGCATAAAATTCAGAAAAAGGAACAGCCATGTATAAAGTTTCTGTGTCGGTTTTTCCCTGTTCATCCCCATTTTTCCTTTTTGATTTGATTTGTGATCTGGTGATAACATGTACTGCAAATGTCCTGTTAATCCTGCATTATTTACGACATCATATTGTTTTTCTAAATCAGTTTTAAAGGGTTATAATCCTGTAGCCAGGGAGGCCGGTGCTAGCTTCATTACAGCTAAGCATGAGTGCTCCGTTGCCCTAGATTTGTCTTTCTAGTGAAATAATCTTTGTACAATGACAGAATATAGGCAGGATGCAGTGATCGATTTAGAACCGGTGATTTGTATCCATTTTTAATCACAATGGAATGTGCTTATCTGGGTGTTTTTAACAGTTCTTCGCTGGGTTAGAATGGGGAGAGTTGCATCATGCCAGACCTTTTTCTTTTTGTCTTTTCAGTTTCCCCTTCAGATCCTGTACAGAATTAAAAATCACATTTTAAAAATGATGCTCAGCCAGTGTGCTTTGTTGAATGTTTTCATCCAGATTTCATTCAAGCTTTCATTGTGTGTGAGAAGTTTCATCATGCGCCTTCTTCAAGTTTCCCCCTGAAGTTCCTCCCATCTTTCAGACTAGTGAGAAATGGAGAGGAAGCTTCTGGAAATCTGATGTTAACACTGTAATGCTTGTGTTTGTACAAATGTAAATCCTAGTGAAATTCATTACATTGAGGGATCTACATTTAAATAGCGTTTGCTCATCTGTTTGTTGTGGTTTTTATTTCACCCCTCCGTTCCTGGCTTTGTTTATCATACCATAATCTCATAATCGCACTTCACAGCTTTGTTTCCGTTGTTGCCACCAAAATGATAAATAAATGAATTCCTCCTGACATGACTTTGAGAAACAGTCAAGTCTGTGTAATGACTTATGAGTTGCAGTTTCAGTGCTTTCTTCATTCTATACTTCATCACTGCTGCTCCACAAATCCTTTTTCTTATGGCACTGCAAGAGAAATATGACCCAGAAATCACCTTGGAATATCAAATGATTAAAATGGATGCTTTAGAGTATTACACCTACGTGTGTGTGATTTATTTAAGGGCTATTTTTGTGTCTCGCTGCATTCTTCTCTGCTTGTGAGCCCTATTTTACCTTTTGGGGGAAGAAGTGTAGCTATTTTAAAGTCTGAAGGACTGAAAAATGCATTCTGGAGCATTTTTAGAAGTTGCAGCCTAAGCTGATGATGTTTTTATTTCATATGAAAGGCCCAGCATTGTGATGAAATGCTTTTTGTTGTGTCTTGCTTTCATGATGTAGTCACAGAGAGGCAGTGATTAGGATGTGTTTAATAGGCAGTGCAACACGATGCTCATAGATAAATGCGTCATTTTTCACTTCCATATCAGTCATTGTCATACACCAAATACCTTGCCATCCCATGTCTTCTAAAATCTATTCTTCTAGTATGAAGGTTATGGCTTATTTCAAATATATGCATAAGAACCAAATCTGAAACACGCTCCAAAATACATTTTGCTTCGAAAAGGCCCAAACGATTTCATTTTCAAAATGTATTCAAGTTAGTCACATAGTGGTGTTTCTTAAAGTCTACAATGATCTTTTTGTTCTTCTTTTGGCTTCTTATTTATCAAAAATTGCCTTTGTACCCCTTCACATCCTGATCGATACATCTGGTTACAGCAGGTGTGTGCCAAGCGCCATCCGATATGATCAACAGGCGCATCTGCTGTGTTCTGTTAACATCAGGAGTGTCTCTCTCTCGCTTACTGTGATGTTTTTAGGTTCAATTTGTCCTTCCTATGTCTCTCCCTCGCTCTCTCTTTTCCCCACATAGGGAGTGTTAATTAAATGAAACACCTGCTCAACTGCTTAAACTCTTTGTTTTCTCATCTGTTGCATGATCTCTACCATGCAGCTTCATCCCTCTTTTATTCTTCACCTTAAAAGGACCGACTTGCATGCAGAGAATAGCAAGAAACACTACTGTATCAGTTGTAATGTTGTTAACACTGTGTTACGCTGATGTTTTGATTGATGTGAGTGAATGAATGAATGAATGAGTGATGATTGTATTAACGTATTGATTTAGGGTTATAAAAACTTTAATGTAGATGTAGTTTTGTGTGTTTCAGGGGTGCTCTGGATGCTTTTCCGAAATTCTTTGTGCATGTGTTATACAGTTTTATACTAATTCGTGGGTCCATTTGGGTAAATGCTCAGCCAGTGACTATAAGACTGCTGAAAGTCCAACATATGCATTTAAACCTTTGATGACCCAAAGCATTTTCTGACAAGATTTCCTGACAAACGACACCATACCTTTTGTGACAGAAAGATTAAAGACCAATGTCTCCCAAGGGGGCAGGTGGTTGTGTAATGGTTATCTAATCCTCGACGGGTAAAGGTACCACTGAGGTACTCATGAGCAAAGTACCGTCCCCAAGCACTGCCCAATGCTCCTTCACGGATGGGTCAAATGCAGAGGTCACATTTTGTTGTGGTGCACGCTGTGGTGTGGTGTGCTGTGGTGTGTTCACAATGACAATCATTCACTTTCTCACTGTGTTTCTCACTAGTTTCATCATCTTAATGAAGGTCAGCCCTTCAAGATTCAAGATATTTTGTTACATACTTAGAAATGTTCCCTGAAAGTTCATAAGACAAAATCAAATGTTAAACTGGAATAATCAACTATATTCCCACATATAGATAGAGATCTATAACTGTAATCAGCAAACTGTGCGTAATATGGTAACACTATAGATATAAAGTGCAGCGTTGCAAAATGGACAAAAAGGATCGAGTCATACAAGTCTTAAATGGCAGGTTAGTGATGAGCAAGAAAAATTCTCATGAGTCTGTGCTTTAGTAAACAGGTAAACAAGTTGTGGTGAAGGTCCTGGTTAACAAGCCTGGGCATAGAAACTCCTCTCCAGTCTCTCTTTTACCTGCAAACATAAAATAACCTAAATTAAGAAATGATCTACAGACATCTTACCTTTTTTTCTGGGCTGTTATATTTTGTCTGTTATTAATAATACGGCGTATTTTGCTCAAGTCCAATTAATACTAATGCAGCTGATGACAGAAAGAGATGGATGGAGACTTTGCATTTGACTTTGCTTATTTGAAGCTAGTGGAGCGTCTGATAACCGCTGTGAGATCAATCCCATCCTTGAAAAGACCTTTAGCATTAACTAGCCTTATCGTCTGAGCCCTTCACACACCATACATGCCCTGCTTTGAATCACTAAATAAGAACCTGCAGGGCTTAGCTCCAAACCCATGAAAGTGCTGCGTAATAGTTACTTTGGGATAGATGTTTTTCTCTTCCATCTTCAGTGTCTGGGTGCTGAATGTGTTCAGAGGTTTTGTGGAGCCTGATGAAAGTGAGGAATTATGTTTATTACATGTGATCAAGTCAAATATGCATCCACTTTTACCACTATTATGTCATATTATGGTGTGGCACCGGATGCTGAGTTTAAATTAAGTAGCTGTCATGTAGCTCTTACAGTCTGGTGTCAACCATGCCTTACTGTGGGCAGTTAATGGAGCAGTTGGTAGCATAAAGGTTAGGGAGTTCGCCCCAGGATCAGAAGATGGCTGGTTCAACTCATAAGCAATTTACTGTCCCCAAGCACTGCTCCCCATGTTAGCTACTTCACGGATGGGTCAAATGCAGAGGTCACATTTCGTTGTGGTGCACTGTGGGCTGTGGTGTGGTGTGGTGTGGCAACCAATCATTTAAACTTTCACTTCTTCCAGAATTTGAATCTAATTTCGGCTACTCCTTTTTCAAAAGAAAGGCAGTCTGAACAGCTATTTCTCTGTGTCTCTGCATTTCACCAGTCTGTCCAGCAGATGCTGCTCTTTGGGTTTCACAGACAGGGACATACACACACAGTTCTGTCCTCAACACATCCAATCACATCCAAATCACCAAACATTTATGCATGTGTCTCCTCTCTGGAGGGTTGCTGATGAAGTTTCAGTCAGTTTTCAGACAGGCAGAGGAAAGGGTGGACTCTGGGACCATCTGCCTGTGTGTGTGTCTGTGTGTCTGTGTGTGTGTGAGAGAGAGAGAGAGAGGGAGAGAGGACAGCTCTCCCCGCCCACCAGGATGACCACCTGCCTCCTCCAGCATCATCACCTGTCAGCTATATGGGTCATTGCCGTGTGCGTGTGTGCGTGTGCGAGTGCACGTGCAACTCCCTGCCCCGATTCTGAAATGCAGTAAAACATTCTTCAGTGTCCTTTGGAAAAGAAAAAACACAAACGGCGATAAAAAGTGGATCTTTATATACCACAAGCAGCGCCACCGTGTGCCCTACTTGATGTGCAGAAACAGAACTTGTGTGAGCTCAACGCAGCATGAGTGTAACACACGCAGACACAGTTGTTGAGCGGTAGGAAGGTTCATGTTCTTGTCAAAGAAGGTCAGAGGTGCACTATAGATAGTCTGGATTCTCACTGATGATGAAAAAAGGGAAAAGAAAGGAGAGAGGGAGAGAGAGTGGAAGCTGGGCGTACACATCGCCCTTCCGCACTCCCCAGGCCCCCGGCTCGTCCATCACTGTGTCTGGCGCTCGCTGAGGACTCGCGAAGGAGAACCCACGAGCATGCCTCCGAGCTGTTTCTCACTCCGACCTCTGAACAGTGGTGATACATTGTGAGAAATGAACAAAGAGGCTTAGAAAATAGAAAACTGAGCCCAAGTCTGTGTTTAATCTGAGTTTTTCCTCACTACAGCAGTGCGCTTAGGCTGACCCACATTGTCCACCGCCTGTGTGAGCTACAGCGATAGAGAGTCTCATTTCGCTCTCCCCAGTCCTTGGTCAAGGGCACAAAAGTGCCCATATGCCATGTTTTCTCACAGACACACTAAATCAGACACTTTTCAGTAATGCAAGAGGAATTCAGGGCCACTATCGTTGCGCAAATCTGGATGACGTTGAAATTCCAGCTGTCTGACAGAAATGTATGAGTACATGTCTGTGTGTTATTATGTGTTATTATTATGTAATACAGGCTGTTTATCAGGTCAGTTTGCTTTCACAAACCAGAAGTCTTTTGAAAGTGTCTGATGTCTTGTGTCCTTGATCCAGATGGTGAGTTGTGTACGTGGGAGAGAATCAGCTCCCCTCCACCCCTCCTCCTGCGCACCAACATCACCTGAGTCATCTATCTGTACTGGTTCTATGAGTGTGAGTGCGTGTGTGTGTGCAGGTTTTCATATCTTTGTTAGGAGCCTAAAAATTATCAGATTTTTACACATTCATCAGGACTGAGCGACAGAATGTGAATGAGAGACTGTTTGGGATGGGTTACATATTTGTAAGGACTTAATAATTTGTTTGAGTGGGTTTTATGAAGACATTTTTCGATTTAAGAAGCAGTCATCATAAGGAAAGAATTTATTATAGTTTAAAACTAAAGAGGGGGAAAAACGTTGGTTACTGGGCTTAAGCTCTGCTGTTATTTTGATCCAGTAAGTAGTTTTGAGAGTAATTGGCGATACTTTACACAGGTAGCAAGATGAAACTGTATGAGTGTGTCTAGATTCTTTATTTGTCTCATACATAGTTAAACTTGTAAAATATTGCAAAATGCACCCTGATCTTAACTAACTCTGTGCAAATTAAAAGAGAATTCTAGAAATTAGAAATTTAATGAACAGATTAAATGAAAGAAACCTTACAAGAAAAGAAACCAACAATTCAAACAATCTATAGAAAATATATAGAAAAATATATTCTTAAAAAAAATTATACTACAAAGTCAAAGTCAAGTTTATTGTGATCTCAGCTATATACAAGTTGGGCAGTTGGTAGCATAAAGTTTAGCATGAAGTTCTCTGCATGATCGTTAGGTCACCGGTTCAAATCCCAGACCAGTAAAGGTACCGTCCCCAAGTACTGTTCCCTGAGCGCTGTCCATGTCAGCTGGCCACTGCTCCTTCACGGATGGATCAAATGCAGAGGTCACATTTTGTTGTGGTGCACAGTATCCGGTGGTGCATTCACTATGACAAATAATCACTCACTTTCAAGTTTACAGAGAGACGAGACGACATGGCTTTTATAGAGAACAAAGAAGGCACATAGAATATACATAAATAAACTATAAACATCAACTCCGAGCTAGAAGAAGAATATGAAAATGTAAACAATAACGGCACATGTAAACAGTGACTGTGCATGTGCATATTATGTTAAATTATGGTGTTGTGGTAAAACTACGTGCTCGAATAGAAGCATATGGTCTGTGAAAAAATTTTGGCCATGATAAATTTGAACGTGTTGTATTCGTGTAGGACATGCATACTTTGTGAGATAAATCTCTCTTTGTTTCTGGATTTCAGCTGGACAGTGGTTCCTGGTCTCTCCATTTAACTAAATTTTATAGTTGCTGCCGTCTGCTGATGTTTTTGCTCCCTCTATCTCGGAATGTGACTTACATAAGTAACATTGCCATCAACCAAAGCTAAAAAAAAGTCTCCTCTGTTCAGGGGTGAACAGGCAGCCACATTATCTCCCATTCTGTTGCTGTTATGAGGCATTCTGATAACACTGTCCTTCGCAACAATATTGTCTCCTTTCTCCTCTTACTCTGTCCGTCACTGTGGATTCTATTGGCCCGACTTATTCAACTGGCAAAATATGTTAGAGCTAGGAAAGGAAGATCTTGGATTAATTTAACACCTGGGGCTACTCTAATTTGTTCCAGTATATGGGTAGAATTATGGTTAAGATGACAAATGTGACTAACATTTGTTGAAAAGGCTTAATTTAATTCACCTCAGAAGCTCATTGACTTGGAAAAGCAGCAGAGTGTCCTCTCATTACCTCTTGTGGGGGGCTGTGAGCGTGTTCTAAATGAATTCATGGTTGTTAGCGATCTGGCTGCTTTCCAGACAACCCATTGGTCGGACGATTCCTTTTTGAGTCCTGTCATGTGAAAGGTGGGGCAGGGCTGGGAGAAGAAGGCAGGGCTGCTGTTTGGATCTTAATATTGTCAGTGGTCTACAGGTCAGTTACGAACAAAAGCATGAAATGTTATAGTCGGAGCCAAGACCACTCTCCTGTATAAAGCATGGAGAGCTACCTATGGGTATGTTAATTGGTTTTAGTGAATTCATGTGACACAAATCCTCATTGAATTTGTTTGCTTGTTAATGATCCGATGGCAATGAAATGAAAGAAATAACTTCATAAATGAAAGAATATGCTTAAATATGCAGAGGTGATGTCTCTTTCATTCCAGCGTGGGCTTTTGGAAGGAAGATGAGCTGTTTTGTACCATCGGTATCTGAGCCAGTCTTAAAGCTGCGCCCACGCAGTAAGCGTGCATACACACACTCACACACACACAAACACACACTCCAAATAGACAATAGAGCAGACCCTGTCATGCTGCACTGCCTCTGTCACTGCCTCTGAGGATCTCCCTCTATCTGCATGTATCTGAGTCTATGTCTACACACACACATACACTCACATGCAAAGTGAGCCTCCTAGACTGCAGTGAACTGTAATGCTCCATTTGGTTGAGCCTGTACATCCATTATTCATGTTCTTAAGCCTCTGGTTAAGGAACGCAACATTTCGGGCTGTTGCAGGAATTTGGAAGCGATATGTTACCACATGACACAGATTGTTTTATTCTAATTTTTCTCCTAAAACAGTAGCAAGTGCTAAAACACCATGGAGTCTCTATAAATTTCACCCAACATCATCCTGTTGCTCACTCCCCCATCCAGACACACAGACATGAACTCCCAAAAGGACAGTCGTGGATATGTCACCCGCTTGCCTGCTGGGAGGAAAGAGAATCACACTGACATGGGACACACACAGATAAACATTGGAATTTCCCAGTGATGTTAGCAAAAAGAGAAAATGTCATGATTCAGAAATCACATTAGTTCATTTTACAATACAAGACACAAAACAAATCACATTACTACAATGCAATGGAGCAACTATATAACTCCACTGTTTTAACACCTCTGCTTTACTAGCGTGTGCCAGTTTCCTCCCACAGCGACGAATAGCTTCACCATAACGCTTGAGACATCAGCGAATAATCTGCCAAAACACACCACTTTAGCTTCTTATCGCTGTGATTTATACATCATAATTACCTTCATGAACTGCAACCTCCTTCATGATCTTTTAATAATGGTTCATCTCCAGGATCTCTTTCCTAGTAAAAATGGCACGTTTTGCTCCCACTTCCAAGGAGGATGATCAAATCTTTTGAAATATTCTTCCTCACATCATCCAAGGCAGTTTTTCCTAGCCGCTGTAGGTCTTTGCTTGGTTATAGCATCGTTGACCAGAAAAGCTGCTTACAACAGATTACATTTTGTATACCATACAAATAAAATTGAAGTAAAGTACGTTCTAAGGTCACCATATGCTTAGTAAAAATTTGTAGCGCCGAGCCGATGCTCACAATGGCAAAGACACAACAATATCATATGTATGCATGCTACAGAGATCCCCAGACAGCATAAGTTATTCCCTTCATGTCAGCATAACATAGGCCCCAAACGCTAGTGCAGGATTACAGAAGCCTTTGCATAACATGTTCCGTGTGGAAAGCAGGGACTAAAGCAAGCCTTAACAGGCCGGAGATGGGGAATTGCGTGCACATCACTCTAAGCCATTAACACAAAACTGTTTGTGGTCTTAACTCTTCCTCTGTCAAAATCTCTTTCTCTCTCTCTCTCCATATCCATCTTTCGGGCATCACTCTGTGCATATTATTCTTCACCCTGGGAGGTTCTCTTTTAAATATTGCAGAAGGAACAGTTATAGGTAGAACAGTATGTCTTCAAAGTGGAAGCATTATCTTACCACTCAAAGAGATTGTCATCATTCAGTTGCTGAAACGCTAAGAGAACCTGTGTGCCCTGTTTAAAAGCTCATGCGTTTTTAAAATGGTTTCTGAAACAAATTTGCTGCCATTTGCGTGATCTAGCTAGTCACAGGTTAAACTGGTTTATCCATTTTATCCCCCAAACTACCTTGAATGTGCATAAAATATACAGTAGCTTTAAAAGGTGACCAGTTAATATATGTTTTCTAGGCCAAAGCAACTATACTGTTATCATCTACCCAGTCTTTTTTCTTATAACTTCGTTTCATACCACCATACATCCCTCTCTCTTTCGCTCTCTCTCTCTCTCTCTCTCTCTCTCTCTCTCTCACTCTCTCTCTCTCTCTCACCTCCTATGCTGAGCTCAGCATGTATTGCTGACTCCAGTTTTGGTCCTCCTCCTCTGTGCTCTTTCTCTGGTGCGAGGTGTGTATAAAGCAGGTCAGTTGGGAATGCATGGTGAGGGGGAAGACACTAACCCGAGATGAAGTGTGCTGCACTCTGTTACATAAACACGCCGTGGGAGAGCCATGGCCCACCTTCCCACTGGCCTCCGATAGCTAGCTTGAAAGCAGTATAGTTTACGTTAGCCTGCAGCACTGCCAAACCTGCATGTCATCGCCATCTCCTAATTATGACCTCTTGTCACCACTGGATGAGATGATTCCTTAGATTAGGTCAGCCGTTGTCACTCAAAAGATCTTTATCCATAACGGATTAGAAAAGAGCATAAACAAGGTCTCAGTACCACAGTCAAGTCATCACTGTTGGTCTGACATAGAACAATGCTTTGTTTTTTGGGGCTTTTTTATGTGTCTACATGCAATTTAATTGTAAAATTGAGATCATTTTATCCTCTTATAGGTAAGAACAAATATTCTGAATTTAAAATGACCAATTGGATTTTTTAGTTCAAAGACTAAGAAAAGTACCATAAAGCACTTACAAAAAAGGTCAGTTTTTAACATTTGAATGCTTGCTGCATGACTCTGCACCACCTTCAGAGTTTTTGGTGGAAGGGTTGCCTAGCATTCTCTCTCACACCCACACCACAAACCCACGCTGGCCACTTTTAAAACCTTCTTCTCTGCTTTTGAGGAAAGCTGCTTCCCTGCAATGGAATGGGCAGCTCCTGACTATAAAGTCTATGAAACATTTATCAGGATGTTCAGCATATTCGTTTTAACATTCTGTATAACATTTATATACTTCACCAGATGTGGTCTCTTGAAGGATGGGAATTCCTTCTGAACTTGGTCCTTCTTAGAGTTTCCTCCCCATGATCACTGAGGTATTTTCTCTTGGCCTAGGTTTGCTCTTTAGGTTTTTTACTTAGAAAACTATCACTCTGCTTTGTGGCACTTTCTGGTGTAAGAAAGCAAATATAGTGGAAATGAATTGAATTTGCATTGAACAATACTTCTCACCCACAGGCATTTTCTTATAGTATGAAATGCAAGAATTTTTTTGATTCAGCTTCTCTGCTAGTGTAACTATAAACAGAATATCCGTGAAGCAATCAGAAGTGAGGAGAGACAACTCTGGCACTGTTGTGTTTTAAAATTATATGTGGCAATGCAAACTCCAAAGATCCAAACTTTAATCTCCTGGGTGTGAACAGTCTGCCCGTTATAGCTGACTTATTAGTTATTCCTCATTCCTCAGTGTGGATGCTTTGGGTAGAAATTAAGCCATTCTCATCTCATTTGCATAAGTTTGTTTGATTTGAAGCTACTCAGACCTAAATTGTGCTGTCGAAAGCCACAAGGTTTTGAGTGTGACCATGTCTATGTTGGTATCTGAATATGTCTGATGGAACTGTTGTGGGAGGCGCAGCACAAGTGGGCTATGTGTTTTGTGATGAAAGCCAATTCTAAGTCTTTACATAAACATTCAGATCTCTTGAATGTACAATATTTTGTATTCTCTTAAATAACAGGAACTGAGAAATTACTGGAAATACATTAAAATGGTCTGACATGCAATTTGTGAAGCCTGGCAACTTTCATCAGGCTGCTTAATATTTGTGCTACTTTTCGCCTATACCTCTATTATGAATAATCAATAGTATGTTGCCTAAAACAATTCTGACTAATAATAGGCTTGTCCTATTATACTACTTTTTGTGATTTTTATGCAGATTGCTTTACAGGCAGGATTCTGAATGTGTTACACAATCTCTTCTGATTATCTAATAACAGGGCCTGAAACTCTGAGTGTCTGAGATTGCCAGTAACAGAGAGGTTAAACAAAGACCACTAACCAGTTAAGCAGAGAAAGGGAGCAAGCCATTTAATGGGAAGTACTGCCAGAAAGTCCATTTACAGCCAGTATAAATGTTATCACATGGTAACAAGGTTCCTATCTCAAATGTTTGCATACTACAATTTGTGTGTCAGTTTAATGTCACTTTAAAAACAGACCAGACTTACATTTGGGCATTTGGGGCATCTAGCAGAGACACTTATCCAGAGCGACTTAAATTTTCCTTATTTCAGGGACAATTTCCCTGAGTGCAAATTGGAGTTAAGGGTCTTGCTCAGGGCTGCAGTGATGGTATTGCTGGAGGTAGGATTCGAAGGCATAACCTCTTTGTACAGAGGTGAGTATCCTAACCATTAGACCACCACCGCCACCATTTAAAACAATAAGATGTAAGGTCTCACAACTACTTATGAATAAACAGCTCGTTACAGAGAGCATTTACAGAGTGCATAATACATAACCCCTAGATTACGCAAACCATAAATGAAGCAAGAAGAATCTTTGGAGCCGTTGGATGTTGATGGGTATTTATTCAGACTTCATGGACAAATGAAAGAAAAATAAACGATGACAGACTTAACAATCTGCTGTCTTGTCTCTGCACTAGGGGTGTTGAAATTAATCTTATAATCGATGCATCGCGATGCAGACGCGGACGATTCTGCATCGATGCAATGGCAGGACATAATCGATTATATCATAATGAAATTGTTTGGTGATTTTCTGGCGGCGGCATAAAAATTCTAGTTAAAATGTAGTTTCGGTAGTGACTGTGGCTGCCTGATGTGAGTACAGCGCTGCTCCGGGTAGAAGTAACTCTCATCTCACGGACGGCACTCATGCGCGGCAGCCGAGAATGGCGGAGAGAGTAAATTTCGCGTAATAATATAATATTGCGCGCAAACTGTATTTTTCCTCTCGAGAATGTCTTTTTTCCTCTCGATGTGTTAAATGTCTTCGCGCGCAAAGTCAATTACCGACGAGCGGCTTTTTCGCTCGAGTGAGATTTCTACGCGGCGGGTTTGAAAGGGGGCGGGGTTTGGCAGTTTGGGGGCGGGGTTTTGGCTGTTTCTGCCTGCGATTCCTATTGGTCGATGGCTCCTGGTTTTTTGTGATTGACTGGGCAGCGGCAGGTAGGTTAACGCAGGATTATGGTTTATCGACCTTATAATTATAATTTAATAGTTAGGTCTTGCGTTTATGTACGCATAATCAATGGCTCCTTGCCCTTGTCTGTCCCCCAATTCAACGTAAACACAGATGCAGTTACAGATGCGAGGCACATCATTGGGATGCTGAAGCCAGGCGTTATAAGCTCCATCATTACGCACCCAAGACTGATGGCCCAGAAATTAAACTTTTTGTAGTATCTGCACCAATCATCCATCACGCTTAAGTGCTTTGTTGATCCTCTGATGGTATGTAGGTTGTATACTTATTATATTAGTTTTAATCCTCAAACAGCGCAGGCAGTGTCAGAATACTACACAGGTAAACTGCCAAAATAGTAACATACCATTGTAACATGTATGGTAGAGTGACAAAGCGTTGGTTACTTCACCTTTTTCCAAATCTAACGTCTGTGTTTATGTTGAATTGGGGACAGACAAGGGAGCTTACATCTCACTGCGTGTATTTGTATTTGAAAACAATATGAAGTAATGCATAAAAATTGATGGGCTGCATCGTGATGCATCGAGATATCGATTGAATCGCTGGCGTGTTGTCGTAGTGAATCGAATCGTGACACCAGTGGCGATTCACCTCTACTCTGCACCTATATTGCACTAGCGTTTTATAGAATATTATCTATGGATATCTAAAATTTTAAGTTTGTATGTCGGTAATGTCATCATACCCACGTTTATTTAGCCAGTCTGTCTTAAAATAATGAGTAAATAAATAATTTTAATATGCATTTTTCACTTTTCGCTATATTTCGATGGCAACAATTAAAACATCGACTATAATTACAAGATCCTTTGGTGCAGATTACATATTGCTGACGTGTCAGGCGGGGATTAGAAAACATATAAACCTTTCAATAAAACAAAATATCCGTATTACTACTGTATATAGTTCAATAAATGTGACAAAAAATTGGGCTCTGTTTCATATACAAAAATCAGCTTGCCAATTTAAATAAGATTATGTTAATACGCGCCAGGTGGCAAACAAAACTTACCTCAATAAGCCCTATGTAGGGCACCCACATAATAAGTATCAAATAAAGCCTCTGACTTAATAGCTCCGTATTTTACATCTCGAACACTAAGGCGTGAATGTAGCGCACTAGTCAGGAAGCGACAACTCGTTTAAAGTTCATAGAATGACTTTGCGCTGCTGCGCGAAATCTCGCGAGATTTCTCGGTATTTCCCCCTCCTCCCTCAGCAACCCTCCCCTTCTCTCTTTCCGTCTGTATCTCTCTCTCCCTCTTTCTCCGCGAATCCACATGAAATTCAAGGCTCTCTCCTCCCGAACCACGAACACAAGAAGACATCAAGCGGTCGGCGATCTCCCCTTTCCCCACACAACATGGCTGTTGTGACTTCGACCCGGTTCGCCGACGAGTACCAGCTGTACGGGCTCGGAGAAAATAAGTGGCCGAAGCACTTCCAGCCTTCCGCGCAACAACGTTAACTCCCTCCGTTTAATCCCATTGTTTTTACTTGGATGTTGACGGCGGGCAGCGAACGACTCCGAGAGCCTTTTGTGGAACACATCGAGGGTGTGGGGTTAAAGGGTTTTTTATCCTTTGTGCAGCATTCGGAAGCGAAGCAGCACTTTAGCTTAACGTGTTATGTTTACGCCTTGGGCTTATTCCACGACTCGAGGGTTCTCTCGCCGGACCCAGGAAGCATTTAGCGTGCAGGTTTACTTTGCTTATATATGTATATATATTTATTTGGCAGATTGCCTTCTTTAATCGCCGGTCCTTTTCTGTAACAGAGCCACCGCTGTAAATTGCGTTGTTGTTGGAGGCGTTTGTTTTGCTTCTGCGGCAGTTTAGCTGCGATAATGAAGCTGTTAGTAAACTGTTAGACCGCAGTAACATTGAAAGGCGGATATATGGAATAATGGCAGCACTTTTGGACAATAAAACGTGTCAGATAAAACACTTTGATTTTCATTCTCACGCACCCTAATCTCTTCTCAATGGCTTTGTACGTTTTTATAAGAGGATTTCTGAAACTGAGCGAACGGTGACGCCTTTTTCTAGTGCATCTCACTTTTAGAAGAGCAGATGTTGGTACCTGCGTATGCTGCCCTTTGTCATTGCTTTATAGAGTTCTCCAATTGATCTTTTATCTTTCAACTAAGACAAATTACAGTTAAAGGGTCATTCGCAGCTTACCTTTGGCTCGGTGTGTTGCATCATCATCATCATCATCACCATCACTCTCTCTGGCTCCTTCCCTGTATTTGTAATACCTTTGTGTCAGATGATTAACAGCATTAAAGTGTTTGCTTTTCCAGTGACTGCAAGGATTTTTTTGCATGGCAGTATTTATACATATATATATATATATATATATATATATATATATATATATATATATATATATATATATACATATATATATACATATATATATATATATATATATATATATATATATATATATATATATATATATATATATATTATATATATATATATATATACGTGTGTGTGTGTGAGTGAGTGAGTGAGTGAATGTGTGTTTTTTACTTCATTAACTCTCTTCAGAAAGATGTAATCATTCTAGATATGAATTGTCATAACATTGCAAGGGTCTGCATTTGCATGAAAAGCAACAAATAATAAAAATAGAAATCAACAAAAACCTTTACGTTAAAACCTTTTTTGCATAAGAACCCTCCATTCCTGAACTTTATCCATCAAGCCGTGAAATTAAATTGCGTTATAACAAACAGGATTCTCTTGTAAATTAGTCATGGAAAAATAAGAACTGTGTGAATTTTCCTTTTGTGCCAAGCAGCAAAAATGCCACATATATTTGACTTTATTTTGATTTGTTTTACATGGAATTGCACATTCTGCGGTATGACTGGTGATGATGCTGAAGCAATATTTTGTGCAGCCCTAGTTGGTACTTGCCAGTTTTGTTATGACTTCCTTTTTGCCTGAAAGTTCACTGTACTGTGGATTTTTATGACTTGTTTTGCAGGGGTGCCTTCTCCGTGGTGCGCAGATGTGTGAAAAAATCCACAGGCCAGGAGTATGCTGCTAAAATAATTAACACAAAGAAGTTGTCAGCGAGAGGTAAGACTGCGCGCCATCGCCTTTACGGCCTGTTTAGTTGAACCCACGTGACATCATCTGGTCAGTTGCACTGCATGGAAATAAACCTGCTCTGCGTTTTATTACTGTGTACTTTGGGGGAGGATGGGGCAGGAGATCTGGTGTAGTTGACATCTCCTGGGATTATGCATGGTTAATAGTGGGGAGGGGGCCAGCTGACCCTCCTCGGTGCGGAGCAGCGCTGTGGCGTACACTTTACACTGATGCTCGTGTTAAAAATGCACCCCCGGCCATTTTATTGCCCTTACCGTCGCTGAATTTAAAAGGGCCATATGGGACTCCAGGTATGTGTGTCCTGAAATAAAGGTGTTCATGGCTGTTCTTCATTTGGTTTTGAGGTTTTAAAGTAACCCAAAACCTTGATAGTACAGAAAAGGAAGGAATGTAATTTTTGTGTTTGTTGCATTTGCACTTTGATTACAGAACTAATGACTGATTATGCAGCTTAAAATGAAGAAAGAAAATGGGCATGAATGCTTTTGTTGTCAAATTAGTTAAAAATTTACTGTGAATACATAGTTTAAATGCATTTAAACATGGACGGTTAGCATATACAGAAAAATGAATAAAACTGACGAGTAAGACACGTCAATGGCCAACGCAGTTGGGAGACCCTTTCTTTTTCGAAATACTAAGTAATTGCAAAGCCATCAAATACTGAATTCTTGATCACCACTAAGCAAGTGATTTATCAAAGGCATGAATCATACTTAATCATTCAATTATTTTTTTAATGAAACAAGAAACTTGTGTGCTGTTCAGAGTTGTATGGTGGCCTGTCAAATAAGACCTCTGCGCTCCTGCCTCAGCACTTTTTCATGGTATGTCCATTAATCATGGTGTCAGTCAGTAAGGAAGTGCCTGTTTCTTTAAATGCACTCTCCCCCCATTCTAGAACAGGAATTTTTCATTCAGTTAATGGGAGAAGTCGTTCTCCGTGCAGAGTGTAAGGGTCTCATTTGGGACTCAGTCTCTTTGATGAGCTGCTTTCCTCCGGCAGCCTGGCCAATTAAGGCCTGCTAGAGTGGACGAGGCTACAGCCGCCCTGTTAGCTGAGCAGGAGGCCATGACCAAAATGCCCTGGCCAGTCATGTGGGAAAACTGCATGGCTGCCTGGGACCTTTCAGTACCTATCTGCTTGGTGTAACCTTCGATTGAAACCATCCTGTTCTTGTCTGAAACGTTTTGGCCTGCTTTTTGCCTTAAGACGGTCCTGATTTTACTGGGCTTACACAAAGAGTAGATCAATGCTTTCAATATCCCCCCCAGTCTCCCAAACTGTAATTTTTGTGCCGTCCTTTTTTACCCCCATTTCTCTCCTCCTATTTTGTCACTCTTCACAGACATTGAAAGGTTGAGCTGGAAGCGTCTCAGATGTAGTGTGTAACTATATTGGCCCAGTGATTGGAGGCTTTGACCCAGAGCTTGTTGCAGTAGCTAGGCAACCATTTTCCTACCGCTGTTCCTGATTGGCTAGAGCGGATGAGGAGGACAAGACTAGTAGGGCTGGTGGTGGATAGATGGAGTCCAAAGGAAATGGTGGGAAGAAAACGAGCACAACCACATCTAAAAAATGGAAGAGGAAGAGACGCCGCTCTCCTGAAGATATCTCAGCAAAATTCTACTTTTGTGTGTCTTGCTCCGACATTCAGTACAGGTCAGAAGTGATGTGACACGAGGGATGGGCGGAAACTAAAGTTTGCCTTCCCCATCACATCATTTCTTATCAATAAATCCATGTCTTCCTCTACTTGTACGTCTTCCTCTTCTTGCACATAGAATGCCATCGAAATAATTGAAATCATCCGATGCATTTTCTTTATCGGTAATAAATGAGAATCTGTGTTTATGCGTCGGGGTAAATTTCTAATTCCTTATTAGCCACACATATAGTTGTACAAATACAGTCTGTACTGAAATGTACCCAGGTTTATTCCTCAGACTGTGCAGTTTATTTAAAGTTAAGCCAAAGGATTCTGTTTAAAGAAAAAAAATGACTGAACCTATAGCAATAAAATGTACTAAAAATAAAAATACTCATATTTCAGCACAGTGTGCATGTTGGGTTAAATTTCTATCTGACTGCAGCCCTACCCCCATCTTTCGTGGTGTAGGGGTGTGTGGAAGGCTTCCCGTGTCTTCATTGTTGTAAGCACTCACGCTAGAGCCGGCTGTCTCCTGCCTACTCTGCCCATTTCATTAAATGTGCTGGTGGAGATGGAGGACTGTCGGCTTGGCCGGAAGGACCGTCAGGTGCATGACCCCCCTGTAGTGACTTTAAATGTTCTCCAAACGACCCTCGTTAGCTTCCCCCACCACTTTACGGATCACATAGTTCTGCATGAATGGCAGAGGGACACTGCTGGCTTAAATTTTTAAAGCCTTATAATGTAATCGAAGCTGTACATTGACCGCCTTTTGCTTTCTCCATTACAGTTCGACCAGCGCCGGCAAATATGTGTCTTTGCTAAAGTGATTTCTGTGGATTAATTGTCTGTGAAAGACTCTTGCTTGGCTCGGTTTTGCTCTCTCATCTATGTATCCATCTTGTCCTCTCCCTTTATTTGCATGGGGGATTGCTTTGTATTGAGGTTAATCCACTTATTTAATTGCATCTGGTTAAGACCCTGGGGAATCCCATCGTGCACACTCTCTGTTTTTGCACTTCTTTCTTCACCCATTCACGCTTCTTTCTCCAAGACACATAAATTATTTCGATGGAACTTTATGTCCTGTGTGTTAGTTATTGCATAAGACAGAAGTAGGTTAAGGGAGTCGTCATGTCTGCTGTACTGTACTGAAGGGAGTCTAACTGAGGCCCGTTAGCAGTGTGGAGCTTGACGCTCAAGCATTTAGTTTCCACGTACCGCGCTTTTAGGCAGCGTCTTCTGGCAGTAATGCCTTGTTCTCTATTGTAAGATGACTTAAAAAGTTTTTTGTGTTAAAGGCAGTCCACAAATCATGCATTTTACATGCCTCAGCCTGTTTGAGTAGTAGCATCAAAAGTGACGTGCGTTTATGGTATTTAATATCGTTAAAAATCTTCACACCATTTACACCACGGAAAAAAGATGGCGTATCAGGTTTTGTGACACTTTGATCATTTCGAAAGTTCAGAATCTGTTCAGTTGGTGCAGTTATTTATGATAAAATGAATCAAGTGTAATGATTATCTTGATGTTTGAATTGCACCTTCCGCTTGGGGCTTTTCTACCAAAAATATTCTCAGTCCTTAGTTGAATCTTTAGTAGCTAGAGGTATGACAGAAAGCAAGAAGCCTGAGTGCAGATAGATAGATGCCATGGCTGGACCCTTCAGTTTGCGGAGTTGTGACAGCAGTTACAAACAAGCAATGGGGACTTTAAACAGTGTTGGTTTGGGTGGTAGATACAGCATCCTGAAAGATTTTTTTTTTCTGAATCTGGATTACTGACTCCTCCATGAAGTTACAGCCTCGCCTCAGTTTGTAAACTGCACAGCAGTTATTATGCCAGGTTATGAGAAGTTAATTGTCCGTTATGTGTATTTTGTGAGAACTTTAGCTTGTCAGGTGATTATGGAAATATCCTTTCAAATAATACACACCTCAAAGCGGAGAATATACTGTATTCATTGAATCCATTCTCGCCTTCTCTGCAGTCATGTTCACATCTTCAGGAGATTACAGTGTTGACGGATTGTTATGAATAAATGAATACACTTTATCAACAGGTCTTTGAGAACTAATAACTTTTAATGCATAAAGCAAAACATCCCTCGCATTTTGAAATGACCCCGGTCTGCCGTTTCTTATCTGATTTCCACGGAAACGGATTAGTTTCTGAAAGCCTGAACTGCCACAGAATCCGTCAAGTCTGTGCTTGACGTTTCTATTGACATGGATGTGGGATTCCCTCTTGAGGGAAAAGATGTGTGGAGATTTTTTTAGGAATGCTGGGTAATCAGTAGACCTCTCTGTTTGTGACTGTTTTGGGACGTTGGAGGAAGGAGCTGTGTTCTGAGTGAGTCAGCGTGCCCTGCAGCATCGCCCTGTACAGCCGCGCCCCTCTCTTGATCTGACCAGAAGCGCCCAAACCCATTTTGACATTGCGGCCCATTAAGATCACTGTCACTTACCCAGTGTGCATCTCACCAGGGCCGTGCGCTTTTCTCAGACCCCTTCATTAGGTTAGCCTTTCTCTGCAGCCTCGCAGCTTTCTCTGTACTAACGGAGTGCTGCTATTTTCACCGGACTAAGCTAATTTATGTAATACAGAGGCAGGCCATTACTGAGGCTGAGGCCGACATTATTGTAAACACGGGGGCCATTTAAAAGGCCGAGCGTTGCATGTATTAAGCCATTACGGGGCAAGTGCGTTTGTTATTTACTGTTCATAGTCAGTTTCATGTGAAGTATAACATCTCAGCAGTTCTTGGTAGGAATTTTTCCAGGTATCTTCTACCCTCCTCTTCGTAGAATAGCAGCCCTGCTCTGTTCTTCCGTCTATGTTTCTTATTTATTTATTTTTTCCGACACTGCCCGCTAGCTGCTCGCATTCCGCCTCATTCTCAGCCGCATTGTGTCGAAGCGCGAGGTGCTAATAGGACCAGATTTCGGGCTGATGCGAGCATGTCTTCACAGTGGGGAAGCGGAGCGGCTTGCGACCGTCCCTTTGAAGCGGGAGCTGAGCACGTCGCCGCGGCCGCGCCTCTTTTGAACGCTTTGTTCCGAAGGGACCCCATAACTGTGGCTTTTTTTTTTTTTTTTTTTTTTGTGGAACTCTCTTTCTTGTTTTATGTTCTCGCGTCTTGCGCACTGCTTATCTTACGCCTCTGATTAAAATCGAGATATTGTGAAATCAAGCTGGCATTTCCGCCTGAAATTGCGTTTGCTCGGTTTGACGCCCACTGCGCTTATGAAAGCAAAAAGGGGGGTGGGGTTGGACGGGGAGTGGGGGAAGGAGAGGCTGGGAGTCTTTAGGGGTTGGGCCTGAGCCAAAGGTTTGGAAGCCAGAACAATGTGATTACTCACCTGTGTGAGGAGGAGGAGGAAGAGGAGGAGGAGGAGGGTGAGGGTGGGAGAGAGGGCTGGGAATGGGCCTCTCTGGCAGCCGCTTTGCACAGACTCTCCAAATCGGAGAGATGACGACAAACAGAAGGCACTAAAGCAGCAATGGAGAAGAAAACCGTGTAACAGAAGGAGGAGAGTGAATAGAAACATAAGCTAGGCTGTTGCAAGCTGTTTTGATGTGCGCCGGGCCCTAATGGAATGACTGAGGAAGCGCGTTTCAACCGGTGGAAATGTTGACTGATATGCAAATGGCCGTCCTTTTAATCAGCCCATGAAGATGCAGGCTGCACTAAATGGAAATGTAAAGGCGTTGGCCAGCTGATTGCAGTCGATTGTTCGCCGCGTAATAAAAAAGAAATTCAGTTTTAATGAAATAAAGGCACGGTTCCGGCCTAATCAATGGCATGATTCGCCTGAGACACCCGCAAAACTGGAATGTAGAAATGGATAGGTGGATAGGTGTACACACATACACAAATTCTTACAATGTTCTGCTGACTGTAGGCCCACAGGAAAAAGTGCGCAGGAACGGTTTGAAGCTGAGCCTGAAATCTCATACTCGTAAAATATGCTGACAACTGTCTTCCCCTCCCAGTCCGCACGGCTCTATCTGGATAAAGCTGAAAGGTGTTGCGGAGGCTCTCTGTGCTCGCTGTTGCGTCATCGCATCGGTGGCTCTTGTGACCGACTTAAAGCCGAGCCCAATCCTCCGAGACTTACGCACACGTCCCGATGTGCCGAGTGGGGATGAGAGACTTCCGTTAAGAACCACGTGGCGAAAATTCAGGCCGAATCGAGTTAACGCCAGTTCACCAATATTGGAGGTTGGACACAGGAAGAGAAGGCGCGGCGACACGCCTTTCCCGTTGTTGAGATTAAAATAAGGGCAGAGGAGAAACGGGGATTCCGAGCAGCTGTTGCGGTCGGCCGGCAGGTCTTTTCAAAGGACGTTTTATAGCTACTGCTGAAGTGTTTGTCATGCTTAATCCACATATGTATGACACACCCTCCCCAACACCTCGGCCTCTTTTGTATAAATATTGGCCCAGCTCTCTTCGGTGTTTGACGTTGGCCTTTACTGTTTAAACACTGTGTCTGTGTCTGTCTGTCTGTGTGTGTGTGTGTGTGTATGGTTTGTGTGTGTGGTGTGCTGTCTACGAGGCGGTATAAATCACCCCGGGCCTCCAGTAACACTTGGTAAACACTTTAGACCATCTTTCAGTGCCTGCTGTGCTCTGATGTTTATTAAATGTCAGCTAATACGGCGCTCCATTGGCGCAAACACACAACTTCTTTTGTCTCTCTCAGTTGCCTTCGTTTTTCTCTCTCTGTCTCTCTCTCTCTCACACCCGGTTCTTTTTAGGCTCTGCTCTCGCCGTTTCATTTCCCTTTATCAGGTTTTCCGTCTCCCCTCTCGTCGCTGTGTTTCGTGCCCCACTGTCTCCATTTCTTCTGATGGACCTCTTTATCTGCCTCTTGCGATCTCTCTCTTTTTTTTTTTCTTCTTCTCTTTATCAGTTTCACATTTTCTGGGCCAGTTTTTTCTCTCTCTTTCTCTCTCTCTCTCTCTCTCTCTCTCATTTTCTGTCTCAGGCCTCTGGGTACACTTTCCGCAGTTGGCTGTGTTGCCACTCTACTGGTGTGGTGTGTGGGTGATGCAGAGTGGGCAGTGTACTGCAAACACACACACACACACACACACAAATAGTGGTGTCAGTATTGCACAAAACTCCTAACAGATTTTTTTTTTTAAGTGTAGGCTGTTGCTCTGCTCTAACACATTCGTTCAGAATGTTCAAAATTAACATGCTTGCACACTCTCTTTCACACACGCACACACACACACACACACACACACACTTGTCTGTTTGCTGACCTGCATACTTTTGCCAAACTCCTAATTCTGTCCCGGAGTCACACACACGCACATTAGCTGTCCTCCGTCTCTGCCTTTATGTCTGTCTCAGGGTTAGCTGCTGCTAGCAGGCAGCTCTGTCACAGTTCACCTCCCTGTGGAGCTCCGGAACAAGGCCAGTGCCAGGAGCCTTCGGTCTCTGTGGATCCCACCAGCCTTAGCTACAGATTTGGGACTGGCTTTTCACTGAACCTGCGAAATCCAGGGTGGGAAATCCTGGTTTGGAAAGCTACAAAAATTTTGCTCCATAAATCAGATTTTTATCTGAGCTCTCCTGAATTAAGAACGTGCTGCGTAATAACGGCAATGTAACGACGACTAAATGCCGTGTCGGATTTTTGGAATGTTCTGATGTAAGATATGTTTGCAGGTGGTCACTCTCAGCCCTCAAAACGAACTCCAGCTTTTTTGTAGGTATGTGAACGTGCCAGTCTGACTTTAAAACAAACCTCTCAAACCTGTCTTACACTGTGCATCGGGAACACAAAGCGCTGCACGTTCGCGTCGCCTTTTGTCATTGTTTTCTGGCCTTTAGGCTTGCCGTAGGCGGATCACATGCTGCTGCACTGGGATGCTGAAAAAAACAGCAGTAATGATAGCAGTACGATAGATAGCAATATTCAGCCAGAGAAACAAAAGAGCATTAGTCAAAGTCAAAGTAAACTTTATTGTAGCTGTATACAAGCACACTGAGATGCAACGAAGTGAATCCAGTTTTTACAGTACAAAGAAGGCACATAGAATAAGCATATATAAATACACTATAAAATATAAACTCTAAACTGGAGGTAGAAAAGATTTTAGTTACGTGAGGTATTCGGTGATATGTGCAAACATTGCAGCAGCAGTTGGGGCAGTTGGTAGCGTAACGATTAGGAAGTTCGAGCCATCATTGGAAAGTCGCTGATTCGATTCCCGGAGTGGTAGAGGTACCACTCCAAAGCACTGCTCCCCGGACGCTGCCCGTGTCAACTGTCCACTGCTCCTTCACGGATGGATCAAATGAAGCGGTCACATTTCGTTGTGGTGCACTGTGTGCTGTGGTGTGTTCACAGTGCCAAGTAATCACTCACTTTCAAGTGGAGAAAAACTAACATTACAGTCCTGGAGTTGTCTTTTTGCATAACGTGCACAAGATCTGCAGCAGTTTAACATGAGTATTCTGTATAAACTGCATATATACTAAGGGTCGACCGATTATCGGCGACAATATTAGGCATTTTGCCGATTATCGTTCCAGTGTTTAATTTTGACCATCACCGATATTAAATCATTAAAATTCAAAATTTTTGTTTTTGCACATTGGTTCCAAATATCCGTTATCGACCCCGTTAACTAGCAATAATTGGTATCGATATCGGCCCTGAAAAAATGTCGGCCGACTTCTCACATATAAAGTACAGTACAGTTAGTTCAAGGTTCCCCATGTTTCTTTCTTTTTTGTGGAAGAAATATTTTCCTCT
This sequence comes from Distichodus sexfasciatus, assembly GCA_032718565.1. Classification (NCBI taxonomy): domain Eukaryota; kingdom Metazoa; phylum Chordata; class Actinopteri; order Characiformes; family Distichodontidae; genus Distichodus; species Distichodus sexfasciatus. Next base: position 1,007,354 of record JAVGVS010000021.1, on the reverse strand, counting down.
GGTTACCAAATGAGCATTAAATTACCCATAATGCATCACCGTAAAGGTGTGAGAGCTCCCAAACGAGATATTGTGTGAACCAAAAGAGCCCTATTTCCTTTTTTTAATGAGCTCGTAATCTTGAACACAAAAAGGATCTAAATGCTATTTCTGTTGGTCAGATTTTTGGTTCATTGCCTCCTTTAATTTTCATTGATTATTACACAATTCTTTTTATTACACAAACATTTCTTGAAGGAGTTGGTGTTTAAGTTTAAGTGCCACACAAATCTTCCACCATTGTTTTCTCATTCTTGACCCTCTCAATATCTTGCTTATTATCCCGTCCTCGTCGTCACACAGATCAAGCACAAACACACAGAAAGCCCATTTTACCCCCCTTACCGATGAGCACGTTCGCTCTCGCGTTGGCCACGTCGCTTAACGATGTCGGCAGCTCAATAACTCAGTCTCGGCTGATTGATAATCCAAAGTCTCTATTGATCTCTTGTAAAAGAACAGTTTAATGACTTCATTTGTATAGTGAAGAGACTGGCCTCTTGGCCAGAGCTGGAGGATGAGGCAGGAAAGGAGGGGGTGGGGTTACAGGAAAAACCCACTCCTGCTCTGCTCGTCTCGTCTTGTCTCCTCTCTTCTCTTCCCTTCCCTTCCCTTCCTTCCTTTCCCTTCTCTGACTGTATTTGAAGAGGTTAGGTGAGCCCCAATCTCTCAGTGAGGAGTTTCACATAAAGTATTCATGCAGGGAATTTCTCCATCGATCTGCGCAGTGCTGCCGGCGTACGGTGGCCTGGCAGGTTCATCTTTCCCCTGTGGCTGTATGAGCTGTTGAAATGAAATTTGCTCTCCTTATGAAATAAAGGAGGCAAACTTTAGTTACAAAACAGACTTTTTTGCGCAACATTGTTCTTTGCCGTCTGAGAAGCCCACCGGTGGCGAGAGCCGGGCTGTGTGAAAGTGAACCTCGCCTTCGAATGCGTGCATCCGAGATGCTCCCGCACGCTGGGGTGAGCCAAGTTGCCATCTTCATACTGCAGTCTTTCTTTCTCTCTCTCGCACTCTTAGACTCCCACATATTTGCTGGCTCATGCTGCCTACATTTCAAAGCTGGAGGCATGGCATAACTTTTAAATGCCGCTGGGAAAGAGTTCTATGGAAGGTTATTCTTGCATTGGCATTATGAAGGGTTTTGTACATTTTTTAGACCTAAATAGTTCATAGTTAGACCGCGAACATGTGTGTTAACGTGTGGGAGCAAGTTTTAAGATGGATGTGAGGACCTGAGAGTCCACTGAAATGCACAGAACACCTAATACTTGTTCAATTTTAGTAGCTTTGTGAGCACAATTTGAATATGAAGTAAGGTTGGGCGATATATCTCTGCTTGTTCCACGTGCAATGTGGTAAATGACTGCAGTATATCGTGAACATCAAGTACAAATCCTCATGTTAATGTTAAACAGACAGCATGTACCCCACTAGCGTTTTGCTTCTCTGTCCCCTCAAAGCAGACGAATCACCCCCCCACCCATCCAGAACACTTTCCTAGCGCATGCACATTTTGTAGCGCAAATGGAGGACAGTGAGCATGCACAGAGAGGAATGAATATCCACGCGTTCTCAGAGATTGGAAATGGAAGCGGAGGACTTTGTTCCAAAGAAAAACGGCGCTGGTTCTGTTATGTGCACAAAAACAGACGTAAATGCGTAAACACACATGAATGACATTCGCCGCAATGTAAACGCGCTGTGTGTGAGCGTTCGCGACTTTCATGTGGAACACCATTACTCGCAACAACACTGCAGTTCCGTCAAATCTTCTCCTTTGTTACAGACAAAACTCATATTTTAACTGAGAAATAGCACAACCAGCTTTCTATTCACAGTGCAGATATTTACTTGATATTTTCAGTTTTTATTCCAGACGCATTATTCCGAAACCCCTCTGTGTCATGCGAAATTGTGGGAAATGTAGTTCTCGCCCAAAAAGAGATAATACGTCGAGATTTTTTTTTTTTTTTTTTGCGATATAGCTTTAAAATATTGCAATCTTATCTTTTGGCCATATCGCCCAGCCCTAACATGAAGGCTGTTTTGATATTTCTTTGTAATAAAAAAAAATCCTTTCATTAAAAAGTTATAGGTTTGAGAAACTAAAAGCATGAAATAAACCAGTCGATTTAGTAACTGAGGTTATGGTTAAGTTTTAGCGTTACTTGCAGCTGTAGTGTGGTTTATCTAGTAATTATCCGAGTCATGCAAGATGGAAAGGTATGAGTGTACATGTGGATTTTTGTGTTGTCGTTTTGTGTGGACCATTTTTTCACAAGTTAAAACATATTTTTATGGAGAAGTTTTCTTGTGAAAAGATTTGAAGTTGATATTAGGGTATGCTGTCTAAAGCTGTCTAAACGCAGGTGAGAGCACCGTGCGGGATTGTGTCCGCGGCACTGTGGAATACGGCAGAGCGCTGGCCGTGTGAGCAGCCTCTCAGTACTGCAGTGTTCTGGGCGAGGGCCCTGTCTACACCAGCAGCCACTTGAGAAACACTGCAAACAGACAGAGTGGAGGGAGGGAGGGAGGGAGCGGTGGCGAAAGGGCGAGCACCTCAGGCTGACATGCTCTTTATATGCAACAAAGACATTCTTGATGTTAACATTCTGTTCCTAACAAGTAATGATCTTTAATTTCCCAAATGAATGTGTGTTTAGTTTAAAATTTTCTGCTTTTTTACATTCATTATGGGATTTGCCTTTTTGCCAAAAAAGTGCAAAATTCTATAAAAGTTACTTTTATTAGGACATGAGTTTGACATGAACAATTGGATAATTGTTCAAAAAACCCTACAGAGCTGTGTTTTTTTTATTTTTTATTTGTGAGAGCCGTCAACAGGTTATACGTCTCTCTGAAGATCAGGCTTAATCTATAAAGTCCATAAAAGAGATTAATATATGTATCGCAGTATTAATATTGTTTGACAATGCAGAAAGCCAGGCTGTGTGCAGAATTTTTATGTGGGCATACTTTTATTGCTTAGCCCATGTGAGTGAGACCTATAAATACTCAGCAGTGGTCCATTTTAATTATGGATTGGCAATGTTTTTTTGGCTCCGCAGTGCGCAGTACACTTAATTAACTTCTCTATTTGTACTTTCTAAGGTGGGGAGAAACCATTGTTCAGGTTTTGTGAATGCATTGCTTCCTCTAGTTGCTTTCCTGTGGCGTCTCTCCGCTGGCCGGATCGATCAGTTAGACACATCCTGCGGGAGGGCCAGCCGTAGCAATGCTGAAATTCCTCACTGCTGCCCCTAAATACAAACACAGAGGAGCATGCAGAGAATAAGCACCGCACTTTGGCTAGAGCTGGGCAGTTAGTTAAAAATGTATCAAAACTGACATCCAGAATCTTGCTCAAGTGTCATGCTGTTTTAAAAAATCTGTTAAAAGTACTCCAGTGTGTGTTCAAGGATCGTCCCCTTAAAAATATACTATGACGTGTTGTCACATGTATGTTTGTGTTTTCTTTAATTATGAATCATATGCAACATATGCACTGTTTCATTAGAAAAAATCCCACTTTTAATAGTCAGTCATATTTACAGTACAAACCTTGTCAATGATCTATGAGGGCAAAAAAGAATAATTGTTTATTAATTGTAATTGAGGTTAAAAAAATTAATTGTGATATTAATTTGAGGTCATATTGCAGTTGATGAACAGACGGCTGAAGCAGGGCAGCATCTTGTTCCCAATGATTCATCACGGATGCCAGCGATTTGGAGCATATTGGCGTTTTTCGAGGGATCTTGTTTGAACGTCGTAGCCTGTCTGCTGCATTGGTGATGAAGTGTTTATATTACGCAATCCCACTGATTTAATTTTCCCTCTAAAACCATTAGTTGTGAATGCATCTGTTCTCCGAGGAGGAGTTTTGCACATTGCAAGCACTGTAATAGCTCATTAAGCAGAGGACATGGTTCTCGGGATCACTTTTAAACACCGTCATGATTGAGACCGATGCCGCAGATACGACCGGTTTGCGCTCGCAGATGCTCCAAAGCGCCTATGGAACATTACGTTTCCTAAAGTGCGTTTGGCCGTATGCTGCAGACACGCTGTTTTCTGCGTTCTTGTCAGATGTGATTGAACACATTACATGGCAATTTGGAAACACGTTGCTACTCATCATTACTGTGCAGTAAGAGTTTTTATTGGCAGGGTGTGCGCCTGCTTGAATACGCAACATGTCCACGTAGGCATTCTTGTTCGCCTACTCCCACAGGGCTTCATATCTCCAAATATTTCTCTGCCCATGTCTTAGGGGACACACACCTTCCCCTGTTGCTATTCTTAGTCCCCCTCCTTCCTTTCGTTTGGGGTCTGGAGTGGGATCATACCACCGTAGAAATGTCAGATGCCTAGGGCTGTAAATCACAAGTTTCATCACGATACAGTATTATATTGATTCAATGGACAATTCAAAGTTTGCTGATATCACAAAGTCTGTCACAATACGCTTTCAATTCGATTCACTTCAGCAGCTGGCGATCAACAACATGCTGATTTAACACAGTCACTTTCATTCATAGCAAATCTGAAAAACTCTAAAGTATAATTTCATATGTTTATTCCTGAGCTAAACTAGACGTTTAAACGAAAAAACATATTTTCTATAGATCTACTGTTCAGTATAAAGTGACATTACAGTGTGTATTTTATATACTTTATTGTAGCCGCAGATTGGATGGGGTGGAGTTCATTAGGAATGCACCGATCCGATACGAGGATAGCGACTCAAATAGCTGCATCGGGTATCGGTGGCATTGGGCCGATCTATGAAGCCGATCTGTTCAATTAAAATATAGGTGTGTCTATGTTTGCTTGTGAGCGCATGCACAATTTGTTGTGCGTCAGAAATGGCAGTGCGGTAAAGCTGGTTTATTGTTTCATATTTGTGCTAATTTGTATGTATTGATATGACAATAAGCACAACATGCAACGCCACACACTACAACCCTAAAAAGCAAATCACGTGATTGTGCTGTTTCATTTCCTTAACGCCACCAGCTCTCGCTCTCGACCTCTGCGTCCTTGATCGTTTTAGCTCCGCCGGATTAGAGACAGTCACAAAATTACAGAACTGTGTTTAAACGAGCAATTCTTGAGATGCAATTTTAATTCTAAATAATTTAGTATATACATATGGGTGTGTATTTATTACATTGTTTTAGTTCGGAATACTGTATACACTTAATAAGTGTTGACCAATTATCAACTAGACAGATTATCACAGGCCAGTATTAGGCATTTGGCCAGTAATCGTATCAGAGTTTAATATTGGTCATCACCAATATTAAGTCATTACAAGGTATCGGAACTGAAAAAGTTGGATCAGTGCATTCGTAGAGTTAATGAAAGGACAGTACATGAATACACATTGGGGAGCGTGTTAACCTAATAAAAAAAAGTATATACATACTGTAAAATAAAAAAAAACAAACCAAAATGTCCAGCATGAGCAAGATTACATCGAGGTTCTGAATGTCAGTTTTGATTTATTTTCAATTAATTACCAAGCCCTAGCTCATGTTCAGCAACATCTCCTCATAAAACACAAACACTCATTGTCTTAACTTATCCAGAGCAACTTCCAAATCCTAATTCCAGGAACAGTCTCCCTGAGAGCAACTTGGGGTCATGAGGTCAAGGGTCTTGCTCAAGGGCCCAGTGACAGTTGTGCTGGAAGCAGGATTCAAACCCACAACCTCTTGGTCCGGATATGGTTTTACTTATGCTTAACAGCTGAACATTACCTCATGTGCAACATTCAGCGTCAACACGTGGTCAGTACCTTAATAACATTCAGATCAACACCTGAGCTTTTGAAAAAATATACATTAAACCGACTCCAGACTCCTTTTATCACCGACTCCAGAATATCATGATGTGCTAATACTGTAACCCTGACAAACAACAAATTCTTTTGTTCCACCTCGCTAACAAAACACAAGCCTCGGCAAGGAAGAGTCATTTGAGAACATCCAGTGACGCTGTTGTGTATTTCTCAAAAAGCTTACCTGTACACACACACACACACACACTCTCTCTCTCTCTCTCTGTCTCCCTCGCTCATATTCTCATTCTCGTGGGGAGAGACGAGCCCATGCTAAGAGGCTTAATGTCGTATGAGTCAGCACTCGTCAAATCACATGGACAAGTGTGAGACGTTCAGCACACGTGACGTAGAAAAGCTAGACGTAGAGTCGCTATTTCAGAGGTCAACAAATTCAGCGTTTCTGAGACTCATGAGCTCGGCTCTAAAAGGAGTCACTTCAACAAGCTGCTGTATGCTGTTTTCAGCCCGAACTTGTGGCCTTGTGTGTTTGCCACCTTTGAGGTTGGGCCTTAACCTTCCTAGAACAAGTTTGGTCCAGGTGAAAGATGATTCATATATAGCACGTGTAATGAGACAGGAGCGCTTAGGAAATTGACTTGGAGGTAGCGCAGGGGGTTATTGCTGAAATATTTATCTAAATATCAATATTTATGGGTCATTTCTTTTTTTTTTTTTAAATAATGGCCAGGAAGGGAAAAGGGTTGGATTGATTCTTTATTTTGAAGTTACCAATTTGTACCTTTCTAAGATGACAAAATATGTTTGATTAATTGCCAAACATGGTTGAGTGGATTTCATGCACAATTAAATTTTGACGTTTTTACCAGCTACTTCCTACCTCATTTTCTCTCTTCACATTGTCTCCTGCTTGTGGTGCAACCAAACAACACACCTGTACTTCATAATGGACGTGTTGAGAGTTAACTGGCATATAAAACTGAGTAACATTCTTTATTCTGCATAATGCAGTAGGGCTGGGCCTTTTGACCTCAAAATCAATATCACAATTATTTTAAACTTTTAACTGGACAATGATTTAATGGAGGATTTATTTTTTGTGTTTTTAAACCATATATATTTACATATATGTTCTGTTACATTGTACAAATTTGTTTCGTTTGCAGTATTTATTTTTGGATATATTTTTCTATACAGTTAGGCTTTTCTTAATTTATATTTGCGTTTTCCTAATTTCATGGACAGTTTCCCTGAGAGCAACTTGAGGTTAAGGGTCTTGTTAGAGCTAGGATTCGAACCCACAGCCTCTTGGTTGTTGTAGCAGTTGGAAGCGTGACGGTTAGGAAGGTCGTCGGTTTGAATCCCAGACTGCTCACTGCTTCTTCATGGATGGGTCAAATGCAGAGGTCGCTGTGTGCTGGACGTATAAGTGCTAACTTTGATTTCGAGGCAAGTTTCCTAACCACTACCCCCAGATTTCTTTTTAATGTAATGTATTTATCTTAAACCTTGATTGTACACATTGGAGAAATAAACGTAGCTAACTTGTGAGCAAACGGTTCATTTCTATTTGGCATTTGCAAGGTTATTTAATATTTAACTTTCATTTTTTCTCTAAATGGTTGTGCGTTTCTCCATTTGATTCTGATTGTAGCATTAATTTAGCAAGAGAAAGTGCTCTCTTTCCGCTTCCTTGCTGCCCTCCCTCTCCTCCCTCCCCAATATCTTACTATATGTCTGTGTGTGAATAATTCATTGCGGTTACATTATAGAGTCTGCAGTGGCATTCCGAAGCAGCAGCTCGACAGTCAGGCAGGGCGGCCACTGCTTTACTCCTTACACTGTTTCATCAAAGCACAAGCTGCCAGACGTGTGCAGTGCGATTTAGATTCCTGTGAATCAAGTCAACCGTTTAGGCTTAATAAAAAGCTGCAGTTGTTTCTCTGATGCAGATAAAATGCGGGTGAAATTTACAGAAGGAGATTAGGTTGTCTGTGAGTGATTGCTCGTGTGTTGGTGCGTACGATGAGGTGCATCTTTCCCCTCTTTGGTTGGTAACTTGTGCCACAGCGTGCCGGAATGTCACTGTTTATGTCCTTGACCCATTTAATCTAGCTCTCCTGCACGTGGGTGCAGCTCCTCTCCCTCTCTCTCTCTCTCTCTCTCTCTCTCTCTCACACACTTGCACAAAGTGTGTTCTAATGCTTGTGTAACCTTAAAATTGTGGCCATCTGCACATTTTTACGCCCCACTGTGTGCGTAAAGAAGGATAAGTACTAGAGGTCGACCGATACTGACCGTTACTTTTTTCAAAGCCGATATCGATACCGATTATTGCTAGTTAACGGGGCTGATAACTGATATTTGGGACTGATATGCAAAATAAAAAGAAAATCTCTGTCAGAATTTTGAATTTTACAAACACTAAGCTCAGCTGAAACTCTCCTCTCTCCTCTTCTCTTTCTTGGAGCTTCACACTTTCAACATGAGTCTTCAGCATTGATTGGCTACTACTCGTGTGACATAGAGCCAGTCAGACTGTTGTGGGCGGGACATTAAATGAAGCAGCAAGTCCAGAGCAAACGACACAGAGAGAAGAGACAGCAGTGGAGCCACAGTAGACCATCGGTGATGGTCAAAATTGAACATCGATACTGGCAAAATGCCACAATAATCGGCCCAGCTGATAATCGGTCAACCCTTAATAAGTACATGCACAGTATAACCATAGAATTGTGTGTGTGTGTGTGTGTATAAACACATGCATGACTGTTTCTTTTCCACTCTGATCCAAAGCTTTTATCTGTGCTGTTTGCTGTCTCGTAGACACTCTTGAGTTTTCGACCTCTCAAGTCCGAGACCACACAGTTTTGCTTGTCGGCTGTGTTTAAGCGCTCTGTCTTGCTTGAAGCACTATAGCCAGAGACACGGCTCACAGTCGACGTGTAGCCAGGCAGGTAGAACCACACCCTCCCTTCACACTCACACAAACACACACACACAGAAGCACTTTGGAGACTCGCTTTGGCATGTCTCCATTACAGACATGCTACCAGGCATCACATTTTACTGATTACTTGCAGGCAGAACACGGTAAAGCACAGATGTCTATCTGCTCTCCTGCAGATCTACTAACAGTCTACGAGAGTTCAGTTTCAGGCCCAGTCTAACACACCTGTCTAATTTAAGTTCAGCTTCTCCGGAAGCCAGAGGAACCAGTGGCAGGTGTGATGGATGATGGTCAGTCGTAAGACCTGCTGGTCGGTACATGTTGGGGCTGGGCAATGAGATCTCAAATCAGTATCACGATTAATTGAACATTTTACCTCAGTTATGATTCATGAAGTTATTTTGGTTTTGGATTTTTTTTTTGTCTTTGTCGTTCACTGACAAAGTTTGTACTGTAAATAATATGCTTGTTTACGAAATCTGGGATTGCATGGTTGATGTCCAGCATGTGGTCTCAAACGGCACCAGCATGTCCAGACCTGGAATCAGACGCTCACTGGGGTCACATTTTGTTTGCACTGTGTGCTGTGCTGTGGTGTGTTCACAATGACAGATAATCACTCACTTTCTTTCTGTTAAGTAAGCATGTGGAGTTATGGAGTGTGCTGTTTTTTTTGTGTCACACGTTTATGTAAAAAGACCCTGGGTACACTTGGATTGGACTAATGTAGTCTGTATTTAGTAGTATTAAATTACTCAACAATTCTAACGACATTAGAGCCGCTTAATTTCACATAACATGAAGAAGATGTGCTTACTAATTGGCGGTTTGGAATGCTGTGTGGTTCCAGCTCCAGATAGAAGTCTGTGAATTAAGATGGAGAAAGATGGTGTGAGAGAGAGAGAGAGAGAGAGAGAGAGAGAGATGGGATGACGGAGAGAAAGGGAAGGAGATGGCAAGAGAAAGAGATGTAGACAGAAAGGGACATGGGGAAAAGGAAAAGGGAGGAATGGAGAGAGAAAGATGACAAAAGAGAGAGAGAAATGGAAAGAGAGAGAAGTGACAAAAGAGCTAGAGATGTAGATGGAGGGACTAAGGTGGGAAGAAAGAAAATGAAAGAGGGAAGTGGCAGGAGAGTGAAGGATGGAGAAAGAGGAGGAGAGAGGGAAGGAGTGAGGGAGATGGTAAAAGAGACAGATGGAGAGAGAGAGTGAAAGAGAGAGATGGCAAGAGAGGGGAGAGGAAGATCGCAAAAGAGGGAGAGAAAAATGGCGAGAGAGAGACGACAAAAAAGAGAGGGAGACGGCAAAAGAGGGAGACCGCAAAAGAGAGAGAGAAATGGCAAGAGAAAGAGAGAGAGACGGCAAAAGAGGGAGATGGTAAATAAGAGAATTGGTGAGAGAGAGATGGGGAGATGGCAAGAGAGAGAGAGATCAAGAAAGGAGATGTCCAGAAAGAGAGACAGAGGGAGAGAGATGGAGAGAGAAAGAGAGTGGGTGGTGGCAGGAGAGGAAGAGAAGGAGGGGAAGAAAAAGGGAAATGGGCGAGAGATGGGGAGAAAAACAGAGATGGCAAAACAGTCATAGACAGAGGGAGAGAAAGGGAGTTGGTGGTGATAGAGAAGGAGAAGGGAAGAGGTGGAGGGAAAGGGAGGAGAGAGAGAAAGATAGAGAAGGAGGTGGCGAGAGACGGACAGAAAGAAAGAGCGTCGGAGAGGGTGTGGGGGAGAGGTGGCAGGAGAGGGAGAGGGATGGAGGGAAACAGAGGGGAGTTATTGGGAGAGTGAAAGAGACATCCTCATTAGTATGTGAGGAGTAGGTGTGTCCTGTCCGGGCCGTGGAGAGAGAGACAGAATAATAATGGTAATATTACGGAAAGAGCACGTTTGTCATAAATGTCAGAGGGAGGCTTAACAGGGTGAGAAAGATGGCGCGCTGCACCGGGCAGGACTGCAGGGGAAACAGGGCCGCCTGAAAGCTTTTTAATGACGTGCTCCCCATTTGCCCACCGCTCTCATATGCTCACTGAGAGCCTCTTCCTGATGAGCCATCGCTTTCGGCCCAGACGTGGATAATCTGCTGTGAATTCACTCCTCAGGCTCTAAGTGTGTGTGTGTTTGTGTGTGTTTGTGCGTGTTAGTGCATTTTGTGTGTGTGTGCGCGTTTGTGTGTGTGTGTGTGTGCGTTTGTGTGTGTGTGCGTGTCTGTGCGTCTGTGTGCGTGTCTGTGTGCGTGTCTGTGTGTGTGTGCGTGTCTGTGTGTGTCTGTGTGTGTGCGTGTGCGTGCGTGTGCGTGTGCGTGTGTGTGTGTGCGTGTTTGTGTGTGCGTGTTTGTGTGTGCGTGTTTGTGTGTGCGTGTTTGTGTGTGCGTGTTTATGTGTGTGCGTGTGTGTGTATGCGTGTGCGTGTTTGTGTGTGTGCGTGTTTGTGTGTGTGCGTGTTTGTGTGTGCGTGTTTGTGTGTGCGTGTTTGTGTGTGCGTGTTTGTGTGTGTGTGTATAGGCTGATGGGACTGTTTAGGGGATGTTTTGTTTCCATTTGTGTCTGTGTTGACGTGGTTACCAGGTTTTCATCATAGGTTGGAAGCTTTAACATTCAGGACTGCATTACCCAGAATCCTTTTGACAAGGCTTGAATGCTCTCCGCATGCTGGGCTACTTTATGTGACCTGCTGCAGTGCGGATACCTTTTTAACAGCTAGTACTGTTAGTGCAGCGGCTGCAGTGTGTGTGGGTGGGTGGGTGTGAATGTGTGTGTGTGTGTGCGTGTGAAAGATCTTCAAATCTTGACAGTCACCGTGAAGTCATGCGACTCGGCATTCTAGCTTGTTCTTAGATTAATGAAATCATAAATGTCACCGCTTCTCTTCCCGTCTCCCCCCAAGCGGTTGATACTGAGAAAATACAGATCTCTCTCTCTCTCTCTCTCTCTCTCTCTCTCCTTCCATGTGTTTGTGTTCGGGCATCTGTTGCTCCTCTGCTAAGCTGACTGTGACTGCAAATAAGAGGAAAACAACTGCTCCTCGTCCCACAGGTGTGACCGAGCTCCATCCTCTGTTCAGTTACTGGTTTATTTTTGGGGGGGATCAAGCGTGAACTAAACTGCAACGCAAAAATCCGTAATGTCACTGAGGATGCGACGCAGGCAGAGTTAAGCACAGGGAGTTTGGGGGAAAGCCTCTGCAGTCGTCACGTATGCACTGTTTGTTTGGTGCCAAGGCTACGCTTCTATAAAGAGGCCACAAGGGACTGCGGCAGCCTTGAACTTCACGAAGCAGCCATCATGACCAACACCTATTTTCCTCCTCATCGCTCCTGCCAGCTCTTATAGGAAGGGATAAAAGAAGGTTTTATCTGTGAAAACATCAGCTGTGTGTTAGACTAGGGCCCTTTGAAATCCGTTTTTTTTTTTCTTAAATTCCGTTTTATTTTTTCCTGAATTCTGTTTTTTTCTGTTTTATTCTTCTGAAATCTGTGTTTTATGTTATTGTATTTATTCACCTAAAAAGTGTCTAATTATGGAGTGGGGGGGGAAAAGAACAATGCAGAAGAGAAAAATTCATATTAAATGACTGTTATTCAACTTCAACAAAGTGCTGGGGTTCAGCAGAACATTTTCTGCTTTGGTAAAACCTTTACCTGTAAACAACAAAAAACATTCATTTTTTCGTGCAAAACGAAACCTTTCTGATGTGAGTTTTTGACTATAAGTGATCGTCACGTGTTCTTGCGGGTGCAGTCTATCGTGTGCTGGCAAAACTCACTCAAGTTGTTCTCCCGATTCATAAAAATCTTTTGGATATTGTTCTGCTCTAAACTTAGCACTAACAGTCGAATTCCGTAATTTTTTTTGAGGACTTCTGTTTCTGGAAAGCCGAGTCCTGCCTCAACAGGTAACACGTACAGGAGGCTGCAGCGGCCAAAATGTATTAGAAACCATTGCTTTGCTTTGCCCACACACCAATATCAGCAAATTGTACGACATTCCGCGTTTTACAACAGATTTCATTTTATTTGTTGAATTCCGCGATTCTGTCCACGTTTTCTGCGTTGTGGAAATCATAGGGCCCTATTAGACCTTTCAGTGTCATAGTAATTTTTTGATATTCGTTAATTAAAATCGTTGCATTCATTTGTTTTTGTTAAAACCAAAACCAAATGATTTAATATTTGTTTTGAAATGAAGAGCCTTAAAAGGAATTAAAGTGAGTTATTATTTGTCATTGTGAACACACCACACAACAGCCAATTGTGAATCACAATGAAATGTGACCCCCGCATTTGACCCATCTGTGAAGGAGCAGTGGGCAGCTGATGTACAAACATCAGCGCAGCAGTGCTTGGGGGCGGTACCTTGCTCATGAGTACCTCAGTGGTACCTTTACTGGTATGGGACTTGTATTGAGCCCCTCAATCATGAGACCTCCCTAACTCCATTATACTTCCAACAGACCAGAACACCCAAATGCTCCTATTCTGTTTTGTCTTTTCAGACTGACCTTTGTGAGGATGTGGGAACGTTTTGCTTTTTTCCAGGTTTTAATAAAAAAAAAAATTGAAGGTAATTTTTTGTTTTTTTTAATTTTGGTTTTGGGAATGAATATTGAAAACACAATACTGATAAACAGTTGGTAGCGTAATGGTTGGGGAGTTGGCCCCATGATCAGAGGTCCCTGGTTCATGTCCCAAATCGGTAAAGATACCACTAAGGTACTCATGAGCAAGGTACCATCGCCAAGCACTGCTCACTGCCCACTGCTCAGTAGGGCTGGGCGATATATCGAGTTTTTAAAATATATCGATAAATTTTCATACGAGATATAGTGGTACACAATGTCGTTTATATCGATATAGTTTATGTTGCGGTAAAATCATACTAAGTCGTGAGCGCAAATGTGAAACTCGAGAGCACAAAATTAAGAATCGAGTGCGTGGTTGTGATAATATTGCGTGCAAACTGTATTTTTCCTCTCTAGAATGTCTTTTTTCCTCTCCATGTGTTAAATGGCCTCGCGCGCAAAGTAGATTACCGAAGATGACGGAGGAAGAGGAACGGCGACAGGTAGGTTAAATGCAAGTTATAATAATAATAATAATAATAATAATTTAATAGTTAGGTCTTACACGTTTAATAAGCACGCAATTAATGGCTTCCCTTGCCCACTTGTCTGTCCCCAAACTGCCAGAACTCGCCACTTTCAAACCCTTTCAAACAATCTCACTCGAGAAAAAAAGCCACTCGTCGGTAATCTACTTTGCGCGCGAGGCCATTTAACACATCGAGAGGACTAAAGTCATTTGCGAGAGGAAAAATACAGTTTGCGCGCAATATTATCACAACCGCGCACTCGATTCTTAATTTTGTGCTCTCGAGTTTCACATTCGCACTCGCGACTTTGAAATTTACGCCCGCGAAATTTTTGTGCAAGCCATTTTGCGCGCTCTAGTTTTGGCATTGATGTTACACGTAGGCTATGTTATGAAAAAATAACATCACTGTTGTACAGGAAAATAAAAAAATAAAATAAATTTCCCATCCCTTGCTGCCACTGGGTAGAAAAAAAATCCCTACCGTCCCATGACCTCAACTGACAACCTCAACTTTTTTTTTCTTAGGCCCTAGCTTGTTGTTATTTATTTTCTGAATATTTAATTTGTTATTTGAGATTTGCACAGGATACACTGACCAGGAGTTGAACAATTTTGTTTGGTTTTGTTGTTTGTACAGGTGATTGTAAAAGAGGAAGCACTTTTTTGTTTCTTTTTGCTCTGTATCTGTTATATTTACATTTTATTTTTTAATTAGAGAGCATTTTATTCAATATATATTTTAGTTTGTTTTTAATAAAAGTGCCCCTGTGACAGGTACATGTGGCTTTGACCCAGAATTGGTTTTTGTTATTACTTAACCCAAAATAATATCGAGATATATGTCGTATATCACCATTTACCAAAAAATATCGAGATATGATTTTTGGTCCATATCGCCCAGCCCCACTGCTCAGCTGCCCACTGCTTCTTCACGGATAGCTCAAATGCAGAAGTCACATTTTGTTGTGGTACACTGTGTGCTGTGCTGTGGTGTGTTCACAATGACGAATAATCACTCACTTAAGAAACAAGTTTTTAGGGTTTTGGTTGTAATGGTTACAAATGGTACACAGATTGATTTTGTTGAACGCACCCTAATTCTGACTGGGTGAATGCATGGACGTTGGGGTGTGTGCTGTAAGTTTTCTCACTTCTCTCCTGGCTCATTAGTATAAGTGGAGCACGACAGGACGGATAGAGAAGAGAGGATGGAGGAGAGCAGGGGAATAAGTACAGACGTGTTTGGAGGCTAGACGTGGTGGCCTGGCCGGCCAGAGCCCAGGGACAGCTCTGTAAAGGCTACTGACTGATGGCCGGCAGCAGATAAGGAGGAGCAGAGGGAATTTGTGTTTGTGTGTGTGTGTGTGTGTGAAAGTGTGTGTGTGTTCATTGGGGAGAGTTTTGAGTGAACACATTGACATTTGCTAGGAGTCTGTCTGGACAGTTTTGTTACCCATTTTCATGGTTCTGTCAAAATGCAAGGTATCAGAGACATCTCTTTCACTTACACACCCACACAATAGTAAACACACACAAACAGACAGACAGACAAACACACACACAAACGCACACACACACACACGGCTCCCGAGGCCTGTACTCTATGTCTGCACACGGTCTGGGTGAATGGTGTGAGAGTTGGCCGTGTGCCCAGTGGGGATTTTGGTGTTTTATTTAGCACAGGGAGGCAGGGCTGGTCTGACCTCACCCTTGGCCTCTGAGGTAAATCTCTCCTGCAATACTGAGCGAGAGAGGCAGACTTAACGAGAGAGATGGCAAGCCCGTAGCCGAGCTCCAACACAACGCAGGTAACGAATCCCTCCCCTTTAGCACTATGTCAAACTTAAACACAGCTCTTCTTTCAGTAGCCTTGTAGTGGTGGGAATGGGTTACGAAGAGTCAAATTTTCACCTACAAACAGAGCCTGAAAGTATGAAATCAAACAGGTCTGCAGCCCATATGCTGTCCCACCTACTGCTTTGATGCCAGATTAGCCTGTGGGATTGTAGCATTACATTTGGAATTTATCCGCAGAGAGAATAAACAGTGTATGATCGGCTGCATGACATAAAGCACAAATGCGGAAGTGACAAATTTGCCAGCTTTTGTTGTTTTGCTCGACTCTTGTTCTGGTATTTGATATTAAGCCACAGTTACCGAGGGCATTCAGTATGTTCTGGTGAACAAATATTAAATCTGATCACAGTAAAATTGGTAACCTAAGGACTAGGGGTCGACTGATTATCGGTCGGGCTGATTATTTAGTGCCGATATTAGGCATTTTACAGATTATCGGTATGTGTTTAATTTTGCCCTACTGTGGCTCCACTGCCGTCTCTTCTCTCTGTGCCGTTTGCTCTCGACTCGCTGCTTCATTTAATGTCCCACCCACAACAGTTTCTGAGAAGGAGAAGAAGAGAGTTTCAGCCGAGCTTGGTGTTTGTAAAAATAAAAATTTTGACAGATTTTCTCTATTTTTTGCAGATCGGTTCCAAATATCAGTTATCAGCCCATTAACTAGCAACAGTCAGTATTGGTATCGGCCCTGAAAAACCAGTATCAGTCAACCACTACTAAGGACTTGTGCTCAATAAGAACATACAATTTAAGATTTTGTAAATAACAATAACATTGGAATTTCCCCATGTGTTTTAAACAAAAGTACTTGTTTTGAATATTAAGTGTTGTCATCTCTTGCTCTCTGTTAGTTTAGATTTGTTGATTCCAACAAAGACAAAAAGCCCTTCTGTGAGCTGTGAGCTAGTAATTGAGCCAGAAGTCCCCAGGCCTCAGCACAATAAAGCAGCTTGCCACACACAACCCCACACACACCTCTTCCTGTGGTGGATGAATATTTAATGGGTTAAATTAGCGTGCTCTGTTGCTTCTGAGAATTATCTTTATTATTTTATTTTATTTTTACAATTTTGCATCGAAAATTTCCTGTTTCACGTCCTATGTTCTTCTTCTCCCTGCAACACTCTTCATATATTTTGAAGTGAGGAGTGAGCTGTTCTCTAAGGTATCTGGATGTACGGGATGGTTGTTAATATTGTGTATGTGGGCTTGTGTGTGTGTTTAAGTGTGTGTGTGTCCTCTCAGCTGTCTTCTCTCCTGTCCCTCAGGGATCCTAATGAAGGCATTATCTCGACAAGTCACGGAACATGAAGCTGCTGTAATTTCAGCTTTATCACTGTGTGTTTGCGGGTTGGGGAACGGCCTTGCCAGCCAAATAAAAGCAGAACGCTTTCCCAGCCCGTGTTTATTGATTATAACAAAGGTTTGAAGGGGACGAAAGGCAGTTGTGGCAGAAGAGCATTTGGACAGAGTGTGTGGCGTGATGACGAGGAGATGAAATATCACTGCATTTTGGTAGAGTGCTGTGGATGGCTACATTACCTCCTCAGTTAAAAGTCAGTCATTCTCATAGTCGGCATAGGAACTAATTAGCAAGTGAATTTTGACTTATGCAGTTGAAACCGAGAGGATGTGTGTGTTTTTCACAGAAGTTTGCTCGGCAAAATATCAGCTTTAACATGTGTCTTGGCTGACCTTTTTCTGTGGTCATTTCCCTGTAACCGCAGCAGTTACTGTAATACTCGATTTCCTGTTTCGCTGTCATGCTTTGACTCATCTCTTTGAGTTGGCCCTTTTCACTGCCGTAATGTGTCCTTTGCATGTTTTTACACGTAGCATTTACATTTATGGCATTTAGCAGACGCTCTTATCCAGAGCTGTTTCCTAAATGCAGGGACAACCTCCCTGGAGCAACTGCGGGTTAAGGGGCTTGCTGAACATAGTCAGTGGTTGTCGTAGTAGTAAACTTTTAACGTCATGGCTTGTAGGCGAGTGTGTCTACGACCACACCAACATCTTCTTTTTCTACTGACTCTATGTGATAAAGTAAAGGAGACAGACCCCAGGGATAGAGCTCCTGTGACGGCTCCTCTGTCCTGTATGGACTAATAGCTGCCATGTTGTTTAAGGTGGAAGAATGTGGAAGCGGAAGCGTACGTGTGTAATAAGGGTGCAGATGTTCTATTGAAGTGCAGGAAATGCTTTTGAGGGGCCAGACATTAACGAGGGAGAGGCTTTTGGCCTCATTGGCATTTCATGAGCTTTTGAATGAATGAACTGCTGTTCGCATGAGCATATGAATAAACACACACACAAATACACAGGCGCATGCAGAAACTGATGGAATGTGTGCCTCCTGTGAGTGCAAGAGTCATTTAAAATGCAGATAGATCAATACATCTTTATCACATGTGCATTATTTATTTACATCACTAAACACCACTACAGTTTTGTCAAAGACTTGAGAACGCTTAAGTTTTATGTTGGAGAATTACTGGTATTACTGCCTGTTACTGGACTGGAGCCTCTTTCTGGTCAAACTTGCTACTAGGGCCTGATCGATATCTGATTTTTTATGATCAATACCAGTTTTGATAATTGGAGGATTTCAAACCTTTAGTAAGGTTTCCCCACAACAGTTATGTCTAATCGTTTGATAGGTAACAGCACACAGTGTATTTTGTTTTATTTTCAGAAATAATATCCTGAACAAATATATAACAACATATTTAAGTTTTTTAAGTGAAGTGTCTAAAATACATTAGGGCTGATTAGGGGTGTAACGATACACCATTCTACATCGGTACATTGACTCAATGATCAACAAGACCATAGCCTCGATCCAAATGAAAACATCAGTTAGACATCATACCTATCGTAACAAGATTATTTTTCATTTAAGGGTCTGGTTGAGCTCATGATAATTCTGATATTAAATGAATGGAAGTGATTGCGTCAGCATGGAAGTCCACATCAGCGCATGATGATGTCTCATAGCGATTGCTGGCTTCAGATTGAATCAAATCAAAATCATATTGCAGACTTTGTGATATCGACAGGCATCAGTCATTCAGTTGATAAAATATTGTATTATGATGAAATATGATTTACGCCCCTAATGGTGATGTAGTCTACCCTATCTGATGCAGTCTACCCTTATGCCGTGAAAACACTAGAATGGTAAAGGGTTCCCCTTCCATCTGTCTGTCATTTATTGCCCAGTGTATCATCAGCTTATACTGTTTGGTAATATTGGCACATTGATTTATCGGTTGGCTCTACTTGGAACATTCAGTGTGTTGAATGTTAGAAAACGCACAGCGTTGCATGTACTAACTTTACCATACATACAGTATGCGTCCAGTTCGGTCCGAATTTTCAGTATTTTTCCCCGTCTGACTGTTAGGTTCTCATGCAGGCGTAAAGCAGGCTTTAGAGTAGAGAACGTCTCACGGGGGAGATGTGATTCACCAAATGGATGTTTCTTGTAATCCCCTCTCTCGCTCTCTCTCTCCCTCCCTCCAGTGTGTTCACCATTCTGGGTTTGCTGTACTATATTCACACGTTCTGCAGTCTCTGTCTTATTGCTGTTACTTTTTTTCATTCGTAGAACCTTTTAATGCTTGTAGTCAGTTTTTCTGCTTTGGGCCTCCCTTTGCTCCTTCTTCTCTTGTCTCTCTGACTGTGCTTCTTGCGTCTTCTTTTGAGCAGAATCAATTCCTCCTATCTCCATCCCCTCATTTAATTATGTATCAGTTTGTGTGTGTGTGTGTTTGCGCGCTTGTGTGTGTGTTATCATCTATAGTGAAATAAGAACTGCCCTGATGTGTCTCTCTCATGTCTCCTGTGTAATATAGTAATGAAACTTCTTCTCAGGTTTCTTGTGTGTTGTGTGTGAGTCACAGAGAAAACCAGGTAAAGACTGTGTGTTTGTGTGTGTGTGTGTGTGTCCGTCCATGTATTTATCGCATTGTGGGGACCTTTTTGTCCCCTAGAATCACTATTATCTGTTTTTTGGGGTTTTGTGGGGACATTTGAGAGGTCCCCGTGAGGAAAAATGACTTTATAGAAAATGTGCTTGTTTTATTTGAGAAACTAAAAGAGGTAAAAGATGTGTTTTTGGTTACTGAGGTTAAGGTTAGGGTTAGGTGTAGGTGTGGGTGTAAAATTATATACATCTAGTCATTATGGGAGCCTATGGAAAGACCTCACAAAGGTAGTAATACAGAGACTGTGTGTGCGTGCGTGTGTGTGTGTGACAGACGGGGAGACTGAGGGAGGGGCTTTGGATGATAAAACCCAGTTTGTGTACTAGGTGAGAACCAGTGTTTTATGTGACAACTGCAGCTTTATTAGTGGTATGGGTCTTACTTTTACACCATCTTATAGTTGACCCTCTTATACAGAGGGACTTCTATTTCCTAATTACTAGCGGTGTGAACTTTCATTGGTCTCACGATGTGATTCACTTCACTTCACTGCATCCCATCAATTTTTCTACATAATTCACATTGCACGCAGGTTGGACATGGTTCACAGATCGGGCGGCCATAGTTACTACCGGGATGTCCTTTTTAACTGGAGTTTTAATGTCATAGCCAGAAAACCACCAAGCAATGTCATTCTGATATAATCCAGGGTTTTTTAACTGATTCTGTCCCAGGGACCACCACTCAGACTAAACAGTAGTCTGTAGCTGTCCACTGTGTGTCCATGAGTGTGTAGGGGGGGGAAGTAGGGGAGTTTTTTCAAATTATTTTAAGATATTTGCATTAAAGTCGTTGTTCATAAAGATGTCCAAATCATCTGGAAATGATTAGAAAAATAAAGTGAAGTCATTTTACTGAAATAAGTGATTTTAGTAGTGAAACTGGATTGCATGTCACAGACCACCTGCATTGCCACCACGGACCACCGGTTGAAAACCCTGATGTAATTGATTATGGTCTGCCACTGCATCGATGCAAAATCGTCCACATTGTGATGCAGCTTGGGGTTAAGGGTCATGCTCAGGGGCCTAGTGGTGGTAGTGCTGTCAGTAGAATAGAGAACCTGCAAACCTGTGGTCAATAAAACATTCTACCACAAGGCCACGACCACCACCTCAGTAGTTTGACAGTTAGATAGCCAAAAGAAACATTCCTGTGCAGAAAGTTACACCGTAGAGCTGTCTCATCCCTGTCTCATCCCTGTCAATCACTCCTCACTCTCAATCTCTATAACACTCTGCGGAAGTGCTGCTTTATATTCCATCTTCTAGTCTTCGTTGGGCTGAATAGAAAGTGCTTTAGTTTGAGGTAAATCAGATGTTGATGGGTCTTCATTTGGCTTTGATATAGCCTGGATGACCTGTTCTTATTGCTGGTAAAAGGACGGAGAGGCAGGATGAATGGAGAGGTGGAAGGATGAATATTTAATGTGTGAAATAAGTGAGCTCTGTTGTTTCTGGGAATTGAGGTGCTTCCGTGACAGACCTCCAGCCGGCATATCGGCTTCTTTCTCTCTCCGTCTTCCTCAGTTCTCTCAGTTTATCTCTGATCCACTGTCACTCCCAGTACTGATGCAGACTCGGCTTCTCTTTCACCTGTTCCTTCCCACAGACCTTTTGCTTCCATTTCTCCTCTCTTTTGCAGGGATGAAACAGTGCAGGAGTCTCTACTAAAGCCTGGCTGAGTTTGATTTAGACCAGTACTGATGTCAATAATTAGGTGATTTAGAAATTTGATAAACGCTTATCCATATGTTTCACAAACAAAAAAGTTATCATCAAGATAAGAGTTAAAATATGTAGTCATAAATAATACTAATAAACAAAAATAATAAACAAAATATGTTAAAATTTGAATCACATGTATAAAAACACACAAAAGCAAGAGGTCTGCACTCGAATGGACATAATACTTAATGACAATATGCATAATAGAGGTGTGAACCTTCATTGGTCTCTCGATTCGATTAAATTACGATTATCAAATCAGTGATTCGATTCGATGTGATATCTCAATGCATCACGATGCATCCTATCAAATTTTCTACATGGTTACTACCAGGATGTTCTTTTTAATTATGCCACAGCCAGAAAATCACTAAGCAATTCCATGTTATAATCGATTATGTTCTGCCGCCGCATTGATGCCGAATCGTCAACGCCTGTGTTGCGATTCATCGATTATGTGATAAACTTCAACACCGCTAATGCATAATATGGCTAATGGTCCGTCCTCCCTCTTTCTGTTTCTTTTTTGGCAATTCATTGAATGTTATAAACGCTGATGCCAATTTATCTGTGATAAAGTCTTAATATCGGCACTCCAATTAATTGTTCAGACTCTAGTCTGTTTGCTCGTGTGGTCTCCGAGGAGATCCTTAAGCACCTTTGTTTGTGCCTCTTGGCTCTGGCCTCCTGCAGTTGCAGTGTGAGCTCATTTGAACATAGTTGGCAGCCTGAGAAACGGGGATGGGCACAAGGCTTCTGGGCCGATGCCATCAGCATACTAAGGGTTAATCCTCCACTGGGTCACCGGCCAAGCTAGGGGAGGATGTAATCCTGTTAGCTTATAGCTGCATAGGTGATCTCTGCGCGTGTGCGCGCGTGTGAGTGTGTGTGAGTGTGTTTGGGGGAAGGCTAATCCAGCCCACTGAGAGAATGAGTTAAGGCAGCGAGAAGCAGGGGAGGGGGAAGTCAAGGGACAACATGACCATAAACAGGACTGAACTGGCTGAATTACAGTAGGGAACACATTCTTACAGCCTGCCTTGCCTTATGACTTTTGCCTTCCATAACTAGCCAAATATGCTATAATATATTTAAGATGATGCTGTAATATATATCGTATAATATATCATAACAGTTCATTAGTTGTTTTTTTTTTTTTTTTAATAAAACCTGTAACCAGGGCTGGGCGATATGGCATAAAAATAATATCGCCATGTCACATTACACGATATCTCAATACCTTTAAATTTCCTCTAAATCACTGTATAAACGATAAATTCAGCCCTATGTTGCATAAAATGACACCAATATAATGAATTTAGCCAAAATTTAACATAGTAAATGCTTTTATTTTAAACCAAAGTATAATATAGCAAACTTCATACTTTATATTGGGGACAGACAAGTGGGCGAGGGGAACCATTGATTGCGTGCTTATTAAATGTGTAAGACCTAACTATTAAATTATAATTATAAGGTCGAGAAACTATAACTTGCGTTTAACCTACCTGCCGCTGTTCCTCTTCCTCGGTTTTTCTGTAGAAACTTTGTGTAGCGTGCAGTCAATCACAAAACCAGGAGCCATCGGCCAATAGGATTCGCAGGCAGAAACTGCCTATACCCCGCCCCCAAACTGCCAAACCCCGCCTCTTTCAAGTCGGTAAACTACTTGGCACGCGAGGACGTTTAACACATTGACAGGAAAAAAGACATTCGAGAGAAGAAAAATACAGTTTGCGCGCAATATTATCACAACCGCGCACTCGATTCTTAATTTTGTGCTGTGGAGTTTCACATTTGCGCTCACGACTTTGAAATTTACTAGTTTTGGCATTGATGTGACGCCATAGGCGGGGTGCGAGCAGAGAAGCAAAACACGAAAGCGGTACAAAACGCGCATGCGCTAGGAGTTTTCTGGCCGGGCGGGGGAGCGAGCTGTCTGCTTTGACGGGGCAGAAAAGCAAAACTCGAAAGCGAAGTACATGCTGTCTGTCTGTTTAATAATAACGTTTGGATTTATACTCGATGGTCACGATATAGTCATTTACTACGTCGCACGTGGAACAAGCCGAGATACATCGAGTATATTCGATATATCACCCACCCCTACCTGTAACTGCTATGAAAAGCATTCTCCCAGATTCCCTCACATGCAGAAATGTCCCTAAAATGCTATAAAATGTCCTCTTAAAGCCACAAAACATTTTGGGAAATGAATTGTTCATTAACAATGTTCATAAACAGTGTTGGGAAATGAATTGTTCATTAATCAAAACTAACATTCAGAACCTTTAATATACTTACATTTGATTGTTATTATTTTTGAAATTCGGTGAACACTGTGTTCCCTGAAAAATATACCTCATTGTTTGTAATTCCTCCCGTCTATTATGTGACATCTGCAGTGTGTGCACCAATTATTTTAAAAGTTTAAAGATTTGCTGTCTTTTACAAGAGAGATTTCAGTTTTTATAGTTGACCCTATTTACAATACAGACCTTGTCAGTAAATTACGTCAGTAAATTATGAGGGCAACAAAAATCATAAATTGTTATCTTTTTGGACGTAATCAGGTCCTCACAAGAGTTTACACTGTTACAGATACGTCAGTCCTGACCAGTGTGTTTAAAGTGCATATCCAGTGTGTTTGCGTGTCATTTATTTGACAGCCATCAACCGAACAATTCACACCATTCAGCAATGTACACAGCACTCTTTCAGTTTCTACTCATGTCTACTGAAAAGGTCCTGGGGTAGAATGGAGCTCGTTTTGGCGTTTCCGTGAGTCAGGTTGAACTTGTTTGACTGCTGTCCGTCTAATCTAGGACCGGTGCTCTGGGGAGGCGTGGGGTTTTCTAAGGCAGCGTTTCCTGACTTTTTTTATGAGTCGTGTGCGCTATGAGATATTCTGTCGGCTGTGTGCTGACTTGGCCTGATGCGCTCGTAATGTGGCGTGGCGCGGCGCCGTGAGGAAGAATCGCCGACCGTATCGTTAGTAAAACAGCAGGGGCGAGACACGCAAGCCTTTGACTCACTCCGTCATCTGTCCTCAAGCTAACCTTTCACCTTTAGTCTTGGCAACAGAACACCGGAAAGCAAGAGTAAATACAGGCGTTTCGCAAGCACATCCGTTTCACAGCAAGGCTTTGTTTAAGGTATAGTCAAAATGACCTTTGACCTGGGCTAAATAATCATAGTTACTGCATCATGCTCCTGCTGCAGGGGTATTCAGCAAAATTTCAAAGAGGTCCAAGTAGAGAATATTTTTTAAGCAGAGGTTTGGAACATCATAACCTCTAACGTTATGATTTATTATCCTATATTTTGAAGTATTCTAGTAGTTGTATCAGTGTCTGTACAAAGTCATCAACTATCAAGGAAAATACAGAAAAATAAGATTCCATAGTATTTGAGTAATGTTTTCAGTCATTTTTACAGTGAACTCAGTGGTTCTGTAATAATAAAACCACAATCAAATTTTATTTTCAAGTTTTAAGTAATGTTTGTATTTACGCATAAGAGGTAAGGGCAACTTAATAAATGCTTCATTTTAGAAATAAACAAACAAACAAACAAACAATGCATATGATTGACCTCTGCATTTTCTGTCTACTTACATTGAATACAGTAAAGATAAAAATAAACTAGACATAAACAGAAATCAGGTTAAAATTAGACTATTGTTGAATGCAAAAAAGTTGCTCATCTTGCAATAGAAACGGTCAATTCAAATAGATCTGGGTTGATATAGAAAGGTTAGGTCTGGGTCCAGACAGCAGTAGAACAGTGACATATATTCTACTACATCATATTCTTCTGATTTTTGACATCAGTAAGACCAAGGCATTGGCTATGACTGAAAACAGTAATAATTTTCCTTATTTCTCATTCAAATGGTGATATTTGTGAAAACTGTGTGAAATGTTCTTTGTCTCTCTTATTTATTTTGTCAGACACTCTTATCCAGAGAGACGTCCACTTCCTAATTACAGAGACAGTGTCCCTGGAGCAAATTGGGGTTAAGGGTCTTGCTCAGGACCCCTGTGAGATTTTAGACTCTGCTGGGATTCGAATCCCTAATTATATTCAGACACTCGGACTGCTACGCCACCACCAGTGTGTTAACACTATATATTTTTTATGAATCATATTGTCATTGGATTGTTTTCAACCAAATAGCATATAAAGCTGAGTTCTAGAATGATGGGGCTAATTCTGAGAAGTGTGAACCATTCTTTCTTGAACTTTGTCCAAGAACCCTTCAATCACAGTCAACATTGTTATATCAGATTGGTGTTTTTTGTAGCTTAGTCATTCAATATGAGACGTTTCCCTTTTGCATCAATCAGCAAAAACATAGCATGACATCTAGATTCAAATTAACATATTTGATGCACATCCTGTGACAGTAATTATACTGTTTATCTGTACTTTTATGTTTTTTTCCATCCTAGTTTTGAAGATGAGTTGAAGGCAAATGTCATAGAATATCCTTTTTGAGCACTGAATCTTCTTGATATAGATTTTCAAAAAATCATGTGGGCACCATGATTTCTTGAGCATGTTCAGGCCTAAACTGTACTTTGTCAGAGCATCCAGAACCGCACACAAAATATTCAGACAGTCACAAATGAGTTGATGTTTACAGCTGGCCCTCATGTATTGTTATTATTATTAGTAGTTTTAATGTAGATTTTACAAATAATAATACAGTAGAATCAAAGTGGTTGTTAGTTATAACAAAATCAAAAGACAATTTGTCCATCTACTTTACGTACTGTAGAAGGTTTCTATTTCAATTTCACAGGTGCAGTGTTCAAAATCAAGGTCAGCATTTTTTATTTTAGAGCAGTTTAAATTTGAGGTAAATTTAAATTGCTTTTGCTGCTGCCATAGTATAAAAGGCTTTACTACAAATGTGTTTCACAAAGACAACAAAGACCTTCTAAGCTTTTCACTATAAGAGTCTTTGTGAAAGCTGTTTGTTCTTGCCTGGTTACTTGTTTTTATACCTTACAGAAAGCCAGAGCGTTTGACAGTTTGCATATGTTTGCTTTGGGAACAGCCGCCCTTGTTTTGTGGCGGAGATGGTCCTTGAGGCTTGTTTGGTTTGTAACTTGAATATTCTATCAATATTCACTTGAATGTGACATGCCGTTTTGACGAGCCTTTGGGGATATGTTTAGTCTAGTTCCAAGTGTGCAAGTCTTGGAATTTTCACACAAGCGCATCAAATGCAATGGTGCAATTCCGGGCTTACAGACTTCTCACAAGAGGTATGCACGTGGGATTTTTGCCCAACGTATGACTGCTAAAAAATATATCTACAAACAATGAAGCTCCTCACAGCCAGTTTACGGCTTGTTTTAAAGGCAGAGACATTTTGTGTGTAAAACTGCTCACCACATATTGTGTAAACATGGAGGCGATTTTGAAATGAGATTCGAATGACATCACATTTTTGTGTCACCATCCTGTTTTTGTTGTTCCAATGCCAGTACTATTTCAACAGAGTTAAGGGCGGAAGGAAGAAAATGTCAAACTTGACTGATTCTCAAAATCGTCCTAAGAGTAAAGACGGCACGATACCACTTTTTTATGTCTGATACCGATATTGTAAATTTGGACATCTGCTGTTACCAATACAAATCAGATACAGTCTCTGAGTCTTTTTTAAACAGAAAACAATGCTTTAAAAATGTCTGAATACATGATTATTCTCTTAGGCTTAATTAAATACTTGACTTAAATACTGTCTTCGTAACTAAAACAATGTAATAATTACACACCCATAAGTATTTGCTACATTTTTTATATTTAAATAAAATCTCAAATTGTTTGTTTAAACACAGTTCTGTAATTTTGTGACAGTCCCTAAGACGAGCCAAAAGCAAATCACTCAGTTATACTGTTTAATTTCCTTTAGCGCTACAAGCTTAGAACTGTGTTTAAACAAATAATTTTAATAAATAATTTAGCGTATTGACGATGCAAGATTTTAAAGACTCTTGAATCTTGTATACGCTAAATTATTTATTAATAAACGAACATCTCAAAAATGATTTGTTTTATACACAGTCCTGTAATTTTGAGACCTTCCCTAAACCTGTGCCACTAAAATGATAAGGAACACAGGGATTGCGAACAAGAGCTGATGTTGTTAAGGAAATTAAACAGTATTACTGCGTAGTGTGGTGCTCATTGTCATATCAGTATGTTTGAATTAGCACAAATGACAATAAAGCAGCTTTACTGCAGTGCCACTTCTGATGCGTAACCAGTTGTGCGTGTACGCGTTTACAGATCGGCTCCATAGATCAGCCCAATGCCACCAAGACCCGATCCTGCTATTTGAGTCGTTATTGGACCAATATCCAATCCACGTATCAGATCGGTCTTTACTTTATATTCCCAATATTATTGGTTAATGTGGTTGTCTTTATCTTGTTAGCTGGATATTGCGTTATGAACACAAGCTGTTACCTGTTGTTATTAACCACATAACAAGATCACCAAAGAAGCAGGACAAGTCCATACATGCTCACAGCACGGTAAGGGTTCAGTATGTGTTAGAAGTAAGGCTGGGTGATATGACTCAATTCAAATCAGGCACATGTCAATATCATGTTTTTACGTTGTTCTTTTATTTCATTATTTTGATCAGAAGTGACATCATATGACAGGCACAAACAAAATCCACTCATAAACCCAATGAATGCATATAAACAATGCCTGACTGCCAGTTGGTAGGTAGAGCGAGAGTATGTGCTTTAACATACTTTAGATTTATTAAAAGAGAAATATTATGTATCTTTTTAAAACCATGCTTTTTGTTTTTAAAGAAGAGGAAATTTGCAAAACACAAGCTTTCAAACAACTTCCCAAATTTTGTGCGAGAGAAACGAGTCTGCCAGCTGCTCTGGCTTTAAAGGTGGTGAGCAGGAGTCGAGGCTTTAATGAGAACAAAGCATTTAGGATACACAACAAAAACACACATGTCTGTCAAACACACAAATCTTTGATATATCACGATACTTTTCATTTCAATGCTTTAAAAATATCCTTCAGATTGTAGCACTTGATAATTATTCACCCAGAAATTGTGTATAGAAGTGACCAGAATGTTTTATTCATCCATCTTTTACACTTACAGCATTTAGTAGACACTTTTACACGATGGACATCAGTGTTTTGTAGTGTAACAAAGGAACTTGTTCTGCTGCTGTTCAGTGGTGTGTAACAGTATATTGATCCACATTGATACATTGATTCAGTGATCAACGAGCCCATACCATTGATCCAAAATGAAGATGAACAGTATATTGAATCAGTCTTAAAAAGTCTAAAATTCATAAAGTTAAATTTAAGGCCTTAAAAATGTATTAAAAACGCCCAGATTTTCATCCTAGGTCTTAAATTTAATTTAACCAAGTCTTAAAATTCTTGCCTCCGTTCATTCCCGAGAAGCGTTGTCCGCAGAAAATAAAATTTTAAACCGCTGTAGAACTAATCCTTGAATCGCTATCGTCCAATCAGAAAATAGAATTTCTCTACAAAAAAAAAGATTTTCACTGGTACTTGAGGCTGAGTTCCAAACGCCTTCCACATCCTTGTATAGTGCACTACATAGGACACACAACTGATGATATTACACCCTATGTAGTGCACTGATGTAGGACGGAGCGACTGAATCGGGCGTTTACCTCGGGTGAGGTCTGAAATAGGTTTCAGCTGCAAGCGCACGTTTGCTTGCGCCCCCAATCTCCCGCCAAACTAACTGGAAAATTTGAGAGCACTGTTGTCAAGAGTATAGTTTTTAAAGATGGGTAAGTGTGTGTTTAACGACACTTGGCTCGATAATGCACATTTTTGCAGCTGGTTACAAGCTGTCCCCGGCAGTAGGCATGAGGCTCACTGCAAAGTTTAAGCACCGTTCCATATCAACGTCCCATAGAATAACAACTATATAGGCTAATTTATATTTTTTCTCATGCCCTCAACAGCAGTGTCTGTAAGTCTATGAGCGGTCTCTCATTTTAGTTTACATATTTCCCTGTTGTAGACGTAATATTAGTGAACAATGTTTCTTCATTCACTTGTAAATAAGTGTTAGCGATTAGAGTGCTATGCTAATCTTTGTATGGTTAATGCAATGCATTGTTCAGCTAGCGATGCGGTTTTCAGTTAGCCTGCTAAGTGGTTTGTTAGACCTAAGCTAACGTCACTGTATTAGGCTGGTTTAACCTAGCGATCTCCATAACTTATGAGTCGGGCTGTAAGTTTATTTTGTACAGTACGTTTTGTGTTAGTTTTACTCGCTTTTCGCCTGTCAACTTTGAAGCCAGAAAATAATGGAGCAAACTCGTCCCTGGCGAGTTTGGCTAGCTGTTTATTCTGTGTTCACGCACTGACCAGCTCGCACACGGATAGAGCAGTATATCGTATGATCTGTGTGATGGCATTGTATCCTACGGATATGAAAGCCTAATGATTTTTCAGTCGGCATAAAACATATGCATGGGATGAAAACGAGTAGACTAGTGCATGCCAGATTCACACTCATATGCCAATTGTATATTCATATTCAACATTCAGCATTCAGCTTTCAACATGTTGATTCCATTAGAATAATTAATAGGCTAGATAATGTAGAGTGAGTAAGTTTAAAAATATTTTGAAATATAATATAATATTCTGTTTTAATACTGAATTAATAAAAATAGAAAGTTTTGAGAATTTCTGCTATCATTCGAATGTTTTTGGTAATGCATCATGTTGGTCTTAAATTTTACTCATAATGGTCTTGAAAGGTCTTAAAAAGGTCTTAAATTTAACTTACTGAAACCTGCAAGAACCCTGTACATACTGTAATGTGACTTTATATTGAATTTTATTAGAAGAGAATTGTTTAAATGTCTCAGGAATAAAAACGTCAAATGATATTTCAGTTGCTTCTGGTGATTTGTGGTTTGTGAATGCGTTCCATATCGATTGCAGGGTCCTGAATTAAATCAAATCCAAATTGTACCGTAGCAGACTTTGTGATATGGGCAGACATTGAATCATTGTCAGAGGTTGTTTTTTTTGATTGGCTAGTAAAATAGAGTAGGAGAACAAGATGCAGTCAGTACGGTAGGTGCTCCTTGAAGAGGTGGGTCTTCAAGTGTTTCAAGATAGCAAGGGACTCAGCAGTTCTGATAGCGAGGGGAAGTTTGTCAACATTGTTTACCTTCACTTATCATTAGATGGCACATTGTTGGTGTCTTCCAGCTGGTTTAGACATAAAGTGTGTGTGTGTGTGTGTGTTCATTAGGGAGTGCGAGACTGCAGAGGGCCATCCATATGTTCAGGCCAGGCAAGCGAGAGTGCTAACACAGCGATGTTCTCTAACGACATACTCAGCAGCTGGGAGAACAAGCCTCTGCCTGCCGGCCTGCCTAACTAACTCGCCCACTCTCTCTTCTCTCTTCTCTCTCTCTCTCTCTCTCTCTTACTCACTCACTCTCTCTCACGTACACACATCCATCTTTTTTGTCATTTTCTCACCATTGCTCATTGGTCTATGTGTCACTCAGCATGAGTTTCACACTTTCCTACACTGCTGAACTGGGTTACAACTAGGACTGGGAGATTAAATATACTCGATGTATCTCGGCTTGTTCCACGTGCGATGTAGTAAATGACCATATTGTGAATGTCCTCACATGTTAAACAGACATCATGTACATCACTTTCGAGTTTCGCTTCCCTGCCCTCTCAAAACAGGGCGCTCATTCCCCGCCCCTCCGTAACACTTTTTGGTTTTCTCCGGTGAAAATGAAGATTGACAGCGGCATCGGCGAATCTGCTGTCGGACTGGGGTGGTGCTTAGCATTTATCTACCTAATGGAGCTGCAAGATGGCGGCGAGCAGCTTTTACACAAACGTCCACTGTTATTCTGTGCACAAAAACAGGTGCGCATAAATCACATTCTTCACGATGTAAAGACGCTCTGTGTGGAACGCCATCACTAACAAAAACACTCCAGTTCAGTCAAATCTTCCCCTTTATTACAGACAAAACACATATTTTAACTGATAAATAACAATGGCCAGTGTTCTACTCACAATATAGCTGTTTACTTCGTATTATTCCGGACACACATCCATAGCATTATTGTGACATGACATGTGACATGAGTTGCGGTGCAGGGGATTGTGGGAAATGTGGTTCTCTCCCAGAAAGAGAGAAGATATCAGGATATATATTGTGTGTCACGATATAGCTAAAAAGTGTTGCGATATTATTTTTGGGCCATATCGCCCAGCCCTAGTTACAGCACACCAGGTGTGTAGGTTGTAACACAAAGTTGTTGTACTGCAGTGCACTGGACCATCATAGTGTGTGTTGCCAAACACACATGACGGTTGATATTCCAGTTTGGGTTGTGGTCAGGTGCAACTGGTGCTGTATAGTGTTGTGTACAGTATAAGGATCACTTGTGAGTCATGCCACTTGCATTCAATTTAAAGACCGGTATGTAATAGGAGTGGATTTTCCATTTTTATTTGATCACAAAACTGCTCATTTTGGACCTTGAAATGAGAATTTGGGTTTTGGTTTTAAAAACGAATGAACGAAAGATACACAGATTAGATATGAGAGTTTGCTCAATGGTTCTTCATTTCACTAATGCTCTCCTCTCCCTCTTTTTCGGCAGATCATCAGAAATTGGAACGCGAGGCTCGAATCTGTCGTCTTCTCAAGCACCCCAATATTGGTGAGTTTTAGTTCTGCACTTAACTCGTTTGCGTTTACATCTGCGTGTGTGAGTGGGTAGGCATGAGTGTGAAAGTACTGCGTGTGAACCGGCCCCCTCTGACGCGTTTTGGCCAGAAGTAAAGGACAACGATAGCGGAGACTAGCATGAAGCGAGTGACAAAAAGCTCTATAATAAAGCCTATTCATAGCACATAGAGGTGGGTAGCGGTTAGGAGCCAGAGGGGGCGCTCAGCGTGGCAGGATCCAGTACACGCACATCGTAATTATCACCAGCAAGGCCAGGAACACAGGAGAACGAGCAGAGGGAGAGAAAATGACTAGTATTAGACGAGGGAGGCAAACGAGCGGATGAGAGGCTTAAAGACACAGCACCTGCACCAAACGCCTGTTTATGTCGCGCTGCCGCTCTGCTGTAGGTTTGCGCTTCAAGGAATGTTCCTGCATTTTGGCGCTGAAGCTCGACTCTGTCAGATGAACTCATAGATGTTGTCTTTTGCTGTGGGCTGTTTGGTCGGCATCATAGCTGCTTAGGATCAAATCATGTTTGGAACAGCTGGTTAGTTTTCTTACTTTGTAAAATGAGTTTAAAAAGGAGGAAATGATTAAAATAAGCTTCTGAAGAGTTTAATTGCTGCTTTCTGGAATATTTATTTTCTGGAACAGTAGATTTCAAGTTCAGAATCAGAATATCACTTAAATGTATGTCAGTGACAAGCTTCGACTTTTTCCTTCTCTTTCTCTTTTGCTCGCCCTTGCTCTCTGTCTGTCTGTTCTGTTCTGTACGTCTTTCCCCTCCGGCCACACCTCCTGCTCTCTCTTTTCTTCGCCGCTTTCCCCTGCCTCTCCTTCTTTCCTCTCCTTTTCGCTCCCTCGCTTTTCTCTTCGGCTCACCTCCTTTTCAAAGGGGACAGCTTGTCATGTTTTATGCTTGGGCTACAGATAAATGCAGAACAAAAGAAGCAATGGAGGAAGAGAAAGAGGGGGAGTGGGGGAGAGAAAGAGAGGAGACAGGCCAGAGTGTTTTTGTTGTACATCGCTGCTGGCCTTCAGCAACACACAAACCCACACACACACTCTCTCACTCTCTCTCACCCTCTCTCTCTCCCTCTGCGCTTGTCTGTCTGTTTCTCTCATTTATGACCATGACTAGGTGGCCATGACTGTCAAATTACAATCTGACCAGAGGAAAATGGAATACAATTGAGCTATAATATTGGATGATGTTGTTCCTCATGTAAACAGATGGCAACGTACAAAAGGCCGAAATGAATCAGAGGTCATGTCAGTATACAAATGAAAAATAGTCCAATATAATGGTAAAAAGACAGATGTAGAATTGTGCGATAATATTTAGCGATTGTCACAAGTTTTTTTTAAATTTATGGATGCACCATATGGGAATTATTGGCCCATGCCGATATCCGATCTGCCGATGCTGATAACTGAGGAAGCCAGAGTTGAGTGCATAAAGACTATTTTTGCGTGCCAAAGTTTCACTGCGCGTTCAGAATTTGGGCACAAAACAATGCCATAGCTCTGACATTTCTAATACAGTGCCAGGTCTCGTGAAAGTCAAGTGAGGGCGGAGCATTTTCAGTGTAGTGCACAACATTTTAAGAAAAATTCATTTCCCTATGTGATGTAAAAAAAGTCAAATAGGGTGCGTGTGACACTCCATGTGCACTACCTAGTGTGTAGAGAACCGTTACGCTACAACTCGGGCTATTTCCTTTTCTATGCATACTACTGCATAGAAAAGTATGATAAGAGCACCTTACCTACCATACTATTAAGTGCGGCACTATGCGGCTCGCGACATGTTGGAGAGGCAAACATTGCCATTTAGTATGTTTACATTTGTTCCATGCGTGTAGACGGAGTTGGAGATTTTGCCTTGTTCCATGAATGTTCCATGGCATGCTCAGAATTTTGGCACAAAATAACACGACACTTTTTAAGACCGTGGCCCTTCCTCGGCAAAAGCACTACTTTTCTGACGTACAATAAATGTGTTTGAAAATATTGGGCAAGTCTAAGCATCGATCCAATGCCGATGACCTAAAAAAAAAACATTGGTAGATTCTGATACGATTATGATATCATTGTGCATACCTGTTTTCTCCCTTTTCCCTCCCTTGCTCCCCCGTTTTCTTAAGGCTTTCTAATGTTCTGTTTTACGTCTACTTTAGTTTCATTAAATATTTCCAAATGTCATAGTTGGTCCAGTGATTCCAGTGTGAAACTGTCTGTGATCTGTGATCACTCAACCTCAGCTGTTGATAGTTATTACGTTCTAAATATGAGTTCATTAATAGTGACGACAGTAAATGTATTTGCATATTTACTCAGCCCCTTATTGCTAAAATGACAAATTCTGACATTGTGTGTAATACAATGGCCTGTCTCCCTCTCTTTCTCCCCCACCTCTCTCTCTTTCTCCCCCACCTCTCTCTCTCTCTCTCTCTCTCTCTCTCGTTTTCGGTGTGGTTGCTAAGTTCCTCCTTCTCTGGTCTCTCTGAAGGCTTCTGCTATTCTGGGCCATGTTTACTCAACACTCCCCCTCCACCTCTCTCTCTCTGGCTCTCTCTCTTTCGCCCTCACTCTTTCATAGGCCTCTTTTTTTTCTCTTTTCATGTTCACCTCTCTCTTGTGTGCGCTCCCTGTCTTTCTTTGTTTTGTTCCGTCCTTCTGTCTTTGATTATACTGCCTCACCCCAGACTCTCAATTTCTTTCCTTCTTCTCTCTCGGTATTACTGCTTGCGTATCATCGTCTGTGACATGTTACTTATACGAGAGACCGAGTGAACACACACACACACACACACAAAAGGCCTACAGAAAGTCTCTATTATTTAATGACGATAAACTACTTTTAAAAAGCCTTTGTTTGTTACTGATTTGTTACTCATTTCTGTTTCATTTCTGTTTCTGTCTTCAGTCCGACTCCATGACAGTATTGCAGAAGAGGGTTTTCATTATCTGGTTTTTGATCTGTAAGTATCACAAACGTATATCACACATCTCACATATGCTGTGTGCTTACTTGAATGTTACAATTTTAACAAACAGCCCTGCTTTCTTCCTGGCAAAGCTTCTGTCCTCACAGCACATTTGACATATAGCATGTGTGGATCTCAGAGTTAAAGCCAGCTGTTTGTAATGTTTGTGTGATCAAATGATATAAATAAATAGATAATACTGTATGTCAGTCCAGTTGTTGCAGATTGTTTAATTGTAGAACTTTGTTTATTTATTTTATTTAAGATAAAGGTGCCGTTGCAACACCACTCTGGTACAAACCAGAATCGACTGCTGGTGGTTTCTGTGTGCGCGTTTGTGTGTGTGCGCGTGTGCACAAAACTACTCCTGACTCCCTGCTGCTGACCAAATCACACCAAAATATACTCTACTGCAGTCTTTTCAACCATCCCTCTCTCTCTCTCTCTCTCTCTCTCTGCAGTGTAACTGGGGGAGAGCTGTTTGAAGACATCGTTGCCAGAGAGTATTACAGTGAGGCTGACGCGAGGTGGGCACTCCAATTTACTGTTGCCGTGGTTACTGCTCTGCAGCCTGCAGCAAGCGGGTCACATACGTGCAACACACAGATATATGCATACACACACACACACACACACACACACACTCTTCTGTTTTAAAAGCATAGATTTAGACAGCAGGCTCTCCGAAGTGCAATAAAACAGGAGAGCTCTTTAACAGTGCCATTAGAGCAGTTATCTGGACCAACAATCAACAGGTAACACACACAGACACACACACACACACACACACACCTCTCTTCTCTTTCCATATCCTCTTTCCAATACTCTTCTGCTCCACTCCTCTATCCTGTCCATCTGTCCCTTCCTCCTGTCTTCTGCTCCCTCTTATCGGTGTATCTTGCTGCACTCGTCTTCAGCTTCAAGCGCTCCCTTTCTTACCCCGCTTCAGTTCCATTTGACTGTTGTGTTTACTAACCCCTGCAGTCTTGCAGCAAAAGTCCAGCCCTAATAAGAGTTTTACTGACTCATCATCTGCACATGACACACTAATGGCCACTTGTGTGTGTGTGTGTATGTTTGTTTGCGAAGCAGTTTATGCTGTGTGTATCTGCATTAAACCTTGGTGGTCTGACTTTTTTCTCCTCTCTGAGTTCTATACAGGGTGTGCGTGAACGTGTGCTGCAGGAATCTGTTTGGATTGTAGTTTGATGCCCTGAATGTTTAGTTACCCATGAAGCATTTTGTTTATTTTTTATCAGTGGGTTGGGGCTCATAAAGGGTTGAACGGAGCGAAAGCCAAGAGTGTTTCTTTTTATTAGGCAGTAAGCAGGGGTGTGGAAGAACAGAGAGGTTCTGTCACTGAAGTAAAGCAGCAGATTTTGCAGAAAACAAACAGGCACACACTCATACACACACCTCATTACCTCATTTTTGCCGGTCCTCTTAAAGATCAGGCATGAAACACCTTCTGTGTACCTTTCCGTACTGCCCACTTCATTAAGAAAAGTTCTACCCGTGCTTTTTAGGCATTTAACCCCAGTGTAACCTACCTGCTGCCACACACAAGCACCCCTTTGCACTCTTTTAAGCATATTTGATGTGTGTCATATAAAAGTGATATAAACAGACAAAATATATAAACAGACATCCCTGTTTTTGGGGTCGTGTCCCTGAGAAACGAACACACCACTGGGACTTTACTTTTTTCTTTTTCAGAACACTGGGACTTTTACTGTCCTGGGAGTGGAATGTTGATCTCCAAATTCAACCAAATTTGGGCAAAAAGAATTGTGGCCATTTTCTGTCTTGAATAGAGTTTACATACTGTTTTCTGCTGCTACTTTGATATTTTCATAGAGCACACTTTAATCTTTACTGCCTCTCTCTCTCTCTCTCTCTCTCTCTCTCTCTCTGAAATATATTTATTGACTGTGTTACGTAACAAGTGTGCACAAGCATTTAAGTCCTTCCGCCATATGATTCCATTAATCTGTCAATAAACATGAAATATTTAAAAGCATTATTAATGAGATAAAATGCAGGTCATGTGTCTGTGAAATGCTGTGATGTAGTGAAAATGCAGTGAATACAGTCCCCACCCCAAAGAGCCCCACACAGTATTCACACTAGAGGTGAACCGATACTGGTTTTTCTGGGCCGATATTGATACTGATTATTGCTAGTTGACAGGACCGATAACCAATATTTGGAACAGATATACACAATTTAGAATTTTACAGACACCAACACAAAACTTTATTTAAGTAACTTTATTGTTTATAAATACTTAAACTTTTTACGTTAATTTAATTACATTTTAAATCATATTTAATAATCATTTTAGTAACATTATAAAACTGGGAAACGTAAATTTGAAACCTAAATGTTTTAGTATTCCCAATTAAACAGCAGCAGGTTGTGGTGAAGAATGCAAAGCTGTTCAGCGTGCTCGCTACTTAACTTAGATCTTGTGTAACATATAACCAGTCAGAGACTGTTGTGGGCGGGACATTAAATGAAACAGCAAGTCGAGAGCAAGGGGCACTGAGAGAAGAGACGGCATTAGAGCCCCTTGTAATTACTTAATGTCGCTGATGGTCCAAATTAAACACTGATACTGATAAACCAACTCTTAATTCACACACAGACACACTCTAAACATATATCAGTACTTATTTGTTTTAGTTTTTAGGGCAGAAGTGTTCTATACAGATGCAGTTTGGCACAAAGCCTCAACCAGTTGGTTTGGTTTGGATGTAGGGAGTGGATATCTAATTGGTGTATCATTCTTAATTATCTTTATTCTAGGTGATTTTATTTCATTTAAATGTGCACAGCTGTCTGCCATGAGTCTGCCGTTTGATGAATATTGTTAGACATTTTTATAAATCATCGTTGATTGCATTTCCTCTGATGCTGAGGAGAATAAACGGTCTTGATGCCTCTAAAACCCATAAAACACAATCAGATTTATCCAGCGTAAGACAATACTAGCATATTATTAAGGCACCTGTGGCTTGCAGATTGTTTATCTGCTAAAGCTAAAACTGGTCCGTTTAGAAGGACAGGGCTGTGCTGACTGGAGACAGTAAGTAGGCCTGCTGACATTTCTAAACCAGCCTATTCCCAGTTTTGGGAGTAATGCAGTAAAAGGGCATGTGGAGCGGACAAGGCCAAATTAGCATTTTAACTGCATACATTTTACACTCGTTATTAAACCATTTCTTCATTTCTCAGTTTTATTTTTCAGTTAATTTAAGATTTTTTAATTTGTGGTTTCGTGTAAAAGCACATTCTTTTGCTGCCATGTCATAGGAGCTGTTCATGTCGTCCACATGCAGTGAGGGTTGGTTTTTGAGGAATTTTTGTGGAATCAATATATTGGACGGTGCTAATAAAAAAGCAGTTTCTTACATGACACTAAATGGCCCGATTTTGAAGCCGTCTGCGTCCGTCATGCCACTATTTTTGTGCTGCTACTTACCTAAAGTCGCACAACAGCCGAGCATGCTGGGAATAGGCATGCTGACCTCCCACTTTTCAGTGGAATTGGGACGGACCGGTCTGGTTGACAGAGGTGGAGATGCAATTCGTTTTTCACACCCGTTGAAAACATGCATAATTCAGTTTACCCTTTCATACATGGTGCCCTCTTGAGTCGACAGCCGTTTAATTCCAGCTCCTATCCACTGTTTGAATCAGGTCAAAAGCCATTGAGGAAAAAATGTTGGAATCTGAGAACCAAAATTCAACCAAGATTTAGTTTCATATAACTGTGTTCCTGAAACTCTGATGTTGAAAAATAACCCTAGATATCTTTTTGGACGTTTTTTAACCTTTTGAGTAATATCCAGTCGTTTCGAGTCTCTTCCCCTACATCATACCAAATGTAACGTACCAAATATAACCATCACATCAGCCATGTGGGTGCCACACATTAGTGGCAATTAAAGTGACCCCTTTGTCTGGGTAAATCTTCTAGAAAAGCACTATATAGATGGAACGAACAGGTTTTCTTCAGCTTTTCTGTTTGTAATGTGTTTTTACCTTTTCTCTAATTCCGGGTGTGTTCTGTTATGTTTGCACTTCTTTTCCAGTTTAAAAGCTCTCCCTCGTTTAGAACCCACATTAATTAAGGCTTTTCCTCCTTTGGTCTCCGGTTATCTCTTTTTTCTCTTCCTCACTCTTGCTGTCTTTCTCCTTCGTTACCTATCCACTCCTCTCAAATGTCACCTCAATTCAATTTGCTTTATTGCTGTAACAAAGTTATCCCTCTGTTTGGCCAAATGTAGACAGATAAACATCTGCTGGACAATATATTTTACCTTGGCATGCACCCTTTAGTACTGTTTACGGTGCTGTAGTAACTTTTTAATGGTGAACACACTTTTAAGGGCTTCACTTTGTAGTCTGCTTCCATTCTGACCGTGCTTACTCCCTGGATTTGTCATCATTTCACCTGGTTTATTTGACACCACTGCAGCTTCTGAGGTCTTCCCGAGTGTCCTGAATGTTTGTTCTGAGCTTTTCCAAGCTCATAAGTGTTGACTAATTTCTGTTTTTCTTTTTCTCTCGTCTATAGTCAGTGCATCAGTCAGATCCTGGAGAGTGTCAATCATATTCACCAGCATGACATTGTGCACAGAGATCTCAAGGTGAGCAAGCGCCTGTCGCCACGACAACCACACTCGGCCACAACTAGGCTGCCTCAGAGTGTGTCCATGGTGATGCCCTGCGTCACACTTGCTCAGTTACACACACACACACACACACACACACACACACACACACACACACACACACACACAATCTCTTATATCTAACAAATCCATTTACAAAAATTGTGGTCTGATATGTTAACAAACTGGAAATGCCCGGACATCAGTGTTTGTAACCCGACGCATAATTTTACTTTAAGTTTAACATTTAGTTTTTTACAACACTTTAAATATGTGTAATAAATATTGTTACCTCAGTATCCCTATGCGTATAGTTAATTTTTGAAAAAAGCGAGCGAAAAGTTAAAATCAACTTCCAAAAACCTAAGGCCTTGAAACATGCAAGTACTTTAAAATACGCAGAAGCAAAAAAAAGGCTCGTGCACAAAGTTTTGACAGGTGCAGCAGCGTTATGGATAAACACCTGAACAGAAAACACACAGACCACCAGCAATGCAAACCTACTCTAAATTGCCATTAGCAGGAGAAATTTTAATATTCATTCATTCATTCATTCATTATCTGAACCGCTAAATCTCAACTGGTGCCGTGTGGGAAAACGAAGCCTGTCCTGGGAACAAGGCAGGGACTAACCCTGGGCAGGCGCCAACACACTACAGGGCACGCATTCTCACACACTCACACTCCCATTCACACCTTACGGGGTCAATTTAGAGTCACCAACTAACCTATAGTGCATGCCGTTGGACTGTGGGAGGAAACCGAAGCACCCAGAGAAAACTCATGCGAGCATGGGGAGAGCATGCAAACTCCACACAGAAAGGCCCTACGGCCAACCCGGGTGTCGAACCCAGGATCTTCTCGCTGTAAGGCGGCAGCGCTAATCACTGCGCCACCGTGCCGCCCATAGTTTTTAATATTTTTACCTCCTTATTTACTAATAAAGCTGTGAACTCGTCATTAACACTAATATTTTGGGAACCTTCATTGTGCACTAAATGCCATAAATACAGCAACGTTTGGTATGAATATTTGGAATCCGTATAAATAAAGCTAAAGCTAAGTTAAAGGAACGTGGTGATGACTAATATCTCTATGGAAATGAATCTTTTAGGTTTTAATCAGCTAATGAAGAAACTGAAAATATATTTTCATTCTGGAACTGAAGATCTTTTTTGGCAACTTGACTCAGGCTAGCCGGTTCGTGTCACACAGTGGATTGTGGTATAATAAGAGGATTATTTTTATTAGAGAGAATGCTCCAGCTTTTTTCTTGATATTAAAAGAGTGCTGAATATGCAGTCCTTTTTAAAAGGTCTTTGTTTTATGGGATGGAAGTGTGAGCTGGGATGGGCTGAAGGTTAATCCAGCCCTTGGGCATCTCGATGGCCATCGTAGTGTGGCGTTAGACGGCCCTGCTG
Source organism: Distichodus sexfasciatus (assembly GCA_032718565.1). Taxonomy (NCBI): domain Eukaryota; kingdom Metazoa; phylum Chordata; class Actinopteri; order Characiformes; family Distichodontidae; genus Distichodus; species Distichodus sexfasciatus. Next base: position 966,032 of record JAVGVS010000021.1, on the reverse strand, counting down.
CAGCGCAATTGTGCTGTGTCATTTCTGTATGTGCTGTGCCAGTGTGCACCAACCTGCTTGCGCAGAGGAGAATGTCAAGTCATGGTCACCCCTGCCATGTGAAATCCTCTGTTCTTCCCCACACGTGCCCAGACACACGCAGCACTGCGTTAAAGCATCGCCTGCATCAGGTACACACACACATACACACACACACTTCCCATAGCTGGTGTGTGTGTCTGTCTGTGTGTGAGAGAGAGAGAGACTACTGCTGAGTGGAAGAGATGTGCCCTTCTATGGTTGCCATGGTGACGAATACGATATGACAACTGTTGCCAGTGTTGCCCCCCACCCCCTGCCTCGGGCTGAAAGGAATGGCAGAAATAGCCACAAATGGAAGAGACGTTCATTTGTAGTCTGGTCATTAACAAATAAAATCCTTGTGGAATGCTCTCGTAAACATACCTTTCCCAGAGTCAATAAGATGTGAATTTCAATGCTGTCCTTTTAAGCGCTTACGTACCAAAAATAAGCCCACTTCAGGAAAAAACAGAAATAAAATGAAAGCACAACGCGTTGTTTTTGAGACTACGATGCATACTTGTGTTCACATGGAAAGATTCATGATGTCATAAAATGTGATTACCTTTGTGCTTTCGCATTCAAAATGTCCCACCTGATCACGTGACGACCCATTTTATTTGGTGGCTGTCTAGTATTTTATTTGCAGGCAACCACATTAATTTTTAACACACTGGAGCTTGCAGCCGGGCCTAGGTTGAGCTCGACTCGACTGTCCATAAAACTCAGTGCTGTTTGACTGCTGCCAGACAGAGGCTAAAGAGTGCAGGCATTAGGAGACCCGGGCGATCGCTAAGCTGTGATTTCTCACCCAGGTGACAGCTGAGCCATGCTTTCTACTCCACTTTGTAGAGCTCTGCTTCTCTTGCTTACTTCTCGCTTATTTCTTTTACCACCCAACGCTGCAGAATTTCAGCACACTCTGAGAGATGTCATGAGGCCAGTAACTGTTTTTATCACTACAGGTCCACATTTTGCCTGGGGTTAGGAATGTGAAGAATTGTGCCAAATGTGATGACTGATAAACACACACAGAATTTTAGTACCTGCTCTACCCAGACTGATGTATAAGTGAATTATATCTCTAGTAGTTCTTATATTTCTTCGACCTGTGCATTATTTTGAATACTTCTTAATAAAACAACGGATACACTAGATGAACATATGTATATACATTCATATGCGGAGACTTGATCACTGCCCAAGGCTCACATCTCACCACACCCTTCTGTCAGGGTCATTCTGATTGAGAGTACAAGTTTGACGTCTCTCATCACTGAGAAACTCAGCAGGAAAATTCTGCACTTCTTAGTTTAGTGAACAGGTTACTTTTAGGTAGTCATTCTACATTTTTTCTCAGATTGAAAACACAACTCAGTACACTTTTTTTGTTACACTGACTTTGCAAAATGTGGTTGTGAGTGTCAAATGTACTGGCTGCTATTGTTTTATGAGCTATTGCAGTTGCAGGTCTGGGAAAATTCTGAAAGCAGTCCGTATTTTAATATATAACTGCACTTTTGTTTTTACAACAGATATTCCACGTGTTATTTACCAACACCTATACACCTGATTCAATTTGCTGGTTAGAGGAAACAGACCTCAGCACATGAGGACACCGTGGACTCGTGGACCATATTCTTTTAATAACACAGTTGTAAAATAATATGTGTAGTTTGCAACTTCCAGATTAGATTAAGATCATTTACTCCATAAGATAATAAGATAATCGATAAGATAATTTACTCCAAAAATGTTTGCAATTTTGAAATAAGCATAGTGAAGTTATAAAACAACATTGACTTGTATATTTTACACAGACACACAGCCACAAATTGTAAAAACAATGAATCAGAAATAAAGTAATGTGGTCTCTTATTTTTTTCCGGGGCTGTAAGTCAGAGTACTGTTCTGTGACATTGTGTCTGTGTTGTGCTTTCTCACAGCCTGAGAACCTGCTGTTGGCCAGTAAGATGAAAGGGGCAGCGGTGAAGCTGGCTGACTTTGGGCTGGCTATTGAAGTGCAGGGAGACCAGCAGGCTTGGTTTGGTAAGAGACAAAATGCTTGATAACAATGTATGCGCTCCTTTATTTTTTATATGCTCTGTCTTTTTAGACAGAACAGTTCAGTCACACCCTACTCCAAGTTGGACACAGTTTCAAAGACTTTTTAGGATTAAAAAAAAAAAAAAGACCCATAATAATATAAAAGAGAAAAAAAAACGGGGCCATGACTCATCCGTAAGTAAACCCTTTTCACACTGATAGAGAAGCTTGGACCAAGCTAAGATTCGCTGGCTTTCATTCTCACTCCTCCTGGTATGAAAGGAGCTTTAACTGAGGCAGAAAATTTCGCCTCACGACCAAATAAAATCCACTCATGATGCACAGAGTGGGCCGTGTTCTGGCCCTGTGGCCCTCTGCTGGACGTAGGAAGAATTCACCAGCTCTTAGAAATACAGCCAGGTTGTCAAATGTGCAGTCAGTTCTTTAGACTTAATCAAATTCTAAATTCCATTAGGAACATGGATTAAGGTGAGGAAAATTAAGTACAAATCAACAGCACCCTCTGAAGTTCATTCTCAACCTTTGGAGTTGGCCAAATAGAGACCAGAGCCTGTGTCATAGAGATCGAAGGGCTATAGTGACATTTTACATTTGCTGTTAACACCCCCCACCAGTGCCAGATGCCAAAGAAATGGCTAGATCTTTAGTGTTCTAGTGAACGACCAAAACACAAATAAATAGCTGGAAACAAGACAAGGACTTTTTTCCTCTCTCCGACTCATCTTACTCATCATAGCTGTCAGTTTTTCTTCCTGAGATCGAACTCAACTGTTGAACAGTAAAGTATTGAGACTGAAGGAATACTCTTGTTAGCAACATTAGCAGAGTTCCACAGTGCTTTGCTGGCTTATTTTAATGCAGTTGGATGTTTAAACACACTATCATCTAGCTCATGTAGCACTGGGTCAGTGGACTGATTTTTGCTTAAGATGTTTGGTGGATAGCCAGGCCTCCAAAAAAGGAAATATACGGCTTGTTAACAGCTGATGATGTCTTGGGCAGGATTTGCAGGCACTCCTGGATATCTTTCTCCAGAAGTCCTGAGGAAGGACCCGTATGGCAAACCTGTGGACATTTGGGCATGTGGTAAGTTATCAGTAATCAGATCAGTTTTAGTCTTCTTTTGTAATCAACTTCTCCATGCAACTTAGTCCATGAATATATCTCTCTCCCTCCCGCTCTTCTCTCTCTCTCTCTCTCTCTCTCTCTCTCTCTTTCTCCATCCCTCCCTCTCTCAGGGGTGATCCTCTATATTCTGCTAGTGGGCTATCCTCCATTCTGGGATGAAGACCAGCACAAGCTGTACCAGCAGATCAAGGCTGGAGCATATGATGTGAGTACTGTTTGCTCCTGCCCTACCTGCCTCTGGAGTGTACACCTGCCACACACTGGCCCCTGAGTTCACTGAAACACTGTACATTGACCTCGCCACGTTGCGAAGTGCACCTTGAGATATCGTCCCAACAGAACCTCTGTTAATTACACAAATTTAAATGAAGTAATTAGGTTGGTCACATTTATGCTTTCTGAAAACTTTACCCAGTTTTTGTTTTGAGGAGAGTTTTATATGGTCAAAGCTTTCGCACTGGAAGTATGATGATGGTTACAGTGTTTCAGATTATCAGTGCCCTCTTACCTGTGGTGCTGTGTCGCAGGCAAGACTGGTGGACCGGCTGCTCAATTTTTGATCTGGTGCAGTTTAGAACTGTGCTGGCGCTATTGATCCTGTCGTGCCTTCCCTGACGCATTGCAGAGAGATGACTTACCGTGAAGAGCTTGTCGCTTTCCTGTGTGTGTGTGTGTGTGTATGTGTGTGCGTTTGCTCATTCAGCATTAGAAATGTATCCTCTGTAAAATGCATGATAAAACAAATGATTGAAGATGATCCCTTAGTGCTACACCAGCACAGAGCTGCAAATGTCTTTTAGGAAGACGGCTGAACTGTGCCACTTTGAAATAACTTTTTGTAAGTATTTTGAGTGAAAACCACAGGAGGATGTTAATTCAGTCTATTTTAAATTGGCTTGTTGGTACCCTAGTCCTCTTCAGCTAATAACTTTTGTCTCGGTGAGGCTGTGGAATACTAATGTGTGGAAGTAACATAATGGGAAGACCAGCCATGGCCATAGTGTGACCAGTAGTTGGAGAGGAAAGGCATTGACATGGTGCCCACCCACGCCTCTTTGCCATACTCCTTAATTTGATTAGCCTGTAGCTTGGACGATGCCGGGTTTGTGACTGCATGCCTGCATCTCTTTGAGTGTGAGAAAAGCACTTGGGGCATTTGCTCCTGTGCATATAGATTACGTATCTCACGGTTAATGTGTGATTCTCCCTGACTCCTTCCAGTTTCCTTCGCCTGAGTGGGACACCGTCACCCCTGAGGCCAAGAACCTCATCAACCAGATGCTGACCATCAACCCAGCCAAGAGGATCACTGCTGAGCAGGCCCTCAAGCACCCATGGGTCTGCGTAAGTAATTGCTGCCAAGAACTACAATTCCCACAAGCCTCAGGCCCCAGAAATCCATTAAAATCTCAGCAGCGCCACAGATTCTTTTGGAGTTTTAATACATTTGTGGCTCAGCCACCCAAAACTCGCTGAATCTAATAACAGATATATGAGCAAGGAAAATATAGTTGAGTGTCTTTATGTAGATCCTAGGATTATAAAACTGAATATAGTAGTGTACAGGGTTGTAGTTTAAATTTGTTGTTTTACAGAAACTGTAGCTGATGCCGTTTTGTTATCGATTTCTCTCTATAGCAACGATCTACTGTTGCATCCATGATGCATCGCCAGGAGACTGTAGAGTGCCTGCGCAAGTTCAACGCTCGGAGAAAACTCAAGGTGAAGATAGATCTGCCCCATTGTCTTCTTGCTATTTTGCCCTGCCTCCTGCAAGATGAGACATAATTCAGCAGACTGTGTTAGAAAGCGCCGTCCACCTCACGCTCTTTGTTTCCCTCCTCATTTAGGGAGCCATCCTCACCACTATGCTGGTTTCCAGAAACTTTTCAGGTGGGTCTCCTGCATGCTTATGATCTTGTGAGGTCCCACAGCTATGGTCGAAGCGGTGTGTCCTCCTTGGGGTTGCTAGAGCCCAACACTTATATGATGTCTATGTGTGCTTGGAATGTTTGAACATGCCTATGAGTTTTTCAGGTTGTTTACTTTGTTCCCGGGACTCCAGCATATAAAACCGGGCAGTATCTCAGGTGGTCTTCTCTTCTCTCAGATCTTTTTTTGCCCAGCGTAGATCAAGACAGAGAATTTGTCTTTGGTAGAGCAGGGAAACAGTTTTTAGTTTTTTGTTGAGCGCTTGAATTACTTGAGTTTTACTAAGTTACTTTTGACGTCATACAGAGAAAGTCATAGGCCGCTTTCTCGCAGGGGGTTTCAGGGTTTTTTTTTGTAGCTCCTCCCAACTGAACGCCTCTCTGTCCAATAGTGGGCCGGCAGCATACCAGCCCTGCTGCTCCCACCACCAGCACTGCCGCGCTTGCACAGGAAGGTATGTCAAAGTGCATCTCCTCACCTCTCCGCCAGGGGGGGCGCCAGTCAGCCCTGTCCCCCTGCGCTCTCACGGTTCTGACCCTCGTTTTGCTCCACCCCAGTCAGCATGCGTCCGAAAGAAGCCTGCCATGCCCACCATCGTAGCGTGAACACTCTAACATACCCATACACACACACACATACACACATACATCCACACACACATTCAGACACTCACTCCCTATGATGAATGATTAATGCCAGTTGGACCAGAATGACACAGTTCTTGAGTTCGTATATGAGTCTGTGGCCTGCTGAGTTTCCATCCATAAATACTCCATAAGTTACCTCAAGACTGCTATCACAGTCATGCATCACTCACATGTGCCGTGGTCTTCGACCTGCCATATTCTTTCTTTTATTTTTGGCCCCTTGACTAAAATCAGATCCCGTTCCCTTTAAAGCATAATCATACTTTAATGCAAAGCTCATTTTTGATTTCAAGTGTAAGCACGCAAAGAGTAAACACACAATTCCATTTGAGATTAAATGATTTTTTTTTACCTTGCTGGCATGGATTAGTCTCCTTATGTGAATCAATGCCACCCTATTCCTTCTTTCGATGGTCCCTTTTCTTACCCGACTTGAATTTGAACGCAGAGGCTCCAAGCTAAAGAGTCTGATCAATATCACCTCGCTGCATTCATTTTAACGATTGCCTTTGCCAGACAGACAGCCTACTGCCAGCCAGCATGCATTATCTGTCTGCTTGGCAGGATAAGCAGCAGACTTATCTCTGCTTTTGCCTCGGTTAGAATGTTCCCTCCGTTTGGTCAGGTTATATACATACATAAAGACTTTTTAACCTTATGGAACAACTATATGTGGAAAAGTAGCTTTTTTGGTCTGCTTTAGCTGGAGATGTGGCACCACGCTCTCTTTCTCTCTTTGCCCCAGTTCAGAGTGGTGTGATGGCATGATGGTTGAGATCAGAAATCTTAATCCATGTTCTCTCATCCCTTGCCAAAGCAGACCTGCCCAGCCCAGGCTAGCTACCATCGCCCCTTTTCTTTCTCCCTGCGACCTTCCCACGCCCACTTCGTCCCCCTTGCTGAGAGTGCGGGGGTGTGTCACATGGAAGGGCAGGAGCGGGGTTGGCTTGCTGCCAACCGTCAAACCCAGCGTCAGGTGGCACAGGGCCATCAGAATGCGCCGGGGGTCAACGTGGTAGAAGGCCCACTGGAGGCCAGGCTGGTCTTACTGAGAGAGGAGGGAATAGGGGGAAAATGAACTTCCATTTTGTTTGTGGTCAGATAATATACAGATATAAGCAAGAGAAGGTTGCATTTACACTTGGCATTAAAATGTATCTTAAACGTCCACATGTGTAGGATTAAGGATTCGCATGCATTTTGTTGACTTGTCATTTTTGAATTCTTTGGTTCATTTCTTGTTGTTTATTTATTTTATTAGAGTGAAATTTGGTAAAGGAAGCTGTTTTATGTTTCTCTGAAAACTAGTAAATTCTTGGTAATGGTAATGCATGTCTGCACACAGTTTTGGATGCAAACAGAAAATGCATTTGCTTTATAGTTGTTATAAACGCAGTTCCAGTCCATGCCTGACCACCTCTGAAGTGGCGTTGGTGACTCCCTAAAAACCTTTTTAAACATTTCAGTGTGGATTTCTGATGTGATTCCTGAGGTTCTGGATATGGAAAACACTTTAGTGCCAGGTGTAAAGAAAACCAAAAGTGCTAGGTTTCCAAAAACACAGAGGATTAAAAGTTTTGTTTGATAGGAATGTAAAGGGATTTGGGGGAAAAGGCCTTTGTAGAGTCATTCAAGTTTTTGTTTCACTAGTCTTTTTTAATACTCTATTTATCAAACAGTAAAGGCTAGTCTGTTGTAAGATCTGCATGGTGTGGGAGTTTCTTGGATAATTAGTTACGCTCTAACTGTAGTGGTGATTGACATTAATTACTTTGGAGTCATCCAGTCAGAACTCTGTCCACCAAGCCTCAACCTTCCCCCGTAAGTGTTTTATATATAACATCCTCTCACTGCAGATTATTGGCTACTTGTGTTAGATGTTTGACCAATAAGGACACAGCATCACGCTTGCTCATCCGTTTCTCCCTCTTCTTGAGCTTTTCACTTTACTAACAGTGTCAGATTCCTTTCCAACAAAGTCTAAGACTGTTCAAATCAGGTTTCATTAAGACACTATTTGCTCTTTGCTGTTGGTTTGCTTGCAAGTGGTCCAACAATGCTGATATACTTTGAGAGCTTCTGTTTAGAATAGCTACACTTTCAAATGCCCTCCTTGTGTCTTTTAGGAGCTGTAAGGAATTTGAAACACTTAAAAAACAACAACAAAAACAATGTCATATACGGAGAAACATTGATCTATTTTAACTGCATCTTTAAGGAACAGTTTGACACAAGGAAGGTAGTTTTGAAAACATTGTGGGTCTTGTCTGAAGGCTACATTCCTTCCTTATCTTTTGTTAGTCTTAATCTGCAAGAATCTCCCAACCTCTGATACAGATGTCAGATTTTCTTCAAGTACATTTCCACAGACATTTTTGGAACGTGGAACAAGAGGGAGGACTGCAGTACTTTCAGACATGGCTTGCACACCTTTGGGGATGCACTAAGTACAGTCAGTGAAATCCTAATTGGAGTTGGAGGCCATTCTTTTTAATAGCTTCCTACTTTCAAATCTATTGTTGCATTTTGGGATTTGTAGTTTTATCCTTCGCTCTGCATGGCTGACTGAATGGTAAAATTGCACCCACCTCCAGCACCTTTCACCTCATCATATTGAGTGCAGCATGAAACACCAGCAGGCTTGTGAAACAAATGATGCCTGCCACCTTCCAGCTCCTTGCACCTTGCTCTCCACAGCTCTATTGATTGTTGTTTTTCTCTCTCAATCTTGCCTCTCTCCCCATCATCCTTCCTTTCCTCTTGTTTATGGAAGGTAAAGTACCTATTGGGGCTGTCGATGCTTTAGGTTTTTGCTTATGTCCTTGAAAGAGACATCATTTCATTTGTAAATATTAGTATCAAAACAAAAATGAGAAGCATTGTTTTTAATTAATATTCATGTATTTTTGAATGTCACAGATGCTATTCATCCTGCATGTTAGCCTCTCCCACTTAGGCTTCTTAGTGAAGATGACTTAATGCCCTACACAGTCATTCATTAGCAGGGAAGGCTGTGTGCTGTCCGGAGTCTCCCCCGCCTACACTGCCCCGAGACCTCTAAATCAGACCGGGGGGAAATTATGGTTGCATTTAAAGGAAATCAATTGCTTACACTAACTGTGATTTTTCTTCATTCTGGCTATAGTCTTAAATAGTGAACAATTTAATTTACTTTGTCAGGCATCCGTTTAGCGTAAAATTGGTCATTAATGTTAGAATGCAGTTCTAATTTTCATTTTCATTGCTTCATAGTTGAAACATCTGACGCTGATTAGATCAGTTTCTCTCGTCTTATACTCCAAATGAACAAATGGCAATGAGTTTACTGCATTTAAGCACTGGGCAAATTTGTGCAAATTTAGGATGTTAGCTGTAAATTTAATGGAACATGTTCATCTTTAAAATTCTTTATGTACTGTGGTTTAAAAATAGGCAAATAAGCAAATGACATGCTTCTGAAATGTATGACCGAACCTTTGGTGAAGTCCAAGCTCACCCAGCTTGGCTTGAATTGAGAACAAACTTTGACTAATATGAGCCCTTTTCTTTTCTGAACAGCTTGCAAAAGTTTACTCAACAAAAAAGCAGATGGAGTTAAGGTAAGAGCTGAAGCACACTCCTACCCTCTTCTTTTCAAATACTCTTCTCAAAAGTTATCCCTTTTCAGATGTTTTTATTTTGTGTATTCAGAGGCTAGCCTGCATGTTTTCACAATTATAATAACTTTAAGGGTTTTAAGATTACTGTTTTGACATGCTTTCTTTAACAGTGCACTGTTGCCAGTGGTAGCATCAGCCAGAATATATCATCTTCAGTCTACAGTATTTTTGATCAGATGCTTTTAGTAAACAATTGCAACAATTTTACTCTGGTTAAGCAACACATTTATGTGCAAAAACATTATTATTGCTTTTGATGCTAATATTTACATAGTCCAGTGTTCCTCTTTAAGGACGCGATACTTTTATTATGCACAAAAATCAGTTCTAAAGATCTAAATATGTTTTGCCTGCAGTGGGGCTTTTATCCCTGTAATAATTATGCATGCGCATGCACAGCTAATATAACCTAATTCAGTGAATTTAAAAGCACTGGTTTGTTCATAATGGGTTTTCTAATGTGGAGATTGATAGATCTGAATGCCACTCATGTCCCTGGTGACCTTAATCTATCTGAATAGGAAACTGTTGTATGTCTCCTCTCTGCTGCAGCCCCAGACAAACAACACTAAAAACAGTGTAGTGAGTGCCGTAGTGAGTGCCCTGAAGGAGAGCAACACGGCCTCCTCTACACCCATGGTACCTCAATCTCCGTTCCTCACCCCGTCATACCTAGATCGCAATAGCCTCTGTGTTCTCTTGCACGTCTTTGGTCCTGTTCTGTCAGCCACATGCATCATACTGTGCCACCACCAGCTGTATTTTTTTTGTTTTCTAAGCATGTCATAATTTCAGTGTGGTTTAGTCTTACTTTTTTCTGTCCTGCTGTTCTCTTGCTTAACTCTTGCTTTTAATATGGATGTGTAATCTTTCACATACACACCTGGTCACTCTTTCTTAAAGCACAAAGCATGCACGGTCCAGCTTTTACCAGACATGAAGCTCTTTCTGCATTGGTGGAATAAACTGCCACATGCTTTTACTTTTTTGACTTCACTGCCTTCCAAGACCACATGAAGTCTACGGGCCTGTTTACACATATTTTTATAAACATGTTTTTTTTATACATTCATTTTTTAAATTGTGTTTACACGACATTTGGTTAAAAAAATAAAGGTCTGTTTACTTGTATGAAGATTGTTTAAAATCCGTTTGGGCCTTGTATCCAACGAATCCAAATCTTCACTTTGAAGGGCATTTTTAAAAACCTGCATTTGAGGTGACTAAAACTCTGTTTAGGTGTAAACAAAAGGTCCAAACGGATTTTTAAAATGTGTTTATAAAAATATCCGCATGCGTGTAAACAGGCCCTAAATATGGCTCATCAGTAAACTCTAGCAAATTTGTTTCATAACCTGGCCCATGGGACGTTAGTGTTTAATGGACGTTTTCGTGCCAGAAGAAATGACAAAAAAAAGTCTAAGAATTCCCACATATCAGCCCAGGTTAGAAGAGGCAGGGAGGCCATGAACCAAATTTCAGTGAGGATGCAGCTTTCTTGCCTGAAAACTGTCATTTAGTGTACGTAATGGCAGAAATGATAGCTTTGTACCCTGGAGGGGAGAGATGGAGGAAGGCGAATTGACACTTCAAATGGACTGGGCTTGTACTTGCTGCTCAGACAGCTGAGCAAAGAGCATCCCGGGACCTCCAGCACAAGCCATTAAAGCGTACCGTTAACCTCTCACCCTGCTGGAGGCCTGCGGGGCGGTCAGAAATGCCAGTGCTGATGGACGCCCTGCCACTAAAGCCGATAAGCAAAGTCAGACACAGCACATCTGTCCTTACGCCCTGTCAGCATCAATAGTCGTTAGTAATCATGCATGAAAAATGAGGTAAATGTAATTATACATTGTATTCAGTTGTCCTTTAGGTGGCCTAGTTGTTGACATCTTGTTACTTACTGTAGAAGTTAGGATAGCTTCATGTTTAAAAGACATGAAGTGCTCCATTACAGAACAGACACAGGGTTGTTTTTGTTGAAGTTGATGTGTGAAATGTTGCGTCTATTTGTGTAAACCAGCTATTACAGGAGGACAGATAAAATCCCAAGTCTCTTATTTCTCTCTCACAGACCATTTGTCATATGCCTCATCTGTAGATAACAGTTATATGTTGTATGTTAAGTCAGACTCCGGGTAAGGCATGCAATGTGACGGTTATTTGTTGTTGCATTTGTGTTTAAATCTTCAGGAGCCGCAGACTACAGTAGTGCACAACCCAGCAGATGGTACTAAGGTGAGCCATTTACTGCATGTTCTCCTATGATAAAGTTGAGAGGCGTTATGAAAGAAATCCAAATAGAATTTTTTAAAGTCTCTGTACACCTTTCTCGAAGTGTTTCCTATTACATTATAACATCTGTTGTTCTTGTAGTGTGACCCTCCAATAGGTTTTCTCTTTATCTAATCTGTCCTTATTGTTTTATTTCTATCTTCTCGCTCGCTCTCACACTGTCTTCTCTCTTTCTCTCCCCCCTCACCAACCCTATCCTCCTCTCTCTCTCTCTCCCTCCCCCCCTTCCCCCCGGCTCTCCAGGGCTCCACAGAGAGCTGCAACACCAATGAGGAGGAGGATGTGAAAGGTAGGAAAGGTAGCCAGGCCTTCTCTCTCTCTTTCCTCTTGTCTGCACGCCTCCAGCCCGGTGGCCTCACGGCTCTCGGTGCTGCTGCAATAATAAGAATCTCTCTCCTTGCCGAGCCCCGTCATTAGAATCATCATTTCAGCTTCGAACAGGTGCTCCATTAGACTGGCTTTAGATATGCCGCTCGTTATAACGGGCACCTCTCAATTGGCCACGTACGATTGGGGTCATAAAGCCCCTGCCACTGAAATTGAGTTGGCGTGGTGGCTACCTGCAAATGCATATTATTCATTGAAATAATGCATATGTCTGGGCATAGAGGAGAGAGATTACAGTAGTGATCATGGTGGCAGATCTGTGAGTGTATAAGGCATGACCACCTCCAGTCTAGATGTAAGCTCACCTGCCATTTTATTAAGGAAACCTCTAATGTGGGAAAAGATAGGTGATGTGCTGTTAGAGATTCTACTCCATCTGTTACTTTGTACGACTGAGACAAGTAGAATCATCGGTAACGTTGTTTTTAGTCTACAGTACAGGATCAAAGCATCCCCTGCTATTATGCTGACTCTCAATTTATATCCACAAAACTAACTTATATTTACATTTATGGGATACAGAGTGGCTTTCTTTACCTAATTTCATTACACTCTATCTGAAACTGCTTGTGATGAAGGACTTTGCTCAGGGATGATTAGGGATGGTAACTGAAACCCGGTGCTAAACAGACCTCGGGGCTAAATATTTAAAGACCAGAGTATCGATAAGCTCTGACAGTAACGGTATTGCTTTCACTCGTGGAGAAATAATTTTTTACAAATTTTTATTTATACAGAAAGTAATCTTTCCCAGTTTATCCGACCAACTCCATTACTGATTAAGGCGTTAATCTACAGCGTTCTCTCTGACATGTGCGTAGGGAAACTCTCGAACACGTGTCCACACACATATTCTGCTTATGGCTGTATGCTTATGTGATTTGTATACTGACATCCCGTGGGAGTATGCGCACAAATTTAAACTTTAAGTGACATTTTAATACATTGTAAGACATATAAAAGCGTACATACATGATACTTAATCTGCGTTACTAGGCATTAAAATATGTGACATGCAGCCTGCCTGATAGACAGATAAGCACCTGTTTATTGATGATATTGTAAAACACTTAAATAAATGCACACAAACTCGTTGTAGACTGAGAAGTCGTTAGAAAGAATTAAAACAAAAAAAGATTGTATGTTTCTTATTTTATTGTATTAGAATGAATTTAGCATTGTTGCAACTCCCAGGCGCGTTGAGGATTTGTCAGCTTACTGTGTCAGTGCTTTGTTGAGTAATAATAGTGATTTGTTAAAAAAAAATTGTTGTTAATTAGATTTTTTCTACGAAACATACCGATAAGAACATGGTTAAAGTACCGGAACGATAACCAGTACCGATCGTAACGATACCCATCCCTAGGGATGATGGATTTATGCTCTCACGAGATTTTAACCCCCAAACAAGGCTTCAGTCCCTGAGACAATACACCACCACTGCCTCTGACCGTAGAGGGTGGAAGGCAGGTAAAAAATGATAACAGATGGACTGTAATCTATGATTGCACACCTAAATCTGTACCTGTGGGTTTTCTTAATTAAGTGGCCAGTGGGTGCAAATGTAAGGTAAGTGTTAATTTAGTGGTCGATCAATGATTTTATTTTTTATTTTTTTGGACTAAATCAGTTACACATACACAGTTACACATCGAAGAAAGGGCTGTGTAGACCAACACCCATATACACATCTACACGCTTCTATTTTTGATCAATTTTTGTATATATGGTAGAATGTGTGTGTGTGTGTGTGTGTGTCCTTGAATCCTGTGCTTGTTGTAAAATATTGTAGTGCTGTGGAATATTAGTTGGTGTGCTGTGAGACTTCAGTATTATGCTTTAAAAGAGCAAATAGTCTGTAATGCATCTTACTAAGCTTCTCACGAAGTTCTTTACGGGTGCAGATGTATCGCTATTGCATACCTCTTCTTGATTACTTTTAAGATGGTGAGCTTGTCTGCCCAGTTGCCTTCGCTGCGCTTATCAGCCGATGAGGACAGGAAATTAAAAGGGTGGCTCCCGGAAAGGCTTTAGAGATCTGATTTGATCGTCTGATTTGCTTCTTGTCCACGTCTGACGACTGGCACTTGCCGCATCGAGCTACAGCCTTGCCAGACTCTGCTCCTTCAGCACCGCCCATTCACGCTGGGCAGAGAGCAGGAAGCACAGACCTGTTTATCACGGAGCCCCGCCGGACTGTTTAAACTACGTCTGTGTTTTCAATCTGGCCAAGGCTAAATTAATTGAACCACTTTATCCGAACGCTTCCCCTTCCAGCTGCCTCATACAAACTTAGCGCTGATCTAATACTGGCAGAATTCCTGCGTCGCCAGTAGCAGCAGCAGCAGCAGCAGCAGAAGAGTATTTGTGTGTTTGTTGGTGTGTTGTTTTTTTGGCCGGAGCGGGACATGAGAGCTGCTGTGTGTGTTTTTCCTCCCGGTGGTGTGCGTTGCGCCGACGTTGGGCGCCGTGGCAGGAGGCAGTGCTCAGAGGGCCAGCAGTGACAGTGCGGTGATGAGTCAGTGCAGTGCCGGGGACGAGCCGCCCGCGCTGGTGGCCTCAACACAGTGCTCTCCAGCCAGTAAGTTTTCTTCCTCCGTCCCCACCCAGACCTCAGCCCCCTCTCCAGGCTCCACCCCTTTTTTAACCTCCCCCTCGCTCAGTGTGTGAAGGGCTTTCCAGTCACTTCCTTCTCAGAGCTTTCACCGTCACCTCCTCTCAGATCGGTTCTCCTGTGGTGTCCAGTGTGCACCTTCATCACTCTCACGGCCTGTAACGTGCCACTTTCTTCCTGACTTCTCTCCCGTATTCTCACCGCTGATTGGCTGTGATGCTAGAGCATACGGTGCCCGACTTTTCTGAGAACTTTTGACCTTGTGTACTTCTGGTTTCTTTTGTCCTAACCTCTTTGTCCTGTGTTGGTGTGATTTATTTTGGAGGTTAAATACACAAGATTTGTAATGCATAGCATGTCTACCTTACAGTTACCTGCATACTTTTCAATTAAGATGTATTGCCATATCTGCATTTTTGGTATTTGTCACCAGTGGGGACAGTCATTCATTCGTCTCAGTGATCGATGCGATGGCTTTTGGTGTTTGTCATTCATTGAGAAAATAATGCACCTTTTACAGAAAGTGTCAGTAATTCATCCTGATTATAAACCAAACCACTTTACTGCAAATCCTTGCTAAGTTTGAGAGATTTTATATTGTAAGCTTTCAGGAGTGTGTGATATTTGCATCTAAGCAGTACACACTGTAAGACTAATATAATTCTTAACGTATGAGGCTTTGAGAAGCAGTTTCTTTGTAGGATGTGTATGTGCTTTACATCTCTTTTTAGGCATCTCTTCTTCTTTACATTCTTCACAGCTTGGTTTAGGAACACATTTACAGTATCATTTTGATTGACAGATTAATTTGGAATTGGGAAGGGCATAATAAAAATGATCTTTATATCCATAGTTCTGTATTCTTCTGACATATTGACAAAAACTACAATAAATCAGACCCTCCAGGATTTCACGACGTCGCAATGGCAACTATTAATGCAAATTGAGCCAGTCCCCATGAGTTCGTTACTACTGTGCTGTTTTGACCAACTGCCGCAACATTTCCGCTAATTTAGACCAATCACTGTCGTTTCCTGCAAAACGCTGAGCCATATGTCAGCGAACTCACGCCCTTGTTACATTTAGAAGGGGCAAGAAGCGTGTGATGAAAACACCTCACATTTACCGCCAAAAATAACAATGATTAATGGTTAATAAAAAGAATAGTGGTTTGGTTCCCTTCATTTTAATTAATTGTTAAAGAATCATTATAAAGGAAGACAACATCGCAAAATTATCGCAAACTTTATTGCAACAGAACGCCTGAAAACCACAACAACTTTCATCACAAATGTTTTAGAAAAGCTGCCGCAAAATCAGGCATTTTAGGCGGCAAATCCTGGAGGGACTGATAAATAGAATATTAGGACAAACCAGACGAATAGCAAGACTGCATGACGCTGTAACTTCAGCTTGTCCTCCATCTTCAAGCTCATGCCACATTCGCTTCCCCATTTTGCAGCCGAACCCATTTTAAGAAACCTGTTTATGAAGAGGCACCTCCTCTGTTTCCCTTCTCTCCCCTCCTCATCCCTCGCCACATTGTTTTGTTTTCACGTCTTTGTGACTGTTGATGTTTCCTTTTATTTCTCATTAACATTTGTTATTTTCTTCATCTGTTCTTCTGCTCCTTGAAAACATTGTTTATAACGTGCAACTGTGGCTGGCTATAGGAATAATGAAGAAGTTCGCTTCTGAGGATGGTGGCGTAGAGATTTGGGGATTATTTTGTCACATCCAGAGTTTTTGTGATGAGCCGAAGCCACTCGCCTCCCATAAAAGGCTTGAGCTTTAGCTGAATGTTGCACTTTATACACAATGTGAGCTTGGGTCCATTTGCATGTTTCCTCACATCATGTCACCAAAAGTGCTGTTGTGGTGCATGTTGTGTGTTGCAGCTCTGGTGCACGACATAAAGCGTATGGCGTGGAACAGTTCAGGACACGCCTCGTGCCCAGAGTTAGAGCGAGCTCAGTCTGGTCCCCGTGCCGCGTCTCAGGTGGGCAGCAGTGGGTCTGCAGCGAGCGGGGGCACAGCCCAGTGTAAGTGCTTTTGGTAGTTTGGGGCACGCACACACTCACACATCAGATGTTGTGCTTCTTCTGTGTGCTAAAAGAAGGATCCAGCTGGTTAAAGACGCCACAGTTGTGTTTGTGGGGAGAATCTGACTTTTGATATGACTGTGTTGCAGTGTTGAAGAAATGTGGTAGAATACACACACACACCAACACACGTGAGCACACACACACACACACACTCTTCAAGCCTTCAAGCAGTTCTAAAATGTTCCCTAGTTCATTTCAGATGCTCATTATGAAATACAAGTTCCTAATACTCTCTTTTATGTTTTCATTAAACCCATCTCATTTCCACCATCATCTTCATCTTTTCCGGTCACCCTCGGTTTCTGCTGAGCAGCTCGCAAGCAAGAGATCATCAAGATCACTGAGCAGCTGATCGAGGCTGTGAACAATGGAGACTTCGAAGCTTACACGTAAGAATGAGAGCAACATTTCAACTTGGCACAGCTTTTTGAACAGAGGAAGAAGTGGAAATAACATGCTAATATAGTGTTTATTTATTGTGTGGTTTATTTGAGAACGAGTTGTTATTCTCTTTTTCAGGAGAATCTGTGACCCTGGCCTGACCTCATTCGAGCCTGAGGCTCTGGGTAACCTGGTGGAAGGGATGGACTTCCACAAGTTTTACTTTGAAAACCGTAAGTCTTTCAAATAGAATAATTCAAATCTAGGCACGTTGGTCATGGTTTTGGATTATTGATCTACAGTAGTATGTTACTGTCATGTTTCTTTGTCCTGTTTTGCGCTCATGTTTTTTTTTACTTTGCGTACGTGAAGTGTTGATATTAAAGTGAGGTTTTTTCCTGTTCCAACACAATATGAAACAGTTGCGATTTTGACCAGTGAAAACTTTGTCTAAAGTCAGAAACTGTACTGTACTGTTATTTTAAGGGGGGATCATAGAGAAAGCTCGAATAAAATTCTTTTTTTTTTTTTTTTTTTTAGATGAGCATGTGAAAGGTTTGTGATTGTGCAAACCGAGATATTTAAAATGTTACCACAATTAGCATTTGTGGAACCCTTCTGAGAAAAGCTCTTACTTCCGCCTTGTGAATTTACATTTACAGCATTTAGCAGACGCTCTTATCCAGAGCGACTTACATTTCCTAATTTCAGGGACAGTTCCCCTGAGAGCAACTTAGGGTTAAGGGTCTTGCTCATGGACCCAGTGTTGGTAACACCAGAGGTCAGATTCTACCACTAGGCCACCAACACGTAAATGCAACATTCTAATAGCATTCCACTAGGGGTGTGCAAAAAAATAATTAATCAAATCACGATTCTTCCTCTGTCGATTCAGAATCGATTCATGCATTCTGAAAAATCGATTGATATTTTTCAACTAACGTAATGGCACTAGTTTACGTTTTTCCTGACAAGTTCAGCTCGCCAATCCTATAGGTGGCACAATGTGGAAATCTGCACAGATAGTCAGCATGCGAACATAAGCATTACATTTAGTAAACAACTTTTGATTCTGTGTAATTGTTTTGTTGATCTGCCCACAGTCAACTGAGAAAAGTAACTCAAAACAGCAATCTGGAAACAAATTCATACATGTATTGAATCGTGAATCACTTATGAATCATGAATTGATTTTGAATCAAACCATGAGCCCAAGAATCGAATGGTGAGATTTTCTGAATCATGCGTCCCTACAATCCACCCAGCTGGAAACACACCTCACATATTAAAGGGAAAGGGAGAAGACACACTGATTCGTTACTGCATTTTGCACCCAAAACACACCTTGTTTTATGGAAGAAAATAAGTACTACGGTTTTAGACCATACACCATACTGACGGAGAGACTTGCTGCACTCATGTGACAACAATGTGCTTGTTGCAGTGTTAAGTAAGAACAACAAGCCAGTGCACACCACCATCCTGAACCCTCACGTCCACCTGATCGGAGAGGACGCTGCCTGCATTGCGTACATCCGTCTGACGCAGTACATCGATGGGCAGGGCCGCCCTCGCAGCTGCCAGTCGGAGGAGACCCGCGTGTGGCACCGCCGAGACTCCAAGTGGCTCAACGTGCACTTCCACTGCTCAGGAGCACCAGCCGCACCCTTACAGTGAACGCTTCAGGGCAAAGGCATGAATGTGTAGACACACACACACACACAGGTGTTGTCACGATACCGAAATCATGAGTTTGTTGATAATACCTGCTTAAGATATCTCGATAATGAACCGTATCAACAGCAACATAAAATTTTACATCTGGAAATAAATTGAATAATTACATGGCATTATATGGAAAATTATTTGGTTGTTTATTAATTAAATAATCACGTCTTACTTGGTTTACCTTTGCTCAGAGCTGATCAGTAATATCACCTCCTGCTCTTTAAATTTTTGGCAAGTTTGACGAGTTGATTTACACTTTGTGTGTAGTGCACAACATTTTAAGATGCCCTATGTAGTGTACCAAGTCAAATAGGGCACGTGTGACTCTCCATGTGCACTACCTAGTCCGTAGAGAGCCGTTAAGCTACAACCCCAGCTACTTCCTGAGATGCATACTACCGCACAGAGAAGTATGAAGAGCGCCTTATCCACCATACCGTTAAGCGCGGCAGTACGCGGCTCACATTTAGTTAACTTTTTTTCACGCATGTAGGCAGACTTGAGCGCAAAAAAACAAGAGATTCCGTTGTGAACGTTCCACTGTGAGCTTAGAATTTTGCCACAAAATATCGCCATAGATTGTAAGACAGAAGGCACGGGCTGTATAAAAAATCCCTTTGGACTTTGGACATGCCTGGCACAAGCGCTAGCTTTCCAAAATACAATAAATGTCTCATAAAATACCAGCTGGAAATATCGAGCAAATCTGTGCAGCGGTCCGGTGCCGATGATTAAAAAAAAGCAATTAGTGGCAGATCATTGTGCGTCCCTAAAGATTATATACATAATAGAGTAGTGCGGATCTCACAATGAAGAAAACATACAAAAAGATAATATCAATGATTATCAGTATAATGTAAGACATAATTAAAGAGAGTGCAGCAGCAAATAGTCAGAAAACAGAGTAGTAACCAAAAAGATATGAAATAAAATGAAAATAAATAGACATGAATGTGCCAGTTATGGCTCTGGGAAAGCTGCAGTGAGAGAAGAATGATTAGTATGCCCACCGTGCCTGATTGTCCACTCATAGGGTACTCGTAAAGTACCAGTACTAATATTATGGACGTTTTTAACTGAAGATACTGGTGATGTGGTACCGTTTACATGTACACACACATTACCTTTGTCTACTGCTCCACCTGTGCCACACACACTGTAGAATGTGTCCTTATTCTGTTTAACGTTTGTTTGTGTTTCATTCCAGGTTGCCTGGATTCTTGAGCGAGTGGAGTGTTTCTTCTTTGTGGCCGGACGGGCACGTGGAGGCCGGCTGGACGGCAGCAAGTCACAGACAACGCCATTTGACGAAATTCGATAACATCCAGTTCAACTGTCAACAACCACCTTATCCTGTCCAACCTTTGACCAATAGGAGCCGGCCGCGGCTGTGGCCCCGCCCACAGGACGGTGCATGCATCTGATGCCCACATGGGGGCGCTGTCTAGTCCTTTCCCATGGAACCATCTTTTATTTTTGCCCGTTAAAGATGTCCAGAAGGTGTTGTAAGTACTGGTCTATGAAATCATAAATATACTGTATATTGTAAAAAAAAAAAAAAATTACCAGAAGCTACAATCAAGTTTGAAAAGCATTTATGTAAGTAAATAGGAAGCGGGGGAGGGAAGGGGCACTACTACAGAAATTCATAAGACTCTCGCCTGTTGAACTGGAAAAGTTCTAAAGGCCCTAAACTAAATCCTCCAGCTTGTACACTTTGTAGATTTTGGATACAAAATTATTTAGAGAATTAAGGGAACGTGTCAACTAATCTGAAGGAGTGTCATAAACTCTGAGGAGTACAGAAGTACTTCATATCAAGAAGCACCAAAGTGTAGACTTTAGGCTTTTAAAGGAGTGTTTCTGTGTCGTGTTTATTTTTAACCAAGGTGGGAATGTTTGAGTGGTAATGGATTTTAGTATCCTGTGTTAATGTGGTTTTAAACTTAAAAAAAAAAAATGGTGTGTGTGTCTTTGACTGAGGCTGTATCAGAAAGTATTTTGTGTTGAACAGTTTGAATTTTTAGGGTTAATTTTAAATCTTCTTTTTTTAAGTTAAACTTAATATACCTGTAAAGTTCTATAAATATATATTTAAAAGAGATTAAGATTCACCTCCAGGATGTGGGAAACGATTTTTCATGTGACTCTCTTTAGTGGGTGTGTGTTTGCGTGCGTGCGTGTGTGTGTGTGTGCGCGTGCATTTGTATGAGCTCGATGTTAAACACACCACACTATAATCCTAGGTAGACTGCTCCGCCTCTAGTCCAACGCATATCAGAGTGTTTGAGAGCCCATATGAACAGATCTAGTTCTATAATAACAGCACTAAGTACTTCTGCTAGACGTAGAGAGAGGCCTTTTTATTCCTTTTTTCATAGACATAGCGCACACTCTCATGGAAACACATTCACACGCCTCTCAAAACCATGCGCTCCGGGGTGGAATCGGTAAAGCCGACAGCACGTCATCTTGATGTTGAGATTTTAGCTTGGGCCAAACAACTAGAGATCATGGAGATCTACACGAGATCGACTGCTACAGTATATATCCCCAGCACCCAAAATGGTAGACCTCCAAAGCATCCTGGGTCGTAACACACAGGATTGTTATTCAAGTGAGGTTGGAGCAGCAGCCAAGGAATTACACTCCTCAGATGAGGTCGCCACCACTTCCGCACACACCCTCAACCCCACGTGCATACACACTCGTCTCGGCTCTGTTAAAAGTACATAGCTGTTCTGTCCATGGTGGACGCGTCTGACTCACCTTGTCCTAAAATGTTGTACTTTGTGATTCGCATTGGTGCCGGGTTTGGCATCCCGCTTGTTACTGCTACGGTGTACGCACGTTCATTCCATTGTTAAGCGTGAGGAATCTTCCATGGGAGGAGTCTCGCTCTTCCCAAACACGACCACTCATGACGTACTCATCTTAATAAGGAATCAAAGCGAAGTTGTGAATTTATCTTATAGAAACCTGTAGGGTTTACGGCTTCTGGTTATCGTTACAGCACAAGTAGCCAGCTCTGGTTTTTTGGTGAAGCAGTATTTTTTTAAAGATCCTACACGTCGTCACCTGCTTCTGTTTCATACACGCAGTCTGAATAGGATATTGTTAAATGCCAGTGTACTTTAAAGTGTTCTGGGGCTATAAAAAAAAATCCAGTCACCGCCCCGTTCTGTCGTTTTTTGTTTCTATAAAAGAAGGATGAGTTCTCAGTCTGTGTGTATTCATGTGGTGTTCACGCATCCCTCATCAAGTGTAGGGGCTTTGGCACATATCTGCACTGTAACTCGGCACGTGTGAGTGTGTGTGTGTGGATGTACGTGTGTGTGTGTGTCACCATCACAAAGCCCTCTTAGTGATGCCGTCAGACTCTGTGATGCTGTTTTAGGCTTTTTCTTTTTCCTTTTTTTGGGCTTTGGGGAATTGCTGCCTTGCCTGAGTTCAGCGTTACAGTTTTATTATTACTATTATTATTATTATTAAATCCATCCAGATGTTTCTTTGTGTTCATGATCACATCAACTCAGTAGAAATGAAAAAAGGGAAAGTAAAGGAAAAAAGAAGAGAGGAGGATACTGACAGGCTTGATAGAAATAATGCAGCATATACCGTCCCCGCCTCCCAAAACTAGGAATGAAACCCTGGGCCTGAATCTTGTGGTCTACCTGTCCTGTACGAGGGGAAGCCAAATATGCAGTTTAAATGCAATGGATGAATATGCATGTCTACTTTTCTTGGTAACTCTTTTTTCCCGCCCCCACCATCTGTGTTTACTTGATTACAATGGAAAAATCTGTTCTAGTTGCATCTCTGACATGAAGACCACTCCATTGGGGATTATAAATAGGTGATGTACCACGTTTAAAAAGAAAAAAAATGACAAAAAAAGTCTCAGCTTGGTATGCTCCCCTTATTCTAAGTAAATCTATTGCATTGTTATGGTATAACTACTGGGCTACGTATATACTTGGAGTTAAAACATGGATGCTGGATTTTGCATGATCATACATTTAATAAAACCATGAATTGACAACTATCAAGCGTTTGTCTGAATGTTGGTTGGGCTTCAGCTTGGCTTTATTATTACTGAACCGTGGATGTTGGGCGTATTTAATAAAATGGCCATTTCAGCACGTGTAGCAAGTGTGTTCTGTTACTTCTAAAATCATTGCTCCACAATAATGTGGATATTTTAGCGGCTCGTTAACTGGTTCCAATTATTCTAAGTGTTGTGCACCGTCTTTCAGACTTGGGCTTTTCTGCATTTACATTTAATGGACACTCTTATCCAGAGCGTCTTTCATTTTCCCAATTACAGCGACATCCTCGTGGGACCAACTTGGGGTGGTTCTGGATGTAGGATTCAAGCCCACGATCTCGAGTAGCCTAACCACTAGACCACCACCACCAGCAGTTTCTAGTAGACATGACAACACCACTTTTTATGTCTCAATACTATACCAATATTGTAAATTTGGATAACTGCTGATACGATACAAATCCGATACAGTCTCTGAGTCTTTTCTAAGCAGAATGCTTTAAAAAAATGTCTGAATACATGACTGAGACTTTGTTATTCTTAAGGTAATACTTGACAAATACTGTTTTCCTAACAAACAATCTAATAATTACACACCGATATGTATATGCTAAATGATTTATTATTAAAATAACATCTCAAACATTACTCGTTTAAACAGTTCTGTAATTTTGGGACGGTCTCTTCCTGCGGCTCTAAAAACCTTCAGGAACACAGAGACTGCACGTGAGAGCTGGTGTTGTTAAGGAAATTAAACTGTATACTGGTGTGATCTGCTTTTGGGCTTGTCGTGCGTTGCGTTGCTTGTTCTGCTCTATGTAGGAATTAGCGTGAATGTCGAACAGTAAACCAGCTTTACCACAGTAACACTTCCCCTGAATAAGGAATTGAATGTGCGCGCATTTACAGATCGGCTCCATAGATCAGCCCAATGCCACCGACACCCGATTCAGCTGTTTGAGCCGTTATCGGACCAATATCTGATCCACGTATCAGAGCGGTGCCATTTCTAGTTTCAGTGTCAATCTCATCTCATTAATAAAGTTAACTGTTTTATCTGTGCTGTATTATCTTCTGTTCTCGTACTTGTGCCTGCCTGTACATACACACACCCCCTCCCTTTCCTTCCTCCTACCTGTCAGCACACAGTGTTCCGTCTGTTGGGGCTCCCAGAGGACAGAGTCTTATTTAAGGTTTCTGCTTGCTTGCTGTTGGCTGTCTGGGCCCCAGAGCCCAGAAATGGAGGGCAAGTCTCCTGTTTCAGCGCGGTGATTAATCAAACTGCTCTTCCTCTCATCTGATGAAGCAGGCTGCAGGAAAGGAGATAACGTGCCTGGCTGTTCTCACACAATAGGAGAAAAAGGAAACTCAGATGCACCGCTGGTGTTTTGTGCCTTTATTTGCACATGTGCGTTTTTACCTGATTTTCAGATTGACCGAACAGGACGAAAGATCACTACAGTGACGTGATCTACATCTAACTTCGACTTACAAACATACACGACCACATATGCACACAATCAGAATCGCTCGTTAACAAAGAAGTCTCTCAGGCACAACATGTCTCATTTTTAGGCTAACGAGATTCTTTTCCAGAACCTCGTTTGCATGCTATAGTTTGGCACAGTCATGTTGAGCAGCTGATCCCGTTCTCTGCACTTAAAACACACTCAAGAGTCGATCATCATGGGCTCCAGACTCGTCCACTGTAGGCACTTCAGCTACCTGTTGGAGAAGGTAGTGCCATGTCTTGAAGTTTACATCTGGCGTCCAAGCTTAGCCCAAAATCCCAGTACAATTTCCAGGGAGTTTGAATTTTTGAAGTTTCATTAACCTCAAGAAAACAATTTTAAACCTTGAAAAGTGCAATGGTCAGGTACGCCCGCGCTGGAATGTTTTAGATCTTGGATGTCGTGAAGGTTTCAAAACGGACGGACATCACTATTAAGTCAATTTTAAGTGTCAAAACATCTGTGGCGACAAGTGTTCACATACTTCTCTGCGTGGCAGAATTTAAAAACACTCATTAAGACCAGCCTATGAATATCTCACTAGCCGGGGAATTGCATCACATCCACTTAGCTACGAGTTTCTAGCCTCTCTGAGAAACCGCACAGACGCCTAATTTACCGAAGACTGTCGGCGTAGTAGAGATGGCACTGGTCCTTAATTATTCATAACACATTGTGAAACACCATTTCCCACAATGCAAATAATGAGCTCCCATGTCCATTAGTCACAGTGCGACTAATGAGCTCCAATATATTTATCTTGGCAATTAAATAAAGTCTACAGTTCTCCATTCATTCATTCATTCGGTCCCTTCTCGTTACGCTGTTTCAACTCCCCCATAAACCTGGACTTCAGCTCTTCCAGACTCCGCACCTGGCCACTTCTGCCTCGACCTCATCAGATCACGGAGGCCGAGCGATCCAGCTGAACTCTCTCCTCCGGTGACGCGGGGCCCGTGGTTCTCCGCTACAGAGCAGGGTTGTAGATGTCAGCTCCAGCTGGAGTTGTGTAGTTCGTCTCTGAGCCAGGTGGGCAGGGGCTGACCCAGGCGCTTTAGCAGCCTCAAAAGCTCTATGTTGTGCTCACGGAAATGATCCGACAAGAAAGCTCGGGACTGGAGAGGGAGAGAGAGAGAGAGAAAAACGCACAATTAATTAGAGACCCCAAAAGAAAGAGAACTAAAAATAGCACATTCCATAATTGCCAATTTTGGGGTCTAAGGTACATTTCGAGGGCGTGTGCATCAACTACCATTAATAAAAAAAAAAGCACAATACAATAAATCCCGAAATAAACCAACACTGAGTGTTCTGTTTTGCACCGAGCTCCTGTCCTACTTTCCTCAGGTGTCTGTAAATGGCTTAATGTTCTCGTTCTGCCGGCACACTTTCAAGGTTACTTCGCCCCGAGACTTTAGAAGAAGCTTGCCGCAAAGTGCAATGAGGAAAAGTAGCAAATTACACCAACGTGGCTAATAAGAAATAACAGTCTATGGGGCCATAAATTAAATTATGTGAATGTGTCTGAAAAATGATCAACTAGAGTTCCAGAGATTTGGGGTAGAATGTCCATTTAAATGAGTGGTACTAAAAAAACACTACAATGCCTCCCACATCTGAATGACTGCAATTCACACATCAATGCTAAGTGTTTTTAGCAGAAGCGTTCATCCAGTTAATAATGGAACAGCAACGGTAATAAAAGAGGTGGGAAAAATAGCGCCTCATTTATTTATGACATGACGCTAATGCATATCTGTTCCCGAAATTGCACAAGGAGCCAATAAATGTGATAGATGGTAGTTAATAAAACAGTCACAATGCAAGTTAATGTGTTCAGCCACAAAGCTCTGGCTCAAAGAGAATCTAAAATATTAATGCAAGAGAGCTGGAGTTTACCTCGGGGCTCATGTCGGGGTATTTCCTGCCTTTACTCTTGCCCAAGCAGCGCGTGCGACCCGCCTCCAGCCTTTGACACCAGAAACCTTTACTCTCGTCAAATCTACACACACACACACACACACACACACCTACAGACTTAGACTTATCTAAACCTGTCTAACATTGTCTTAGATCAAGATTCTTTGTCACATATATAATTAGACAAGTGCAACACAGTGGAGTACTTGTTAAAATCATAAAAATTAGAAATGAACAACTGTTACAGCATATGTAACAAGAATAAGTTCCAATATAGAGAAAGAGATTTATACTATAAACAGTAACTGTACAGGTGCATATTATGGTAAAAACTATTCATGGGGCTAATGAGGCTTAACAAGGCAATCCAGCTGCCCTGTTGGCTTTCATTCAGTTTTAATCATGTTATGTTCTGTCTCATGTGTTCCTTTAAATGTGATAAGGAAACTCTTAGGATGTTGCTCTGTTCTTACGTGAGCGCTTGAGTGTAGTTGAAGAAGGGAGTGACTCCCAGGAACTTCTGCATGTTCTCCATCACCTGGGCTGGGTTCGACCGCAGCTGGAGTCCGTCAACAATCAGGAGCTTTACACAATAAAAGACAGAGAAACCTAGATTGTCACAGTCGGTAGCATAACGCTTAAGTAAGTTCGTCCCATGGTCAGAAGGTTGCTGATTCGAATCCCAGACCGGCAAAGGTACTCAGAACCAAGGTACCATCCCCAAGCACTGCTCACCGGGTGCTGTCCATGTTAGATGCCCGCTGCTCCTTTACGGATGGGTCAAACGCAAAGATCACATTTCGTTGTGGTTCACTGTGTGCGGCAAATTTTATTACATGCCTGTTTGTGCAAAACATTTGCTTATTGGGTTCCCCTTCAGTTCTACAGTTGTATTATATAATTCCATTTTAATGTGTTACATTTGTTTTGTGAGGTTGAATATATTTATTTTTTTGTATATGAGGGTGGGTTCTTATAAGGGGAAAAATGCTTATAGAAAAGGAGGAGAAAAGTGTCAGAATAAGAAGAAAATACTGAAAATATTTTGAATTTGAAAATATGTTTTTTGGTTACAGAAGATATGGTTAGGTGTAGCTGTAGTATTGTTTCAATCTAGTCATTATGGGAGGCAAGAGAAGTACCTCATAAAGATATCAAACATGACTAAGTATAATGCGTGTGTGGTGTGTACCTGGTTGGCCTGATAGTAGTGGAGCCAGCGCTCCAAGTGGCTGCTGTAGTATCCGGGCTGCAGGCAGCGGTGGTGCAGCGTGAGCAGAGCCACAGGAGACGACGGCCCTGCAGAGATCACCTGCTGGAATGTGTAGTTCAGAGCCACAGGGTCCTGATGGGCTCTCTGATGCTGGAGAGGGGGAGAGATGATGAGAATGTGTTTGTGTGAGAAGCTGTGAGAACACACTGACACACATGGGGAGGAAAAGCCACGGCCAGTGATTACACTACAGCAGTGGAAGTAGTGAACACCGAATATGGCAGATGGGAGTCTTTCACTCTAACACACACACACACACACCCCGTCTCTCCTCAAACCACTTCAGGGGCAGAAAGACTCACTAACAGACACACACCTGGTACCAGGAGTACGCCCTGTCGGCAGGGTTGATGAGTATGGTTATGATTTTTGCCCTGGGCAGCAGCGCGGTGGCTCTCTTTGGGACGACTTCAGTGTCAAAGTAATTAGCGCTCTTCTCAAACAGGAAGTCTGTGCTCACGTTAGAGGGCACTGGAAAGAAGTCCATGTACCTGGAGGAAAAGCCAAATTATTCTAATATCCATCAGGGGAATGAGAATAAAGGACATCATCTAAAAAATATTCAATATAAAAATTTTAAAAAAGACCAAAACTGCCAATTTTGTATACCTTGTGAGAACGTATTTGGGTCATTTCTTTTTCTTAGTCACTAACAGGCCATTTTTACAAAGCACCATGACTAACAAGAAGTGATAAGTTAAAATACTCATCTTTGAATCTGTAAAGAAGACTGTAAATGTCATTTAATCTAGGGCAAACATCCTGAAATTCTACTGTGGATAAGTCAAAAAGGTTTAACACCACTGGAACCTCATTAGTTTATAAACATTCCACTCTGCATGGTGATGTCACAATTAAGTCTAGCCAAGCAACCTGGAAATACTACATGGCTAGAAATAGTTTTTATAATAATCATGACTGTAACATTCGAAGGCTTTGCTTATATGCAATAAGCACCTTAAGGTAAGAGTGATTTTCCAGGATTAGGGCTAAAGCTGACCTGCATTTACCTCAACCCTCAAACAACGAATCATAAACTTCGCAAGAGTTTCAACCTGGAAATGTGAAAAGAATCTATAAAGGTGTCTCAGGCTGTGGTAAGAGCAGTAGGATTCCTAAATATATAAAAGCAGCAGTAATCACCAGTCAATTCCACGCAGGTAGTTTGGCCCGCTGAAGAACTGAACCTCCTCAAATGTAACAGGGCTGGAGAAGCTGGCAGTAATGGCAGGGTGGAGGGAGAGAAACGCGTGTAGAGCAGTAGATCCTGGAGCAGAGACAGAAGAGTCTTATTAAAGATGGATCATGTCTCAATGCCACTCACATATGCACTATATGTGTGTATTGCTAGGCTTTGCATTGCCCTGGTGGGCTGGTACCTGTCTTTTGAGGGCCAACAACCAGAAACTTGGGCAGCCTATCACACGTCTTCTCTTTAGACCAAATGTCTTTATGCCTCTTGTCATGACACGGATTCTGCTGGGCAGAAAGAACAAAATTAACCTGCTTACAATGGATGCATCATTACAGTGTTAGCTGCCCACTGCTCCTTAACGGATGGGTCAAATGGAGAGGTCACATTTCATTGTGGTGCACTGCGTGCTGTGCTGTGCTGTGTTCACAATGACAATCACTTACTTTTACTTTCATTTTAGATTTTTTTTGCCAAATATACAGGGAAACATGTACATTCTCTGAGACAGAGAAACTACAGTATTTAATGGTTCAGAAATAAGAAAGAAATAGAAACAGATCAAAATAAGAGAGCAAAAATACAATAAATTAAAGAATGTTTAAAAAAAGCTGATAGAAGTTCTGTAAAAAATACATGCAATTTTTTAAATAGAAGTAATCAGTAAGAAGATGAGGATATGAATATATTGCACAAAACAACCACTTTTAAGAAACACTTAAAAACAAAACAATGTCCCAAAATCCATGTTGTGGGGTGGAGGTGTAACGGCACCAACCTGCCACAAGGGGTCTCTCTCGTCAGGGAAGATGCGGAAGTATTTTTCAGCCAGGCGGACCGGAGGCAGAGTCTGCAGGCGCAGGTGAGTCCAGCACTGAACAAACTTCACCAGAGACTCAAAGGTGTACAATCCCAAACGATCGTTCCCATAGTTCGATAAATGGGTCATAAAAATACTGACCTGAGTGCAGGAGAGAGGGACAAGACATAGCATAAGAACAGGCCACAGATTTTAGATAGGACAGCTGCCATACTGTGTGTTTGTGTGTTTTTATGTTTATTGTTTCTGACTGACCGGATTGAGCAGCAGTGTAAGGAACAGTTCTCCTCCACGGATGCTTTTGTCTAGTTCCTGAGGACCTCCTGGATAATCCTTATAGAAGATGGTGTGTGTGAAGAGACCACATGTCTGGCGAGGGAGCACCTGTCAAAACCACACACCCATCAATACGTGTAATATTCAATGAACAAATAAACAAAGCAAAGATGAACTTGTAATAATAGACAGTGATCTGTAAATGTGATTACTGGATTATTTTTATTCTTTTTTAAAATACAAATGTAAAATTATAATTGCAGAATGACGTGCCTATATGTATATATTGTGTTTATAGACATACATATTATTTGCACACATATATACACACAGTATACATATATACTTAGCAGATGCTCTTATCCAGAGCAACTTCCATTTCTTAATTACAGAGACAGTCTTCCTGGAGCAACTTTAAGGGTCTTGCTCAGGAATTCAATGGTGGTAGTGCTGGATGTAGGACAACCTACAATCTCTTGCTGCAAAGGTGAGCATCCTACCCCTAGACCACTACCAGCCTTTTTGTGATCAAACCTGTATCCCGTTGTGGATGAAGCCTCTGCGGAAGCGTGCCGGTCTGAGGTGGGGATACTCCTCTGTGCTTGTCACACTGATGCCCCACACACTCTTCCAGGCCTGGTACAGCTGACTGTGCACCGGATACACACCGGAGTGGTGCGGAGCCACAGCATAGCCCATGTCTGTGGGGATGCCGTGCTCCTACAGACCAGCAGAACAGAAAGTGTGAGCAACACACAAAACAGTGGAAAGTGGTGATAGCAGCTGCATCCAAAACCACTAAGGTAGCAGATAACACCACAACATATGTGACTGCACTGTGTGGTTGGAAGGCTGGTTCAGACCTGGGCAAACTGTTTGTTCAGTCGCATCTGTTCAGCCAACACGCTGACGTTATGGAAGAGATGCGGCTGCATGTGGCTCCACATGTGAGGGAACCACCAGAACTCCTGTCTGTGTCTAAGTAAGGTGTCGTCACCATCGTCCTCCTCATCTGTACCTAAATGTAAAATAAAAAATCACAATTCATCCAAAACATATACTGAACCAAACCAAAAAATTATTTTACGTATAAACATTACATATCTATCTCCACAACATACCTGTGTGAAAGAACTTTCCAGAGAAGCCCAGATTAAAGGTAAAATTGGGAACCAAAGAGCGGAGTTTGGCCTGGGTGTGAAGCAGAGCCTAAACAGAGCAAACATCACATTGTTTCACTTGATCACCCAATCTTACACCTCCCCCACCACATGGAACAAGGCTGCTGATGTGGGACGTCTTGCAAGTTTCATCACAAGGTCTAACACTACAAGAGGACAACAAGGTGCAATACATGGCAGATGTGAAGAAGAACAGCGGGAGAGGAAACAGAACACAGCACCCCGAAGGGAAGCAAGGGAGGACAGAAGTAGTAGAGAGACTGAGAACAAAGTCGAGGACTTTGGACAGGGATTAAAAAATAACAGGAGAAGAAAACTAGATCTGAAGAATGTGAGAAAAAAAGGAGGAGAGAGAGAGAACAAGTCGTGAGCCCTCGGGCTCACTGATGGAGCGCTGGGTCAGCCCGAACCACCCGTGGAAGCTTATCTGGGCATATTAAAAAGTAAGCCAGCCTCATTAGCCTTGCGCTAGCCTCTGGTGAGGGGATGGCGGAGCAAAAAGAATGAAAGAACGCTCTCCCCAGCACCCATAATCATCAGCACGCAAAGGAGCTGCAGAGAGAAGGTAGCCCGCTGGTCCACATTAAGCATGCTAATTCATTAGCTCCATTTCAGTCAGGGGAGCGCAAAAGCAGCCAATGAGAAGCTCAGAGAGGGATTTTAAAACGTATAAATACCGAGAGCAGGGGACGTGTTATTACAGATGACCTATTTAGTGGGGAGGTTTGGTCATGCTCTTTATTAAGAACCACTGGAACATTTTCCCATTAATTGTCCCGCAGGGAATTCAAACAGTAACTAGATGGGCGATTCCTCAAGAAACTATATGACTGGATTGTGTAGAAAAAAACAGAAATTGACTAAAGGGTGAAAACGTTAAAAAGGAAAAATTAAAAAAGGATAGTTCTTCTAAATGTTGGTGCCCTATTGTGGCCAAAATATTGAATTACACCATTAATGGTGACTCCCCCTCGTGGTCAAAATAGGGAACAACAATTTTATTTCACTTTTTGAACCGCTTAATCCCTATCGGGGTCGCGGGGACCGGAGCCTATCTAGAGACTACGGGCGCGAGGTTGGGACCAACCCTGGGCTGGCGCCAACACACCGCAAGGCACACACACTCACACTTTCAGTTAAACTCACACTCTTGGGGTTAAACCAAAGACTTTCTTGCTGTGAGGCGACAGAGCTAACCACTGTGCCACTGCGTCGCCCACCGTGGGCTACTGAAAAGAACCACAAATTCCCAGATCTCCTCAATTAGCTGAAGGTTTTAAGACATGAACAGGGTCTCCAAGACAAAAATTGGTGGAAGGAGTAAAAGAAACAAAAACAGGCAAGGAAAAGGAAAAGAAATAACGAAGAGAAGAAGGAGATGGCTAATAACAGCAATCACAATGTACAGAAATTAGAACAAGGCTCATTTTTTAGGCAAAAAATATCTCACCTCCACGTCTGCCACCTTCATTCGTGTGCCCTCCTTGCCAACGAAGATGTCGTCCACATCCACCAGCAGGAACCTGTCAAGCGTCAGGCTAAGCCGTCGTCCCGTCAGATAGCCCACCGAGTCCATGAATAGCAGTTTGTGGAGCCAGAATGATAGGCCTCCGCCGAAGAGGATGCGCTGGATCCCGTCGTGAAGTCCCAGGTCCTGCATGACAGTGGCCAGCAGCGCTCTCTGCAGGAGGGAGTTTGCAGGTGGCTCAGTGGGTCTTGGGCTGGCCAGCAGCACGGGCTCGTACGTGCTGTGGTTTGACAGGAAGGTGGTCCAGTTGTCCGCAGGAAGCGGGCCGGGCTCTAGCTCGCTGGGCCGGGTGATGTAGAGGAGTGGGGCAGCCGGGTTGATCCGACAGTCCCACAGGGGCAGATTGGAGCGCAGGAAGAGGGGGAAGCCTCGGAGTTGGGCACTAGAAGGTGAGTTCTCGTTGGCACGGTAGAAGCCAATGACACCCACCCCGTAGTCCTGGCAGTACTTGTCCAGCAGCTGCCGGTTCCAGGAGTCCAGGTTAACATATTTGAGCAGGTTTTCATAGATGATCAAAGCGTAGCGGCCCCTGCCACGCCACGCCAGCGGAGGCATGTCACCTTTACCCGGGGCAATTTCTGTACGGTAGCGGAACCGACTGGACTCTAGGATGGCCACAATCTCCTGGCCCAGCTGGGAGTAGATGCTCTCCACAAACAGCAACACCACCGGTTCTGTCCGCGAGGCATCAGCCGTCCTCCCGGCCTGACGGCGATGGCTCATTTGGGAGGGAAGGAAAAGGGGTGCGCGCTGGCTTCCACCGACCGGGGAGGCGGCTACACAGTCGCCCAGCGGCAGAGGAGGAGCCTCCTTGATCTTAGGGCCATTGCTGACGTGGTAAGCTAGGTAGGCCATGGAGAGCAGGCAGAACAAGATGAGTGCCAGGACCAGGCGGTGGAGACCCTGTTGCCCGACCGTTCGGGCCAGTTTCCTCATGCCAGCCATGACTTTCAGGATCAGGGCGGAAGATTGGGGAGAGAAAGATGGGGAGGGGAAGCAGGTGCCGAAGTAGGAATGAAGTCAGCCTACGACACAGACATTCGTTTTAGGTAACCATGGCCCCCATAGCCGGCGACACGTTCGCCGCTCCTCTCCTGGACTCAGCTTTAAGAAAATACAGCAGACTTTGGGTGATAAGAGATCAAACCATGACTCAGCAGGGTTTCTGTTTTCAGCTGAACTCCTCCGGTGGTTCATTCACAAGTTGGAGCAACGGATGGGCTGAAGAACTTAAGGATGTATTGCAGCAGTCTAATGAAAAAAGAAGTAGGGAGGAGGGAATGTGGAGAAAAGTAGCAAGAAATAAGCAATTGCGAAGTAGATTAAATGTGATAAACTATCATTTTAAAAGAGCAAATTTAAGAGAACTAAAACAAAAATGCTTGCATTTGCATTTTTGTAGCCATACTCGCACACAAAGAAAAATTGATTTCTATGCTGTTTCCCAGTATAGAATAATCTAATTCCACACCCTCTGGTTTCTTTTCTTTACTGCTTCTGGTCTGATAGGACGGAGCAGCTCCTTTGATGCATAAAAACTCCAATTCCATTTCAAGTTATAGGTCATGCTGCACTGCCTTAGCACAATCTGAAATTAAGCTCTTCACTTAACACAAAGATATTTTACTGACATTGAGGTCTCTTATGAAAGACAGAGAGAGAACCTGTACTCCTTTTCCAGTAAGACAGGGTCAGGTTCAGGTCTCAGCTTCTCAAACTGTGTACAGTGCATCTGGGACTTGAAATATCTGGTTGTCATGCTGTCAAACCTAAGAACTAAAAAGCACAGCAACCTCAGTAGGGAACAACACTGCCTCAGAAATGTTCTTCACTTTAACCTTTCTGTAAACTCTGCTGCTAAAAGCTTGTGTCTTACTCCTGAGAACGCAGTAACAAGGCAATCGGACCCCCCATAGAGGAATGTGCATGGACCATCTGCTGATTTTTCCACTGGATTACCCACACATCATCCCCACAACTACGAGATCTTTCACTCACACTCCTCTACCTGCCTTTTGCCCAGAGAGCTCAAAATAGCTTCGCCTCACTCCAGCCCTTAATCATACCACATATAGACTTTCAGGTGTGACTGGAAAAAGTGTATGTGTGTGTCCTTCCACCATGGTGTGTAGATATAACTCCATCATGCGTGGGTTTAAATAAGTTGTGTGGCATCTCTAGTATGTAATAAATCTTTATTAGTGCCTTGTGTTGACACCACAGCAAGGCATGAAGGTACACAGATGTACATCTCTTTAACCTTTAAATACTATGTGGAAATCTGAATCCTTGGGACAGAAAGAAGGCGACCTACATACTTATATGAAAGAATAGCATGAGCTATAACACATTCAGGTCAAGATTGTAATCAACAAATTCCAACAATTTGCAAGGCGTTGCTTCAAGCTCTTGTGAGGTCATCCTGTAAGTCTGGACACCAGATCAGGCAACCCTGTGTTAATCCTGCTAATCAGGCACTTCAAAATGTAATCTTTGAAGTAAACAAATGGATAAACCTCAGCATGGCAAATCTGGGTGAAAAAATATGAGCTTGTGTAGTGCAGAACCGTGATGTCATTTAAACGGATTAGCATTAGTGGTGACCGTAACTCTGATTTAGCTGTAGCCTAATATTAACTAAATCCAACTTAAATTCTCAAAGTTTGCTGACCATTTCCTAGTGCACCTGCATTGCCATTTTTAGCCACACGGTGGAGCAAAGGCCCCACAGAGCAGCTCTGCCAAGTCTTGCACAAATGATCATGATCGGATCAGCCTGGGGGAGAGCAGCAGGCCAGTAATACACACCCAGAAAAATAACAGCCTAAATTGATAAATCAAGACATCGCAGCACTCGAGCGTCTCCAGAGATTCCAGCTCGGCTCCCGCGTACCGTGCTGTGACATAAACTTCAGCACGACATCCCTGTCTGGCTGGCTTCATTTCTCCTGAGGCAAGGAGACAGCCAGGGCTCTGTTACTGGCCCAGGGGATTCTGTTGTATACGACCGCTGGAAGCCACCGGCGTCATGGAATGTCTCCTCTGCTTTTCGAGAAAGAAAAAGAGAGAGGATGTCACATGCCCTATGGCTGAAATCTCATCGGCAGGTAACTTGAGGACAACAAGTCCTGTATGGGCCAGTCAGGCCAGAAGCTCTGCTTTTCAGATTCCAGGGTTAGTTGGGAAAGTTTCACAGGCAATAAGATACAGACAGACATAATGATGTCGCCAGTGCCGCTCTGCAAACTAACTTAATGCTTTTGCTATTAAAAAAAAAAAAAAAAAATCACAGACATTCAGGTAGCTTTAAACCTAAAAATAAGTTGTAAGCCCTCAACATCTCTTTAACCTTTAGTTGGCATGCTCCGACACGCCGTTCCGCTCAAGTCAAGTCAGAATATTTGGACAACTGCCGTTTGTGTTTATCTTACTCATGCTCCTGCCTCTCCGACACAGTTAATACATGGAGCGATAGCAGTGACGTGACAGGTGGCTGGAGTAGAAAGCAGGAGGCTGAGCAAAGGAAAGAGAACAATGGAATATGTCATACTCTGAGGGAGGGAGCGAGGGAGGGAGAGTTATCTCTGCCTCTTTGTCTACTATGAAGCAGAGCTGCCCTAAGATAATCTCTCTCATTAGCCAAGGATAAATATTTAACAATGGAGGATCGGCATTAAATAGCACTTCATTAGACTAGAGATCCATCAGCAAACTTCTCCTGTGAAGACAGAGGCAAGGAGGGGAGAGCGAGCTTCACCGAGTGAAGGAGTGAGAGTGTGAGAGAGTTAGAGAGAAAGAGAAGCGGAGAGGAGTGAAAGAGAAGCAGAGAGAAAGAGAGAGGAAAGCAAAGAGGCAGGTAAGTAGAAATCAGAGATAGCGAGAGAAAAATGGAAGCAGAGAAGTGGAGAGGCGAAAGCAGCAAGGTGTTGAGAGAAAAAAGCTGTGATATAGAGAGAAAGGAGATAGAAGCAGGGAGGCAGAGACTGAGAGAAGCAGAGAGGGACTAAGAGAAATAGAGGTAGAAAGTGGTAGCAGAGATGGAATGAGAGAGGGAGAGAGAGAGAGAAAGAGAGAGAGAGAGATGTAGGGAGAGGAAAGCAGAGAAGTGTTGCAAGAGAAAAGCAATGATGTAGGGAGAAAGGGGGGAGAGTAGTACAGAGGGAGAAAGTGACAGAAGCAGTGAGGTAGAGATTGAGGTAGAGGAAAAGAGAAAAGCAGAGCAGTACAGAGGGAGTAAGAAAAACAGGGAGGAAGAAAGAAAGACTGAGAGAGAGGAAAAAGAGAGAAGTAGAGAGTGAGAGAGCGAGTGAGAGAGGCCTGAGAGAGTTCTCCAGTGTGTGACAGAGTGAATGAGGGCAAACCTGTGAGAGTAGCCCAGAGCCCAGAGAAAGAGAGGCGTTTAACCCGGCTCCTGTCACAGTGCTCACGGCTCTGTCACTTCCTTCCTATGCAGGGCAAGTTACCATAATCTGACTCTATATGTCAAAACATTTCCTCTTCCCTGGAGAGGAAAGACTTGCAGAGCCCCGGAGACGAAAGCTTCTCCTCATTAGAGCCCACATCACCACTGCACCAGCAGGAAACCACACACACCCACCCTCTCTCTCTCTCTGAGTAAGGGCTTTGCAAACCAATAAGCTGAAACTTGCGAGGGGAGATGAAAGTATTCCGAAGAACGAGCTTAAGCAGGAGATACAGAGAGAAAGGAAGACGCTGAGATGGGACAATCGAGAGGAGGAAGGAATGGGAGGAAACAAAGCAATGTGTGTTTGGGTTTTCGAGGCGCGCAGAACGCCACATGTCTGCACAGAGATATCAAAGCTGGTTTCTACATGTATTATCCTCGATTCTGATTGGCATGGTATGCACTCCAACCCTCCGGGGCATTAACTTGCTTGAGTGGAAAACACTCGACCAAAACACTGCAAGAGGACAGCTGAGGACATTTAACAACTCGCACAGCTCCCATCACACCTTCATCTCGGATACAGATACACTTCTTCTGAGCCAGAGAAAGTCCTTTTGTTCTCCCCAAAGAGAACTTCTAGTACATTTGGTACTGCTGAACTCGCAATGCACATTATGAGCAGTTGTACACAAAGATACAAGTGATTCTATGATGAATACACAAGCTCCATTTTAATGACTAATAGGGATTTTAAAAGGTGTATGATAGAAACTTGTTTTTCTCATACCAAAGCTGACATATTGAGTACTTCTAAAAACTGACAATGACGTTTCTTACTTCAACAACTACCATACTTTAAATGAGCAGTGAATGAATTTCAAAAGTACTGTCATTTCAAAATGTGCTCTTGATGGCGTCTAAAAGTGCTGTCATTTCTCAGAAGCCTTGTTACCAGCAGGTGTATATTTGTACTAGCTTTTGTACGGAATTATCAGTCAGTTTTCAGTCAGCTTTTTAAGTTATTCCTTGCACCTGCTGCACCAAATTTTGCAGTCAGTCAAATACTGATCGTTGCTTCCTAATGCAGTTACCTTTATGGCACTTAGCAGACACTCATCCAGGGTGACTTTCAGTTTCTAATTAAAGGACAGTCTCGCTGAAGCAACTTGGGGTTAAGGGTCTTGCTCAAGGGCCGAAAGGTGGTTCTTGGGATGCAACCCCCCACTCTTATGATCACTGGCACAGGGTTTCAGTCACTTGGAGCTAAAAACCACAGTACAGTTGAATAGTTTTAGTGTGTGAATTGCTTCAGTGAAATCATTTTTAACTCTGACCTAATGGGCAGCTTTACATTGTTACAACAAGCATGTCCCTGGGCGGGCTCGAGGCTGAGGTCATTGAACATTTCGAGTGATAATGGTGCCACACCTTGCATCAACCGCCTTTATCCGCTCATCTCTTAAACATTTACAGCTATCAGTCAAGGAGAGACGGGGAGCAACGAGATGCCCTGAACTCCTGTCAGCTCCAGTTTGGTAAATGCTATCTCTCACAGAGATAAAAACACAAACAGTTATTAGAGCTGTCAGTTTCCATTCCCTCTCAGAACACCTGACAGTTGGTTTTTCTCTCTGCCTTTAACACAACTACAGTATTAATGCAGAAAATCATGTGAAGCAGGCCCATTTTCCATTGCAAAAACACAAATCAAAGCCACTGGTTTAAAGACTAGAAAAATCAATTTTAATCAAGTTGCCCTTTTTTTTAGGCCTGCACGCTTGCTGCTTTTAGGAGAGCAACATCACCATGGAGATGACTGCTGCTGGTCCTCCTCCTCCTCCTCCTCCTCCTCTACTCCATCATATGTCTCTTTAGCTAGATGAGAATGAGGCAGTGGGACATGAATTATGTCCCTGTGTGAATCTAAGGAACAGGAGATACTTATTGTACTTGTACTTAAGATACTTATTGTTACATTCAATGCCAAGGAAGTGCAGAGACGTCAGATGGATCATTACAACTTACCCGAGGTAACACAGGCTACTGTGGGCCAGAGCTCTGGAATAAAAATGTCATGATATTTTACTTGTTTTTGTGGTTTGAAATGAATAGAAGTGATTGCATTAAATCAGCATATGACATTGCCACATATTGACCACTGGCTCCTGGATTTAACTGAATCGAAGTATTGCGGTATTCAACTTTGCACTGCATTTTGAATTAATGTGATATTGTATTGTGATGAAACATGATTAACTTCACTAATACCAAGCAAGTCTAAGGCCACAGTGACAAGCAAACACTTGGTTTTAATAGGAAGGAATGTTAAGTGGACCAAAAATTCAGAAGGGACGCCATCCTCCTCTGGGCCACGCTCGGTTCAGCTCATGCAACTGAAGTGTGCACACAAGTGTGAGTGTGTGTAGAAGAAAAGAGTTAAGGGCTCATGCGATGCTGCTCTATAGCTGCCCTTTATGGATGGCTAAAATGCAGAGGTCACATTGTGTGCAGTGTTGTGTTGTTGTGCAGTCCAACTCATTTGGTAGAAATGTTAAACTGATCCCTAGAGTAGGGCCAGAACTGAAATTGACATGAACCCGTTACCCAAACCACCATCAGGAAACTTGCAAATGTGAGCGCACCCTACAAACACACAGCTGTTAATCGATGGCATGATATAAAAGTCATGAGCTGGTAGATGGAGAATATGGGCCAAGAGAGACAGAGGCAGAGACAAATTAGTAGCAAGAGCAAGCAAGAGAGAGGGACAGTGAAGGAGAGAGACAGACAGATACAGGCAGACAGACACCCAGAAATACTGTATAATCAGAAAGACAAAAAGGAGTGAATGCCTTACCCAGAAGTATAGCCCTACTTTTTGCTGGAAAATGGAATTAAAGCATATAACCTCCTGCTTGTTTTCCTGTCACAACTTTGAATCAAATCCGAAAGGAATAATATCACATAAATCAGATCACTGACTCAGCGTTTTTTAGATTGGCTTTTTGGAGGACAGCACATGTAAAAGAAAGAAGTGGAGAAGTGCTTTAGTAGATATAAAACGTGCAGTGCCAGGTAAAGTTCAGCTTATAAGGTCTCTCTAAAATTGGCGCAATTGTGTAGCTGAATATTACACACATACCCACAGACAGTAATGTCCACCTGACGAGGAGAAGAAATAGAGGCAACTATTAGCACTAGTGCACCCTGGGTAATCTTTAAACAGTCAGAGGTTATGACTATGGCACAGTTTGGGACCGAGTAATGAAAAGAGGAGTTAATGACTCTGGTGAAAGGCAAGGGAAGGAAGAAATCCAGACTGGAAATCCTCTTTGGAAAGACACATTGAAGTCATGAAGAAATAGACAATGGCACACTGTCAGCAAATCCATACTGCAAATGAAAAGTTTCATTCCAACTTTCCCCCAAATTGGCTCGCCAGACATATAGGTGTCACTAGCAGCGAGCATCTAGCAACTCACTACCTGCTATTTCTCAGCAGGTGCTATCACTTGATCAGTCTACAGCACTTCAGAGGCAATAACAATTTAGTAAGGTTCAGAGAGCTTTGCTTTCTTGTCAGATATTTAACCATATCAATTGTCACATCACAATCCATGACAGAGTTAACCGGGTTGAAGACAGCAGTAAAAACCTTTCTGAGCTTTGCTCTCATGCAAAGCCGTAACCACATCTAAGCTAAAAGCTCCACTTCGGGGAGGGAAATGATACTCTTACATTCCATTCAAATTCACATTCCATCTGTGAGCAAACTCTCTTTTCTGCCCGAGACTTTTCTGCCCGTTCTATAAGACATGTAAGACAGAAAAGCAGGCCTAGCACACAGCTTATACAAACAGACATTTAATGGCAGGATTCTCAAAACTACATCTGAAAGCACCATTCATTTGTTAGCGCCAGCGCTTGGAAAAGAATCGATGCAACAGTTCCAGAAAGTTCACTCTGAGACGGTTTGATTACGCCGGAGGATCATTTAGCCATAAGCTATTTTGCCCCTCTTTCCTCCATCCAGATGCCAAGCCCTCTCCTCTGTTCAGGGAAATTGATTTCCTACAAAGACAAAGTGGCAGAGGAAGGCCCTGTGTGTAGCAGTGCTGAATGCTAAAGAGCAGCAGCAATGAGCCTCAATCAGGCTAAACCACATCACTGGCTTGAGATGTAAGACAATTCTGCATAGCATTATGGGAAGGAAGATGTGCTTTGTTTGACACTGATGGACCACTTGAAGGCATCTTTTGTGCATTAAGGGGATACTCTACCCAAAGATGATAAAATTACAATCACTAAAAGCAAATGTTCGTTAAAAAGCTTAAATAAGTTCATTCTTATAAGCCTCATCAGCTAAAAATCCCAGTAAAGTGTTTCTTTAAATGATATAATTTTAGTTCAGATTGCTCTTCTGCGCGAGTGGTTTTAGGTGCCATATCTTATTAGACTTCCACCAAATATCTGTGTTCTTCAGCCAAGTGTCTTTTGCCAAAACGGTTACTTTTATCCCCTTTTTATATATCAGTCATCAGTTACATACTAACAACAATAAGTACAAAAGACTGGTAAAATAAAGCAGTACTGCCAGTTGTGATTGTAAATGTTAAAAAAGTAAAGAAAAGTCAGATAATCAACAGCTCCATTAATTAACTAAATTAAATTCCTACAAATCTTCAGGACAAAGTCTCGTCCTCACAGCCTCCTCACTCCAACAGCCAAACTCATTTTCACATCTAATCTGGTGAACACAGGTCATGAACATGTCAATATCACAGTTTGCCTCACACACATAGTTAAGATATATTTCAGGTGTACAATGTGTGCAATGGCATTATAGGTGGTAGAAACTACAGAAGAGCGAGAACATAAAGGAAACTCTCCATCAATACAGCAGACAAGCTGTAATTGCATCTCAATGAAGCGATGACTGGGCCCCGGGCTGAGACTGATGGCCCCTGCTGAGGTAGAATAAGGCTACAGGCAGACGCTGTCAATTAAAAGGCCTCAGCTCTGTGGGGAATGTCCTTATGTTGCTGTCAGGCACTGGAAAGGCTGGACATAATATCTCCTTAAGGCATTTCATATTGAGGCATGTGTCATGAGTCCAAAATCAAGATACTCCTCTACTGGAATTTAGCTGATATTTGATTCCATTGTCCATAGTTTGGGAGCAGGTTTCTGGCCCCAAAGGGAGAGAAACTTTGATTGTAACTTTAAAGACGCAGTACAACGATTCATCTTATTTGTTTCTTTCTATTTTTTTCCTCTCCTTCTATCATTTTTAGAAAAACATTTAATCTTTACAGTGTCAGGTAGTCCCTGACTTACGATGGAGATGCGTTCCAATCGTGAATGAGGCATCTCACAAGGTGGGAGGCGCGTACAGTACATCCTGACAGCATCCCAATGTATCGTCCGACATATGCTGCTACATTTGCTTACCGCACGAAAACCTTTTTTTTTTGTCGTATCACTGTAGTCATCGTAAGATCGTATTAAGACAATGCTTAATGGTTATTTACACTTTCATGCACTTGTTTTTAAACGGCATAAGTCTAAATATAAAACATGATCTTTATAGAATTTTATTTTTTAAATTTGCGACAAAACGACAAATGCCAAAACAACAAAAGGCACGCTATCTGTAACCCTCAATTCCATATATTGAGCTTCAATGTAAACATCTTGTCCTAACCCTTGACCTAAATCTGTACTAAAAGGTAACTCTCCTGAAGACTGGGACAGTAACACAACACCTCTGCCAACCTGGCACCTTTCCCATCTACATGGTCCCAAAACGCTAGACCCAGAGCATGCATGTCAGCTCTGATTTTCACCCGGCTCTGCTGACAAATGTCAGGCGCCACACCTCTGTATGCCTGAAGCCCAGCTTCAGATCTCAGAGAGAAGAAGATTACAAAAAAAAGCCTGAGCCTCCAGGAGAACAACAAAGACGAGGCACTTTTCCCACCTGTCAGCTCAGATGTTGGCGGAGGTGTGGGCTGTGCCTCTCTCTCGCTCTCGCTCTCTCTCTCTCTCTCTTGACACAGGTCACTTCAGGAGTGGACAACAGCCATTTCATATAAAATCCTTCACAGCAAGGTAGGGTCAATGAGAATAGAGCCCCACAATCCTGATTATAGCTACATCAGCAAAGCCAGCACAACTTTGCTGTGTTGCAATAACAGTTTGTGCAGAGAAGTGAAACATCTGACTAATTGCAGCCTCAAACTTATTGAACCCACAAAATTTTAAAGAATCACAGAGAGAAATGATTCCAACAAAGCAAACAGTTTATCAAAGCAAAATGCATAGGAGGGCTGTTGTCAACGTCAGACGTTGGAAATGTATCAAGGACAGAAATAGGTCAAAATAGTAAGGCCACTCCTAAATGTACTGGAATGATAAGTTCATATTTAAAAGGTTCAATTAATACATATATAATGCCTGAGGCACTTAGAACAAAATACTATGAGGAACATTTTTTAACATCGTATCAATTTACTATTACTATTAATCTATTTTTTTCCTCTCTACACTGACTCTTAATTCCTTGTCAAAGTGCCAGATTGAAGTTCTTTATGCTCTAAAAAATTGCCTCAGCCACTTCCTCCAGCATGTTTCAGCAGTGGACTAAAGCCAGTCTCATGGGCCAGCTTTGGCTGGTTCTGCTAACACTCCGCGAGCGCTCAGAAGGTTTGCTCACTCCCCACAGTCTCCCCTTCATCTGCCACTAAACACTGATTCTTGTTTGTAGAGCATTTGTTAACACTGCACACAGCAGGGCAGTGTGTAAAAGGCCAAACACACACACGTCCTCCCATTCCAGCCACTCTCTCCCCACACTGTAGAGATGACCTTCTCCTACTGAGCCTGGGGGGACTCCGTCCACCACACACAGC
Source organism: Distichodus sexfasciatus (assembly GCA_032718565.1). Taxonomy (NCBI): domain Eukaryota; kingdom Metazoa; phylum Chordata; class Actinopteri; order Characiformes; family Distichodontidae; genus Distichodus; species Distichodus sexfasciatus. The sequence goes on along the minus strand of JAVGVS010000021.1, from coordinate 921,961 downwards.
TTCCACTTAGCCCCAGTCCACCTTGGCAGGAGCCCCGCAGTCACAACAATATGCCCTCGAATGCTTATAGCCTCCTTTTGGGGATCGTTATTCCTTCAAAATAGCACCCACCCAGAGATGGTCGGCATGACATCCGGTAAATTGGATAAACACTGATTTATTTGGGGGGGAAAAAAAATTACATTTCAGACCAATATTACAACTGCAAAATTATCTGAATTGGAAATTTACTGAAAAAACCCAGGTCTTTCTTCATGGCACCATACAGTGTTAAAAATGATTAATAAATGATGAATAAAGTGTTTTAAAAGATGAACAAAGTTGTTTTTATCCTCATTATTTCTTTTTTGATATTCGTCCTTACATCTAGCTATAAGTGACAAGTTTCAGTCTTTTGAAGGCTCTTAAAGTGTGCACATGAAAAGATATAGTTAAGTGACTCATAAAAAATTACAGCTTGTCAAAACTATGAAATATGAAAACTGCATTTATTTGGCTTAAAATTCTGATATAAAAATCAGTACCTCTGGTGCACACACTCACAAAGAACATTTAATAATTAAACTGGTTTCTGGACTTGTACCAAGCTACTGGAACCAACTGAACTGAAAGAACAAATTCTATAGCTAAATTTTAATCAGAATACATTTAAATGCACTCATACAAAAACAGTACCTCTCTATTATGTATATGCATATGCACACAGTATCTCTGATATATACTTTTTTTGCACAGACACACAAGAGAATGTTGATTAAACCAGACCAGGCTTGTGACCAACAGAGCAATATACTGAATCTGACAAAGCCCAGAGTTGATTAAGCTGTTTAAATGTTAACAGTATGAACAAACTATGGGGGAATCTATAGCAATATGGGGGATGGGAGTCATATGCATGGCTGGATGCTCGCACATTACTGCAGTCGTGGGAGCAGTGTTAAGTCTGTCGCCATGACAACACTGAGTGGCGCTTGGGCAACAAGGCAGTAGGAGTTCTCTGTCTTTGTGATAAATTGGAAATTTCATCCAACTGAGAGAAAGACACAAAATAAACCTTGACCCACATGGTATGCACTTTCTTGATCTACTCAAGTATTTTTGGAATAACTCCCTCCCTTATTAGTGTGGTATGCGGTAATGGCCTCATGGCCTTTACGTCTAAAATGTCTTAATGGACACTTGAGGGGTTGCTTAAAAAAATACATCAGGTAAAAAAATGAAATTTCAACTCCAGTCCTGAAGGGCAAATGGCTGCCACGGTTTAATGATTTCTTTTTGCTCCAACATGGTTGATGCAACTCATCAGAAAATAAGCAGGTTAGGCAGGTGTATTATGGAACCATACTGTGTTGCAGGCTTTCAGAATCAGAGGCCCCTCTGTTAACCCAATCAAAGGTGGCTGTTTGCAGCATTAAATGCCTTGAAAATCATTTCTGCAGATGCAGTTCACACCAACAGCTTATCTACATCTGCTGCTGTGTGAATAAGAATGTTAAGAAACTTAAAGAACATAAAGCCTGCGTTTCCTTTAAGGACTGCATTCTGGCTTTGACATACAAACCTCCTCTCAAATCCATTCAGCTAAAATTCCCTGCACACAATTTATTTATTTGGCAGATGACGCAGCCTTAAAAGCTATCATGCCACTGTAGTATTGTGCCTTCAATTGAGCAAAGCACTAAAATATTCATGACAGGCCGACAGCTTTAAACCTCTCAAGGACTTTGCACCAGTGACAGAACATTAGTAGGCTGTCAAAGGAAGATAAAATGAGTTTGAGAGTGGGCAGGTTTATATAGAAACGGTAAATGCTTCATTTCTAACCCTGACCATGTCATTAGCAACACTATGTCTCAGCATACGATACTGGACGCATAGACACCACTGTGAAGCACATCATGTGTTCAGTTCTATATGAAAACGTGAATGTAGAACTGAAATTTCATTTTAAAAGTGGGACACTTCACTTCACATCCATTTCAGAAAAGCCGCAGCCCTGAATTTTCATTACTGTTTGCTGTAAGGATCATACAGAGAATACAATCTTTAATAAAAGATCAAGATCAAATGCTCAGAAATGGTTAAGTAAATGAGGTCAGTAAAAGTGACAGCAAAATGTATATTTTTTATAAAAGCTTTGGCTCTCACAAAATATAATGACTGGGGTTTGATTATATTAAACCTAAGCATGACTTGAATTTCACATTGTGTTATTTTAAAATGAAATTTGGTTTTAATTTTAATTGTCAATGGCTGCAAATTGGCTCCATTTCACATTATATATACACACTGTATTTCAGTTAGAGGTGATACAGGAAACTTCTTTGCCCTACATCAACAACAAAAAAACTAATATTATTCCATAACTAATAAATAATGACCAATGACTAATATGAGCTGTATCCGTGGGCACCCACAGAGTGAAAGGGTATGAACAGAAATGAGAAGGGAGAAGACAGAGACAGAGATGAATGTGTGAATGGGTGGGTGGTTCTACACAGTCTACTTCATCTAACTTGTCTGATCAGATAAAAAGAGCACAGCGCCCCAGTGAGATTCAGCAGTAGGCCCAGCACGGTTCCTTCACACTAATCCACATCTACATCTTCCCATCATTCTCTGCAGGTGCAGGATAAAGGTGAGGCTTCTACATACCTGGATAAAGGATCAATGCTGGTTTAGTCAGATACAAGCTAACTAACACATGACTTTGAGGAGCATCTCTATGTACAGCAATTTTATATCATTCTTATATGGTCCACTAACTCTAAATACCTCACATAACAATAAAACTTTAATTTTACAATACACTCAAGAGACACTTCGATGTACTGTTAGGCAGAAAAAAGAAGCAATTTCCCTGTTCCAAATATAGAAACGCTTAAAACGATCCCATCCGCCAAGGATTTCAGCATGAAAGTAAACAGAAAATTCACTTCCTTTCCAGAGAAGTCTCTTGGCCGATGCCTGCACATTAGCCTTTAATAAAGTCTTCTGGTGTCCTTTGAAGTGGAATCTCAAGAGGCAGTTCCCCTTCATCAGCAGTGTTTGAAGATCAAGCTCACCTGTTGGGTTCTGCCCCCCTCCGCGCCCTCTAACTCTTTCTGCAGAACATCAGATAGAGCAAGCAGTGCTCTTAATATCACTCTCTGCCATTTCCAGGGACTGCTTATCTGGAGGAAAGTAGTGCAATTACCTTTATCAAGCCAGGCTTGATTCAGTCTCTAATAATACACTTGCACTCCACACTCAGAGGCAGATAAAGAGGAGCTCTCTTTATAAGGCTCAAGTTGGACTGATTGAAATGATTCACTAACCCTGACGTGTGTGTGAGCTGATTGGTCTTATATCAGTGAGGTACCGACAAGAAATATTCTCTGACATCTAAGAGGTAGTCAATGTGTCTGTGTGTGTGTGTGTGTGTGTGTGTGTGTGTGTTCTTGTACTTGCTACTTAGTAAGAACCAAAATGAGTTTTTAACCAGCAGAGTGAGGACATTTTTGGGAAGTGAGGACTTTTTTAGTGGTCCTCACTTCTTTAAACTGCTTTTACAAAAAAATATGAGTTTATTTGCAAAACTAAAGTGTAGAAAGATTAGCTTTTGGTTACTGAGGTTATGTTTAGGGTTAGGTGTAGTATTATTTAGATACAGTAATACAGAAGTCAATGGAGGTCCTCACTACTATATAAGTACAAAGATGTGTGTGTGTGTGTGTGTGTGTGTGGGCTTTAAAGGCTTGGAAGAATTTTACTTTTTTTAGGCAACGGCAATTATGAGGACCAAGGTAAAAAAAAAAAATATATATATATAAAAGTTGATGCCAGAAATGATCCTTAAGCTCTGTCTGGGTGCCCAGCTGATGTGTGTGTAATAAAAGTTTATATGACAGCTTCAGTGTCCCTTTAAAATACGCTTCTAATTCTTGCATTCATGACAATAAGTGGTCCTGTCAGTTTTTAACTGTACATAACATATTTGTCAGCAGGGCTGAGACATTTTGAACCTCTAATTGACATTCTTGCCCATGACTGTTATTTAAATTATTTATAAAATTCTGTCAATGTTAAAAAAAAAGAAAGGGAATTCTGTTAATAATTTCCCCAGTGTGTGCTCGTGTACTGTCCCCTTAAGAACATACAATCGTGCCACTACACCTGTGCGGGCTTCCTTTAATTAGATTAAAATCAAAAGGTCTCTCATTACCAAAATATTCTTTAATGGTTGACCAAATTTCACGAGATGCAGTCTCATCAGGATCCTTTAAATTAGTTAATTATATCTTAAAGATGAATCCTACAGCGTCCTGGTTGTGTGGCCTGTGTGTGTCAATCAGCCAAGAAATGCCTCAGTACCACCGCAGGTCCACAGAAGTGGTTGGCCAGCTCACACCAACAGCCCACATAAAACCTGCCTGCATTTACAAGCAGAGGAAAACAGCCACGGATGGCTTGAGACATCCCCGGGAGCCTAGTATAGACCCAGCAACTTCTAAGACAAATTACACGATGGTAAAAACTTCCACAAATATTTAGAAAACTTTGGGTTAAAATCAACGAATCATGAAGGCAACTTTTAGTCAATATATAAACAAGTGTGTGAGCCTTTGCTTCAGTCTGAGCTCTGACCTTCCTGTTGGAAAAGTTACATAAGAACTCCATTGAAAAGTCTTAAATGCAGTTCACATAGGAACAGAAAATATCCCTAACCTATTTTTACCTTTAATGTTCTAGAACCTTTCCTTACTATCTATGTATCAGTAATGGGTAACAAAGTTCAACGTAGTTCAACATAGCAATATAAGCAATATACTGCGATAAATGAAAATGTAAACTAAATATGCTTTACACTTGGGACATGGAATCAATTTTGCTTGGTCATAAAAAGCATTTTATACAAAACGCTTAAGCAAGGAATATGAGTTTTTCATGTAGTCATGCAAATATATCCATCATTATATTGGACAGTGGACAATAATTCAATGTCTGCCAGTATCACAAAGTCTGCAACGATATAATTCAGTTTGGGAGCAAGCAATCGATACGAGACATTATCATACATGCAGAAGTAGATCAGTACATCTTTACACACCTTATGAAAATCACACTAAAATATTACTAAAATAATAATGAACCTTGTGACGTACGCAAATAATTTTAGATGCCAATACACATGCCTAAATGACATACGACATGCCTGTGTGTGTGAGAATTTATGACAGAACAAAATGGATTTGTCTTTCTAATGGAAACACATGGTGACTGATATTCCCAATAAAGCATGTGAGCTAATAGAAACATTACCTAAAAACAGAACTCATTTTGAAATATGTTAGTGTACTTCAGGATAAATTCAGAAGGGGACTACATTGCATGTCCACCTTCGAGACATTCACAGGCAGCAATCTGTCAATGAACAGCGGCAATCAGCAAGTGGTCAATGAGGGGAGAGGGTCAACCTCCACCTGTCAGAAACTACAAGGCTGAATGCTGCGCAGTCATTGAACACGGCAGCATTAATGAGCGCAATACGACAGCCAGCAGATCAGCCTGTAATAAATCACTTCTCTGCCCTTTATAGGCTTCACAGAAGCAGATCCGATAAGGACACTTAACATACCACAGCAGAATCTGATCTAATGGAGGATGAAAAAAGCAGGATAAGGCATGAGGCAAAGCTGATGAAAGGAGTGAGCCTGAGGGATGGATGCGTTTAACCTTGATTCCACTTGTATTCTGTTTTTGCTGTGGTATCTAGGCCTGATGCAATTTCACATTGGAAGCGAGCAGTGCAGAACTGGAACGGTTTAAAGCACCACATATGGACTGACTTGTCTCAGCACCATGCATCAGTGTCTACCAACCATACCGTGACATTCCTGGAAAGTGTAATATTCCATAGATGGAAATAAACTGCCATTTGATACAACAACATTCCGCTTTTAAATTGGTCATGTGCCAGTGACTAACTCCTCACAGCTTTTCAGCTGCTTCATTGGTAAATTTCAAAAATAAATGTGGCTAAAAATGTGTAAAAAAAGAAGAAAAAATAATTCCAAACTGTTAAACTCAATTAAGCAGCAGTTAATGAAACAAGTCTTCTGCTTTTTGAAGAATGCTTTAAATGTGTATCTGTAGGCACTCTCAACAACGTTCTGGGCTATTAGTGAACAGTGACATCAGAAAGGAAGTTACCCCGTCTGTTTTAGTCGGAACCAAACCAAAAACACAGCTGAAATACCACAGACATCTATAATTCATTGTGTACTGCATATACTCTGGATTTTGGAAGGGAAGAAAAAATGAATTATACAAATGTTACAAATCCCGACAAGAGTTCCTCTGAGAGAAGTGGAGTAGACTCTCCCCGTTCTTCTAAAGGGACAGAGAGAGAGATTCGGATGGGCAGGTGAGGAGACGAGTTAAAAGCCCAAAGGCAAAGGGCTTGTTTCACCTCAAATCAGCATCACGCCACAGAAGGAAACAGAGTTTTGCCAGAGAGCCTTCCAAAGGGGAACCAGCCATTACCAATGCTCAGTTTTCTTATCGAGGCTGCTATTACCATTTTACCCACAATTCCTCCCAGCATGACCTCAGCAGGGCACGTGCTTAAGAAGCTGCTGGAGGATCTGATTACGAAACACAAAACGCCCCAAACAGGGGGACAGTCTCAGTGTAGGGGGATGTATATTTTACCCCATACACCGCATACAGAAGGTATCTCACAATAATCATAATAATAGAAGCCCTGTGGGCAAATGTGTATACTCTATTGCTTTTCTCCTTGCATGCAATTTCACACAGACATCTACACGAACACACACAGAATATCTGACCTTGACAAAAAACCACAATGCATGCAACTAATGTCTGTAAAGAAAAAAAACATGCTGTAGCTTGTCAGCCTTAATACCATATACACAACCCTTCCTTTCTATACACAGCCCAGCCCATCCCATCCAGATATATAACCGCACACACACTCTAATTCCTTGCTCCCCAACTTTTCCTTCATTTTCTCCACTTCCCCTCCCCCAGTTTCTCTTCACATCTTACGCAGCCATATATTTACCCCATCACACAGAGCACTGATTTGATATTTTAGTCTATATGTCAGATTAGAGGCTCTCTGGTATGAGTCTATAGATTTTTTTTTTTTCAACAATTCCCCCCACTCACTCGCTCCTGCTTCGTAACTATCAGCACCTTGTTTATTTATGTAGGATCCTGCACTGAACTCTATCCAAATATGCCATATCCCATACCGAAACAAAAACATAAAGCGCCCCATGTCCCTCAGCGCAGAGAAGTGGCTGTTCATTAAAAGTGTGTAAAGATGTGATCAGATCTCGATGGTGATGGCGATCAAGTTTGCAACCAAATGTACAGTACTGTGCAAAAGTTTTAGGCAGGTGTGAAAAAATGCTATAAACAAAGAATGCTTTCAAAAATGGAAGTGTTAATCATTTATTTTCATCAATCAACAAAATGCAGTGAATGAACAAAAGAGAAATCTAAATCAAATCAATATTTGGTGTGATCAGCCTTTGCCTTCAAAACAGCATCAATTCTTCTAGATACACTTGCACACAGTTTTTGAAGGAACTCGGCTGGTAGGTTGTTCCAAACATCTTGGAGAACTAACCACAGATCTATAACCCTATAATCCTACAAAATAATATAATGACTCCAAAATAATATAATGACTATAATCCTACAAAATCCCTGACTTTGTGCAAGTGTACCTATAAGAATTGATGCTGGTTTGAAGGCAAAAGCATCAAATATAACACCAAATATTGATTTGATTTAGATTTTTCTTTTGTTCGCTCACTTTGCATTTTGTAAATTGATAAAAATAAACAATCATTATTTATATTTCTGAAAGCATTCTTTTACAGCATTTTTTCACACCTGTCTAAAACTTTTGCACAGTACTGTATATACCATCAGAATACACTGTAAACCATCAAAATGACAAAACCACATTAAAGTATCAGATTTAACTGCTCAGATCTTCTAGAGTTAAAATAGATTCTAGATAAAACCAGAGTCGATAATCCAGCTGCATTAGTGCTACAGTAATACAGTACTGGGGTCACAGTGCTAGAGGTCAAATCCTTCCCCATCAATAAGCGGTGTATCCATTACAGAGCGTCCTGCTCGGCACGCGCGTTGCAAATTAACTCCATTTAGCATGTCACACTGACAGAAAAGAGACTCCTGCTAACCACAGAGCTATTTATAACCTGCTGATGTTCAAACCGAAATGTTTTTTCTGCTGAGAGTACCAGCAGAACTTGAAGAAGCGACTGGTTAAAGTCAAATCAGTAAGAAGTGCTTCATTCTTCACACAGATCACTAACTGAGAGGAAAACATTTAATTAGCGCCACTAATTCAAATAATAATGTAACCAACAAGTCAAAATAGCCCAATAAGACTCCTGAACTGCCTTACACATGGGCGCCTATAAAAATGATTTTATATATTCTAATTATTCTAATCATGCACAAATACTGTGTTACCACCCACACAAGATCATCCAAATTAAAACAACTGCTTCACCATAGCAACACAGCAAGCATCTCCACTTGCTGGTCTTGCTAATAATACAGACACACAGACACACAGTAAAGCAGTGCAATAAGGCTTACATCAAAGATTTCAGAACCACAGAACTTTGATGTACGTCAGCACAGCAGTGCACACTACAAGTACACCCACAGTACATAAAATTAAAAGTAATATTTCATTGTACAATCCCAAAAATATATATAATAAAATATAAAATGATTATTCTAGCACTTTAAAAACAGAATGCCTTATCTACAAACATTATCCCAACTCCATGATGAGGCTGAAATTCCGGTAAAAGTCCTGACATAAAAAGCAGAGCCATACTGGGTATCTCACTGATCAACAGTGGCTTGTTTTTCTTTGAGGTGACAAATACAGCTCTGTCTACAACCCTCGCTACATGAGAGAGAGAGGGAGAGAGGGAGAGAGGGAGAGACTCTAGATTTAGAAGAAGCACTTAGGATTTATTCTGCCTGCATCTTTCATTACTCTCCCCAGCTTTTTCTCTCCATGAGGAAACAAACATGCACTATTCCATACATTTTAATGAGCCGGAATGCTCTCCAGCTTGTGATCTCAAAACTCACACCGCTGATGAAAACCAGGCCAATGGTGGCATGAGAAGATGAGCGGACTTGGCATGCAATACATCAAGTCTTATCATGTATGTATTTAGCAGGATTTTAATGCAAATATGCATATGGCAATGGAAGTTGAGGCAACAATGACAAATGCTGCTCTGGACAACTCTCAGTAGCCTAGTGGAAGCAAACAAATAAAGATTTTCCTTCATTCAGTCAATGTTCTCTTCTACTTCCCCTGAACTTAACAGAGCTACATCACAAACATGTTTCTTGCCCTGGGGTTAGGATTATACAGTATATTGCCATGTACAGCTGGGAGTCTTTCCTCAGCAAGCCAAAATCCCAAACACAAGAGCATGTACAAATTATTACACATTCACATTACACAGATGACATCTGAGGATTTCGGCGATTCACCTTACCTCGTATTGCAAAAAGTGCTAGCCAAGATGAAAATATCACCTAAAAAAGGAGAAAGAGAGATTAGTCTGATACCTGTTTAGACAGTCTCACCCTGCCTCTGACCTACCCTCTTTTCTCTCATGCCCAGTTCTCTCCCTCCCTCCCTCACTCCCTCCCTCCCTCAGTCTTAACCCCAACTCTCTCACACACACACACACAAACACACACACACAGTAGCAGAATCTAGATTAATAAATGCTGTCTTCCATCTTTGCTTTATGCACCTAATTGCACCATGCGAAATAAATTATCTCCCTTGACTAGAACAGAGCCTTGAACATCAGTCTTTCTCTCCAAATTTCAAGTTTTTTTTCCAAGTCACTGAGGCATCTAAACCTTGCACCAAGGCTATACTGCTCATTCATGAAAAGATACAAACTTAAATTATCAGAGAGAGAGAGAGAGAGAGAGAGAGAGAGAGAGAGAGAGAAAGATAGTTCAATACAGCATTAGAAGGAGCGGCTGCACATCTCCAGCCAACTATATGTTCTACAAAAGTTTGTTTCTTTACATGGAACACACTTTTTACATTTAATAAGTCATATCTTTAGCAATTCTTCAGGCCTCTGGAATGTTAAATTCAGATTGAGAGACTGTGCTGGCCACTCCATTACAGTCAGAACTCTGGCTGACTGCTTATTTTTTAAATATTGCTGACACATCTTGGAGGTGTGTTTTGGGTCATTATCTTGTTGTAGGATGAAATTGGCCCCAATCAACTGCTGTCCACAGGGTATGGCATGGCATGGCAAAATCTTGTGACAGCTTTCCTTCCTCAGTGTCCCTACCACTCTGTACAAATCTGCTATTTTACCACCTCTAAAGCACGCCCAAACCATCCATCTTGTGGTAGATGTTTCAGGAAGCATGGGGTCTATATATATATATATATATATAGATAGATAGATATATAGATATATAGAGATAGATATATAGATATATAGATATAGATAGATAGATAGATAGATAGATAGATAGATAGATAGATAGATAGATAGATAGATAGATAGATAGATAAAACTTCACAGTGATAATGGGTTGGGGGGGATGGGTGCAGAGTTGGGTGGGGGTAAAGCGTATTTTGGTTGTCTTCCCGAACCGCATTAGAGGAATCTCTAATTTCTGTTTTTCCATGTGTAGACTGTGCAGTTTCAAGATTCGATGTGTTGTTTTTTTTTTCGTTGAACATTATTTCTTCTCAAGCCAAACCAATAGAAAATAAAGGCTAGTATTTTCTTAGCACTACTATCTTCTATCTTCTACTAGTACTATCTTCTTAGTATCTTCTTAAAATTTCATACTGGTCCATCCCGAAGCACTATTAACTTGACTGCTGAATCTAATCTGCATTGCTGAACCAAGCAAGCTTTCCATCACCATCACAGCCACTTCATTACAAACAAAACCACAGCGTACACCCTCTCGAACTGCCAATGCACTTAAGGTAAGCTCAAAACACAGGCCAGGAAAGGCATCTCAACACACAAGTCACGCCTGTCAGTCAAGAGGGTGCACGGTTCAGCCATATTGTGATTTGATCCATATTCATGCCCCCTATCCGCACGACCTTAAATAATGGGGGCAAAGGAGGTGCAATTACTTGCTGCCACAGAGGCGGAAGATTTATGGACGGTGGCTGCTCCCCTTTAAACATATTAATTCTGAGACATTTGCAATTCATTAATTCCTCTTCCCACTTCATGACGCGCGGCGTCATTATGTGCAGTGATGGTGGAGTAAGCTCCCACTCGGGTGTATGCGGGTCCAGCGGTGGGCTGACTGACAGGACTCTTAATGAAAACAGAGAGGCACGGCGGCATGACCGGCGTCTGAAGAGGGCCCTTATTACAGAACGCCGGGCGAGCCTGCGAGGAGACAGACTGCTTTCACCAGACTGTGGGTGTACCGAGAGTCTGGCTCCTGGCCCGGGCCCCGTTTTAGGCGCTGCGAGACGGCGAGTGGAACCACATTTTGATTTAAGGAAAAATGTTGGTTCTTCCACAGCAAATTAGTGACAGGTTTACTAGATCAATTCATGGACAACTGAAATGTTGTCAACAAGGCTGCGTGTGTCTCCAGTAAAGCCACATCAATATAATTTTATTAAAATTATTGTCAAAAGCAACAAAGAACAATGGCAAAATCTTCTACAAAAATTGGACGGCAGGAATTGTTCAAATGAAGCAAAAGTTATTCCCAAAAATTAAATAAATGCTGATGGTTCCACTGATTAATGCTACCATGTTGTGTGTTTTCTATAGAGAGATCACACATTTGATGTAGAATAAAGCATTGCTCCATTTGGCTCAAGGCTTAAGCTGTTCTCCCAGTGGTGAATCCACATGTCATGAACAGCCAAGTCTCTCCACATGCTCATCAGCATCACATGGTGCACTACTTCAAAGCTAAATCAGAAGTATGCAAATGACTTTCTTTTCACAAAACGGCCAAGCTGTGCTCGTCCAAAGTTCACTTTTGTTGGTCACTGGACCTGCAAAGCAAATGTTAACTTACAAAGATATGAATGCCAAGACAAGAGTTAATTATAGAGTAAATTATATACTAATTTAAGTAATAATCAAGTGCACAACCAATTAAGTAAATACATTTAACTGCCAACTCTTAACAGTCCAGCGAGTTCTAACAAAACCAAAAGATTTTATACCACAACCCTCAGCTTCTATGTGTGTGAAATGTGAGAGGCCTGGGATAATTCTCCTGCCAATCTCAAATAAATTATACATGATCTCAGTAGGTGGAAGAGCCCTTGGACAGAGATTAAATCACAAAAACACATCATAACGCTTGCACTGTATTCAGTCAGAAAGCAATCAGGAAACTGATTTTGCCAGCAAAGTTATTCAAAAAGATCACATCTACACATAAACAAACATTGTTATCAAATAACAATTAGTTAAAACACAACAAAGTCAAACAATAAATGCCATTTCTCTAAAAACACTGATAAGGTTTACTTAGTTATTGAGAAAATTCCAACACTGATATTACCAAGACATAACCTTTCCAAAGAGTATTTAATAATTTACTAATATGCAATTATTGCCAGAGAGAGAGTTTACATTGTCGTAAATATTGCATGACTAAGAGGTTTATATTCTCCACACATTCACTGTTTCTGCACGCTACCAACTTAGATCCTACAAGACCAAAAAACAAGGTGTCATATGTAAATGCCACACAAACATTAAATGGTTATATTAAGCTATAAATTAAATAAGAGCAAATAAATAATTAATCATGAATAATAAAAAACAATGTTGACCATTACTGACTAGATCAGATTTAGATTTTTAATGGCAAATATGCAAATTACTTACATACTTCCAATTTATTTATTTTTAATAAATATTTATTCCCCATTGAAGAGATCCTAAAGAAAACTGGGCAAAAAAATGAAAACTGTACTGAAGAATATACACTTTACTAACAAGTTAAACTAAAATTCAGTGTGTGAAGTTAAAATGATAATACAAGATTACAAACAGAAGCTCACAGCTCTCTGAACTGCAGTGGGAGGACTTGTTTTCAGATTCAAGGTTCATGGCTTTTGATAAATACATGGCACGGCCAACTTAACACTTTTTCACTTCCTTCCATCTCAGCACAGAGTCCTTCACAGCCCATTAAGCCATCCACTTTAGTGAAGGTCAGTCTGGGAGATGCCAGAGGGAGTCGTAATGTCCAGACTTCCCAGCAGCAGGAGAGTGTCAGCGCAGAGTCCCACACCACTGGACACTTTGTGCATTTCACTTCATTTCAACTCAATTTCATTTCACGCACGGGTACACAATTTTGTCATTTCCAGCACATGCATGAGAAAACACTTATTTCCATTTAATTTGTGCTTTTCTTGCATTTACATGAAGGGTTTGCCAGTAATTAAGAAAGTGTTTATCAAAGCAATACATGTCGCATGAGAGCGCGTGGCAGAGGCGGCTCAAGAGTAAAACAAGCAATCTCTACTTATTCTATCAATTTGCCTGCCAGGTGTAGTGGTTTACAGCATGTTTCTGTCCAATTTATTGATGCAACAGTATTAACACTAATATCTATCTGTGCTTGACTCAAACAGCTAAACTGGGTGTCATAGCAACAGGCTATTCTATTAAATTACTTGTTTACACTACTTGTGTGATGTCAAGTGTTTTTGCATTAACTTGTGACTTGTAAGTTTACATGCTATATGACAATTGTAATGTTTTATCCCAGATTATTAATTTCTGTCAAGTTTATTGCCATAATAAAACAGTAAAAATGTAAGCATTAGTTATGTTTCGTTTTACAAAGTTAGACAAGTACAAGGTGGAGTCTGATGCTGTTTTACATATAAAAGAATTACATGCAGCGTATTCATTTAAAAACCGGTACCATATCAGTACTTGGTATAGGCGAATGCTCAGATTTAGGTTTGTTATTAGGAATGGATTAGAGAAATAGGGAAGTTGGATTAGGGAATTACTGGTGAAATTAACCTAGACAAGTCGATTCTTATGTCTTTTTGCAGGTTACAGCTGTGCATCTTTCTCTTTACCTGACAATCTTAATTACATGACTGTCAGCACTTACAGCTAATTCAATGGACATTTAACACCAAGTTATCTCTTACGTCCCTGACTCAACTTATTACGCTTGTCAGGCCATCAGAGAGGAGTAGAGTCTCCATTTTTATTACATTAAACCAGCAGAAGTAGGGAGGGGAGGCGGCAGGAGATGGTCCAGTCCGTCTCACAGTCCACTTTCCACTCATCACGTTATGTAGGACAAAGGAAATTAGATGCTTCCTTGCTGCCAGAGTTTCAGGTCGCTGCATGTCAATTAATGGTACCATAACGGACATCAAGATATCGAACTAAATATTCTCCTGCACACAGCTTCATAATGCACTGTCTGTTAATCATTACTGCAATATTTACCTTACAACAACACTACTGATAAAGATTATGTTGCCACTTCTTAGCAAATTATGAGAAATATAGCATGTAATGAATGAACTGACCAAACTGAGTTCATGCCCATGACCAGCTTTACTTTTTTCAGAGTGGAAAAATTGTATAAATGAGGCAACAGTTCAGTTCCTTTAATTTGCAACATAGTTCGACAAATATGAACAAAAGGCAAATAAATAGCAAACTGGAGTCAAAATGTGCCTCACTCTTCTTTACAGAGTCATGTTGCACTACTGTACAAAATAGAAAATGGAATCAACAGCATCTAAAACCTCAACAACTGTCTGGACGGTGCACCATTTTTTGCAACTTTTTGTATTTCATATAGAATTTGTCATCACTTGTGCTCTCTCAGTATGTATGTGTTTTCTAGCAAAATTAAATAAGTTTATTTCATGTAGAACACTGTTCATTCTGGCATCCTCTCTACCTGACCCCTCAGCAGTCCCAGCATCCTCACCGCTAATTTGCAGTCCCTCATTCTCAGCAGAGGACTGACTGACAGAGAACTTCTTCTCAGAAGCAACAAAACCATATAATTAAATCGTTATTTTCTGCATACTCCAATAGTGTTCTAGTTTTTTAATGGATGAAAAGACAACGTCATAAAACAAAGTTGGGATGAATTACCAAAGGTGTCAGCACTTCTGCTCTTATTAGCTTTGGATTAAATTAAATTCTCCTTCAACTTTCCAGCTCAATTCTCCCCATTTTCCATTCAGCATGAGGACAGACTGAACACTGGAGATCATGCAGAACGCTTCACTAATTACAAGCAGACCTTGTCATTTTGACTATATCAGTCTGCCATTAGCGACTCATTATTGAACAGTTTGCATGTAATGTGTGATCTGTCAACACAGGACTGGAACAGTGCTCAGCCTCTGTAAGAGGTTTACTGCTGCTGGCATTCCAGTGCCAACATGCCCTGGCACATGCTGGGAGGGGCAGAGCATGAATATAGAGAGAGGGCCCTCAGGTGGTTTGCTGGCAGAGAATGAATTAATCTGGAGGGAAAAAAAAGCATTGGAAGAGTCTGATGTTTGGGTGATAACATCTGTTGCAAGAGCCAGCAGTCTCAGACAGAGTGTTGTTATTGCTGCTTTGCACATGTCTTAACAGCCAAACGCTGTATACCTCCAATTAAACACAGATTCTGATTGATGTCAGAAGCTGCGGAGACAAAAGAAGACTTAATGCAAAAAAATGTGCAGGAAACGAGGGGGAGATAATGAGGTAGGAGAGGAACGGAAAACAGTGTGAATTGGATTCTTGATGGAGTCAGCGAGCTGGGGAATGAGATGGAATAGTGAGAAAAATTAAGTTTTCACCCCCACCAAGAAGCTGCTGGAGGGTCCTGCTCATAGCAGCCAGAGTCTTATTACTTTTCTTTATGGGCAGCAGGGAAAACTAATTAACTCAACAGCTGGAGAGAGAAGAAACATGGGAGGAGGTAGGTCAGGGAGACAGTCTAATGATAGGATTCTGTTGTAACATGACTCAGTCATTTGCAATGCAGACGACAGGGCATGTCTCAAAATATCAATAATCACAATCTTAATTCATTCATGGTTCATTTAAATAATGACACAGTTTGACATGAATAATTACAAAGTGTTTTCACATCTTCTAATTGTCCTAATCAGCAGGAATCAGCAGTGCGTTTGTTTTGAATGGAAGAACGCAAATTAATTTCACTGATGAGCTTTGCTCTTTAGCAGTGTAGGTAAGCAGAGGTCGTCCATGTTAAGAAGAAATACCTACAAGTTTGCATTTAACAGCCATGGACGGACACCTAATCAATAGAGGTAAGTACTTGGGCTAATATCCACATATTGCAGTTGGTAGCATAGCGGTTAGGGAGTCGGCTCTGTGATCGGAAGGTCGCCGGTTCAAGTCCTGGACTGGTAAAGGTGCCACTGAGGCACTCATGAGAAAGGTACCATCCCCAAGCACTGTTCTCCAGGCACTCCTCAAGCTGCACACAACTGTGTGTTGTGCTGTGCTGTGTTCACAATGACAAAATCATCACTCACTTTAGTAGACAGTAGATGTTCTCTAAGAAACAATGCCTGGAATCCAACAGCAAGATTCTTGTAGAAGAATCTCTTGCCCCATTTAGTATACCACTTAGTATCTCTTACAATCTCTATTACAAAATGTCAAAAAACCATAAAAGCATTTAAGGAGTTGCATTTCACAATAAATCATTATGTAATGCTTTAGCAACTCGTTTTTTCCCTCCAGACGCCCCTCAAAAAGGAATATTCTATTGCTGTACTGCATAATCTCTTGTGAGAATATGAAACAGCTGCAGCTTAAATTACTGTCATTGCTTATTGATGGCGGGCTGCAGATGTTCTGTTGTTTATGTGAGCATAACAGGCAAAAATCAAGACGTGGCAAGCCTCTGGCCAACAATAGAGAGGAGAATGCCGTGGTACAGGAGAACGTGAATAATTCATTTCTGGCTGTCTGCCTCAATACTCACCATGACTTAGTGAGCTCTTAGCTGGGAGGAGAGTCTTTTGACAAGTTCCTTGCCTCTTTCAGAGCACAAAGCCCAGTTCCCACCATCAGTCACTGCTAAACTTTGAGACAGACTCCCTCAGCACCCAAGACTGTAGTCTTTTCCTGTGATGGCTCTTTTTAGGGGAATTTAAAAGGACAGATGACCTTTTGGATACTACAGAGAAACAGGAAGGAAATAGTAGTAGGAGATAATAAAAGTTCAGTTTGCTTGCCATGCAATTCTCCTGACATGTGCAGGTACAGCTTTAAAATGCACTCACAGGGTTTTGTAAATGCTTACCATAGCTGATCTTTCATAAAACATTTGATTTATAATTGTGAATGGCAATCCTGTGCCCACTAGCACCGGTATATTCATTTCCTAGTTTATGATTCCATAGGCTTGACGGTTGGCAGTCTGCAGGCAGGCAGTCAGCGGGGATGTTATTACAATCTTTGCAATAGTCAAGTTTATGGAAGACTAGCTCAGTACACTTCCTGAGGGCCTCTTCACCGCTATCATCTAGTGTTTCAGCTCAGGGCTAAATCCTGCTCATCAAGAATACTAGAACAGGCCTAGTAAAGATTCAACATCTGGAGCTACTAATACCGTTCCAAATGAAGCATCAAACCTGAGTGGAGGAAACGGGAAACAAGTTAGGATGAGAGCAGGAAGTATAATCTTGCAAAACTTCATCCAGCGACAAAATCAGACAATACGACGGCACCAATAAGGACTTTTGAGAGTCAGCAGAGTAGATGGGCCTTATCGAGAAGAGGAAATTCAAATGGAGAATATGAGAGCGGGGAAAGAAGCCCAGGCTTATGAGGGGGTTTGTTAGCGAAAGACTCCTTTTGTTGGCAGTAGTCCCTGTTCAGTCACCAGTCTCACTGCGCTACTCTATCATTAGCTAGAGAATAGAGGCCAAGATCCATGGCAAACTGCCTCATTTTCCAAATAAAGACAGAGAAAGAGCTTGGAGTTTAAAGTATAGTAAAGGCACTTTCTTATAAAAGGCTTTAAAGGAAAGCTTTAAAAATGTACCAGAAGATAAATGGGCGAGAAGAGATTACAGTCTTAGCTGATGGAAGATAATTTGTTCAGCCATTCATCTTTTTGCACATATTACATTTGAACCATACAAACTTTTCAAATAAAGGACTAGCAATTAACATGCAGAAATCCCTATAAAATGGACTAGACAGAAGAAGCAGGTGAAAGTCTATAACAAGATAGAAAAAACGACACACATTAAACAATGAATTATATTCACATCACACAAAGCCTTGAGCTGAAATGAAAACCTTGAAAACAATGCATTTCTCTTTGTATCCTCATGCCTAATGACATTCTAACAAACTAAAGATCTTTATGTGAATCCAGCTTTGCTAACAATGAACATTTATTAAAGCCACACTGACAGCTCATGAACTCTGCCTCATGGTGAAAGATGCTTCTGATGGGGTAGTCACACACCCATGGGTTTGCCTTCTGCTTAGCCCTCCTCCCTCCCTGGGCAGGATTTCATACTGTGTCTGCTACTGTTATTAATGCTGCAAGCTTATAGCCTGTCTGCCCAATAAGAAAGGCACATTATAGTGAGCAAGCTGACAGGTCTTACCAACAGTTAACCAGCCAATATTAAACTGAATTCATATTTATAATTGGTTACTATAAACGAGAGAATACAATCTGTTGTCCCAGAGCACTTTGGAAAAACCATCAAGCAACTGATTTAGTTGTGAGGAACAAACTCTTGTACTGTAGTTACATTTCTTAACACTGCCCTCTACAATCATCTCACATTTTCAATCTAAAATAACTAAAGTAGTGCTTTCCTGATCCAAACTAGGTACTACAAACAAAACTCACAACAACATTCCACATGGGGTGCAGGGACTGCTTAATCACTTTGAACACCATTCATTTCCTCCAGACCTGTAACTTGTGTACACTTGATATTTTCCAAGAAAAAAACATCCAAAGGCCTTGCAAAAGGGTTTAAAGTAACCCACAACTGCATTGCAAACAGCACTACTGAGCCCCCTGAGGTTGGCTATAAGACACCCAATCTTATGATTCAAGCCTCACATCAGTCCATTTTCCTAGCAGTAAGAGTGCACAGATTTAATAATGTACAGCCCGAGAGGTGCCGAATTCACATTCAATAAATATTCACTGCATTACTGGCAAGAAAAAGAAACTGTAGAAAAAAGGTGTGGAAAAAAACCTCATTGCAGGCACTTATCCACCTAAGAGCAACTGACAATGGTCCTCATTCTTCTGGAGCCTGAGACACACCTCCTCTCTCAAGAAAGCTGGGTTGAGAGGTTAAGCTTTGGAGTCTGGGGGACAATAAGTCAGGACTACACACACCATGGAGCACAGCAAAGGCTCCAATGTTACCTCACTGCTTTAAGCTCCAGACACTGAGCTCACAAACCTAGCAAGTCCAATGCACTAAGCCTTTTATGCTCTGTTTCAAGCATAAATTTGCTGAATTCAGGACAAGAATCATGTTAGTTATGCATCTAATACAAGGCTGGAGATTCAGGGTAAAAATCCACAAAGAACATTTCTCCTTTTTCAAGGCAACATATGAGCATCAGACTGCAAGGAGTATTATGGCAAAATAATAGGACAGGTTTAGTTCAGATCTTTTTAGCAAAAAATAACTTATGCACATATTTGAAAAATGTTTTCAGCTTATTCTGTTCCAGTTAATTCTATACTATCACTACAATTATTTTGCATTTGTTTTGCAATGGGTAACAATTAGTGCTGACGAAATAGCTTCTCAAAATATAAATCCATAGTTGAAAGAACATTGTAAATTGGTTGCACTGTGTCGTTGGTTTTACAAAATTGTTAGCTCACAGTTAACCTGTTACAAAAGAGGTTATCACACAGGACTTTCCCTCACAGAAGTCAGAGAAAAAATATGCCAGACAATTAAACAACAGCATCATATATTAAGTATAATGTTTAATTCAGATAGCTCTTTGAACGCTCTCATAGGTGAATATTAGACAACTTTGGCACATTTTATTTTTTATAGCTTTGCATTTCAAGAGACACAAATGTGTTCTCATAGTATGTCAAAGGCGGTTAAATGCAAATTGAGGATTAAATGTAGTAAAATTCAGTACTTCACACCTGTAAGAATACCCTTCAAAAGTAACCAATAACAACACTGATTCCTGACTGATTACTGATTACTGACAAAAAAAAAACTTCACAAAATGTTGTTGATCACTTAATTTTCCATACTTGTACAAAGTGCAGCAAAGTTTTTAAAAATTCTTAAAGGAGAGCAGGTCATCCAGCAGGAGTTTTGACCGTGTTTATCTCCACCCAGCTGTCAGGGCAATGCTCAGGCACAGCTCTGCGTACTTCAGATTGCAGAGGCTCCCATCAGGTTTTAATCAGCTTCATCGCGGTGACCCCGTGGAAGCGCGCCATAGAAAACCGGCTGTTGGACGACCTCCCATAACCCTGGCCTTGGGTTGGAGTTGGCAAGCGTTCCATCCTGTCATTGACAACAGCTCCTGCTTGTAGAAGAGTTATTACTACTGCACGGCACACTGCCGAGCCCCAAAGACAGCAAACTGTAGCAGATGTGAAGCTGAGAAACACAGCTAACACTGCAGAGCCAAAGAGTTAGTGATTATTTTACACTGCCTTCTTTAAATAATATTCAAACGATGGTTTACCCTACAAACCGCAGAATAAATTCTCAGTTTGGTTGCTCTGTTGTTTTGCAATCAGCACATGTTAATGTGAAATGGAATTACTTTTTTTTAACAAAAGTTAATAAATTCCACAATTTGTTATTCAGAAACAAAGATGGAATCTTATTAACTATTTATTAAATTGATATGCAATAAGAATTTAACCTTCCAATCTCTGAAAATACATCCTTTGAAAAACTTGAAAATATGATGCCAGCACTACATATCCAATTGTAACTGTCACTATTCTTTGTGTGCTTCTGAAATATTAAAAAGCACTGAATGACAGCTTCCAACCACCATTATGACATTTGCACAGCTGGGATGCAGGAATAAAAGTTTAAAACCACAGGTCTGGATTCTCGCAATAATACAGTATTCAATTTACGAATGGTGTTCCCTACAGTTAGCTTGGAGAGTGCAGTCTGTTAATAGCGGTCCAACCCCAGGAGACGCGTGGTCCAATAGCGGCATTCACTGTGAGATTCTCAGCTCTATCGAACCACAGTTAGAGGGTTTGGGAGGCCCTGTGGGACGCAAAGCAGCTGCAGCTTCTTCCATCCCGAGATGCTGAGCTGGAGCATGGTACCATGGAAATTAGGAAAAATAGAACTTTGAAAAGCAATAGGTTTAAAAATAAGCACATTCAGAAACACACACTCCAAAAGACTACCTCAATTCCTTTTTCATGGTCCTGGCTTTCAACCTGACTCTCAACCAGAACAGTTTTTTCCCCTTACTCCATTTTTAAATTTTACCACCTGCTTCTCATTCAAAGCAAATATTCTACATAATCTGGCTACAACAAAGCCCCTGACCTAACCTGGGTCTCACAGGGCAGTATGAGAGAAAAATCTCATTGTGAATGCAACAGGATACAAAAGAGAAGTGAAGTATCCCATTACACACATATTCCTGTGAATGAGCAAGAGGCTGAGGAGCTGATCCAGTATTTGTTCAAAGAAAAGCTGGAACAAAGGACCCCTTTTCAGCCTCATACTTTAAAAAGAGAAGCTGTGATGTGACCCAAAATACACACCCCAGCGTTCCCCTGACATCAAATCTATAGGTAGCACCTCCTAAAAACTTGCTCACTAATAACAGCTTCAGTGTAAATTACATAGTCCATAAAATTACAGTACACATACAACGCATAAATACACATCACACTTAAGCTGTGTAGTTATTTATCAAATTTATCAAAATTCCACAAATTTGCTTTGCTTTATAAGGAATCTTCCAAGCTTGAGAGAACAAGACGTAATTCCTTCCTTTTGTATAAAATGGACAAAAAATGGTGCATCCTAAAAATTCAATGCAAAAGAACAAAACCATATTCATTCTTTTTCTGAACCGCTTAATCACTACAGGGTCACAGGGACTGGAGCCTATTTCGGGTGCAAGGCGGGGGCGCCAACACACCACAGGGCACACACTCAAACACACTCACATACACACCTATGGGACAATTCAGATTCACCAATCAACCTATGCTTTTTGCACTGTGGGATGAACCCGGAGCACCTGGAGAAAACTCACACAAACACAGGGATAGCATGCAAAGTCCACACAGAAAGATCCCACGGCCGACCTGGGGAAACGTACCCAGGACCTTCTTGCTGTGATGCCTCAGCGCTAACCACTGCACCACCCTAAAACATCTAGATGGCAGTCTAAATCCAATATTATGAGTTTACATTGTTATATTTCCACAGGAATTGAATCTAGAGCAGTATGCTGAAACCATTTTTAATGAAATATGTCTGCTTTCCTGATGTTAGATCACAATCAAACTACCAACAGTAGAAAATGAGTTTGACTGCTATTAGTGATTATGTAAGAGTAGAAGCGTTACTCTTTTTCTAATAAAGTGCATGAAATACGTTTCCAGCATTGAGTACTTATAGGTAGCACAAAGCACAAGTGTATAAGAGGTGATATATTTCAGAGCTCAGCTGCATGGCAGCAGCATTGTACTCAGGAGAAAGAAAAACCCACCAGCTTACAGGTAAATATAACATATGCACTTCATAAGATTACCCGCTTTCCTGCTACACAAGAATATATATATAGATATGTATATATTAAAGAGTGTGACAGCTAGGGTACAAGGACAAAAACAGGTTCACCATTGCAAGATGTCAGCCTAAGCTGAAATAAGATGAAGCAAAAGAGCATAACATAAAAATTATTTCTAAAAGGCTTACATCTGAATGAAAGGAAAGATTTTTAAAAGAAAAAATAAATATAGGTGAGGTGAAATAGCTTAGTATCAGCAATGACAGTTTGTCATGATTTCAGGTTGAGGATAAAAAACATCAAAAATTGGTATTTTGGTGTTTGCTCCTATTTAAAGATATACTTTGCCAATAAATGAGAATGCTGCTGACAAAGAATGAAGGCCAATTGAGTGGGTAGCACTGCTAGTAATAAGTTAAAAAATATTTCATTCAGTGTTCGCTATTTCATTCATTTAAAATAGACATTTTCTCTAGCCGTGATCTTAAGTCATATTAAAGGTAAAAATCAGTGACACAATGGAGATGCAGATTAGTCTTATAATGTTTGTCACAAGAGGGGATAATGCAGCCGTGAAAATAAAATCCTTAATCAATAATCAAAACAAAAACTAACAAAGCCTGTGTGTTCTTTATGAAGCCTGACAAGGATGTACCTGTGGGTATGGCAGTAGCACACCAATGTGTGTGTGTGTGTGTTTGAGACAGAGAGATGCTGAAACAGTGCGAGTCTTAGCAACCTGTCTAGCAAGCTTGGATGAGCAATCGATTAGATAAAAGCCCATGCTGAGCCAGAAAGGCAGCCTTAGTCATTTCTCCAGCGAGGTAAAGGCGTTGAACTGAAAGAAAATTGATTTATTCAAGTAAACTGATTTGGGAGAGAAAGGCAAAATAATCTCTTCAGAACATCAGCTCCATCTCTGGTGCATCACAGCAAAAATGAAGATGACGATACTGATTTCACAGATTTATAAATACCCTTATCTATAAAGACATAAGACAAACATGAAAAAAGAGGATTTGGCGTAGGTAGCACAAGTTCTCAGCTACGGGTCTTTCTAAATGTATGTTTTTTTACACAAACCACAGCTGCCCTTGACTTGGATTTTTTACCGTGAGCCAGAAGCAGGATAAAATGGCAAGATGAAGCAATGGGACAAAACCAACATGAGAGCAAAGGAGAATGCAAGCGGGAAAACCAGCGCAACGTTTTCCATTTTCCTCTACAAGTGAAAAAGCACATGAATTATGGATGCGAGCTAGCCAACAGCGCGAGAATTTGATCCCTGACCAGACAGCTCTTGGCTCCCCATGGAGCTGCCCCCCCGCTGCTTCCTTTTCACATTGCCACCATCCATTCCACACTGCCCACTCTTAAGCTCTGGCTCCGAGCTGCAGCCAAGCACTCGCCCTCAACCTGTCAAGCCACAGAGCTCGGCAGCCAGAGGACAGAGAACACCGATTAGCTCCTCAAGACTGACCATTCCTCCTGTTCTGGTTGGAAGATGAGATTTTGTTTACACTAGAGCCTAGGTCTGGCCAATTAATCAAATATACTTGATGTATCATTGCTTGTTCTACGTACGATGCTGAAAATATCTATATTGCCAACATCAAGCGAAAAAAAATTCTCACATTCTCACAACCTCACATACATACGCCACACAAAGCTGCTCCCCGAGCCATGGTAAATGTGTGAGACGTATATTGGCGAGACGAGGTTGGAACAAGGAAAGATGCAAGAGAAAACAAAGGAAGAGGTGTCAGAGTGAGTTAACTTGAAGATGTAGAGGGAAGAAATAGTTCAGGTTGGTCTGGAATATAATGCTTTAATGCTTCTGGTGCAAGGACTAGATTCCTCATACTGATTTAACTACATGCATGGTTAAGTTAAATTGACCATTTCTTTAGTGTTTTAGAGAAGATCTATTGTATCTTGATATAGCCTAAAAATAACAAGAGACCATTCAAAAACCATATTGCTCACCGCTAACAGATCCCAAGACAATATCAGCTAAATGCAGTTACACGGGTATCTACACCAATTAACAACAATCAGTGAAAGAGAAAAACTAAAATAGATCCTTGTACAATGTTTATATGCTTTATTATTTAAAGCACATTTTTATTGTTCAAAATATGAAACTAAAAGTTTGTTTTTTTTCATTCAGGATGCCTTGTTAACAATGTTCAGAGGGAAAATCTATGTGCTTTGGAAAAACATAATATTAACTGATTTTAATACAGTATTGTAACATTTTAATATGAAGTCCTCTAATTATCAAAATTGGTATCAGGCTCTAGTTTAAACGCTGCCACTACATGGTCCAAAA
Source organism: Distichodus sexfasciatus (assembly GCA_032718565.1). Classification (NCBI taxonomy): domain Eukaryota; kingdom Metazoa; phylum Chordata; class Actinopteri; order Characiformes; family Distichodontidae; genus Distichodus; species Distichodus sexfasciatus. The sequence continues at coordinate 896,779 of JAVGVS010000021.1, read as the reverse complement.
TGTCAAATATGCTTCTTAAAGAGTCTTCTAGTTCTATATTTCATTTACTGACATTGTGAATTGTAATGCTCCTGTCGCTGGGCCTGTGGCATTTTTAAGGGTGCTGAAGCATATTTTATAAGACTGAGGATCCTCAGATGCAACACTAAATCACATGTGTGCATCTGTGATCAACATGGCAGGGCAGTTAGTGTAAGTACACTGACCTCAAACTCACCTTCCAGATGAATAGACGATCCACATGACTTCCACTCTAACCCATGGGAATTGAGGAGGAAACTGATAGAACACTTCTCTGGAAAATATGTTTAATCAGAGAGTGAAAGTACAGGCCTTCACTTTGTCTATTCCTCTCTCTATGCTCACACCAAGGCCATACCTGTGAGCTAGGCTCAGAGAAAACTTTCAGCTTTTACAGGAATGAGAGTACAAATTAAAAGAATGTTTGGATTCCTACAGGGAACTGCTTTCAAGCTAAATATGGTCATTTATTATTAAAAAAAGAAAGAAAGAATGGTACAAAAAATAATGGTTAAGATGAAATTAAGGCATAACAACTACCAGTGGTGGGCTGATAAAAACAAATTTTAAAAATGTTATATTAGATAATAGGGGGATGATAGAAAGAATCCAACTGTTTCCATTCCCATACATTCTTGCATCAACAATGAATATACATAATGGAGCATATAGATAATGACCACATAAATAGGTGAACAAATACTTTATTTAATATTTAGCAAAAAATAGTGATTGTGATCAAATCAAAGATCAAAAAAGATAAAACATAACCTCAGCAGACACTCAAGATTTCAATGTAAAAAAATTATGGCATGTAATTGAAATATAAATATAAGATTTAATACATAAAGAGAGGGCAGTGGTTGGCCAAGTCACTTATGCAGATATCTGGTCTTCATACTCTAATAGTCATTGTGATTCATATATCTACATCACATGGACTAAAGATCAGAGCAGCAACTCACCAAGTGTAAGCTACAAACTTAGCTGCATGATGTAAAAAGACACAGAAATTTGTCTTCGCTAAGATGTCTGTGTGTACAGTAATTATGCATGAGCTTGCTTGAGTCACTTAATACAGATCATTTGTTTGTGAAATTGAGGGTGAATGAAGGGAACCAGAAATTATATTCCAGCAGTGCAAATTAATATGGTTGGTTCCAGGTTTTTGGGGGGGGTTCACTGATTAAGTTTTTCACAAGATGGATCGCAGCCGTGAGTACGGTGCCTGCAGGCAACACTTTTTAATTATCACAGAGTTATCGAGAGCATCAATAGAGCGCTCAATGAGCAGTGTTCATCGGCAGGTCTCGGCCCTGCACGCAATGGATTTCTCCGTCAAAGGAGAGCCTCTAATAGTCTCATCTAAAAAGCTGCAGAAGGTCTTTCATTTCTCTCTCCTTGAATAGGCATTGATTGTAATTATTGAGTTGGAACTAAAATGTCCCAAGAAATGACTTTCAAAACCACGTTACAAACCTACTTTGTAATAGCAGAGTTTTCCCTCAAAAGTGACAGTTCACTTTACGAGGAAAGCTATACAGGGGAAAGATCTTGCACTGGGTTTCTTTGCTAAAAGCATTCAATTAGACTTAAGCCACATAAGTCATAGAAGTAAAACTTATACAATTATAGATATATGTTAAACAAATCCTCATCGTGAACCCACCCAAATGTTAATGTCTAATTTGCACATAATCCCTAGCTTTCCCAAACAAACTAACAGACAGGCTAGAAATGACAAACGGAAAGAAAAATGCAGAGAAAAATAAATACTGACTCAACGTGCCAGAAAATAATTAGATTAATCAGTGTCTTATACAAAAATGGCTTTAGTCCAGATTAACAAATGGCTCTTGGCATTTTAGCACATAACCCTTGAGTAAATGCCTCAGCTGACTGTATTTAAAAGGCAAAATAAGTATCAGTATAAGTTGTAAAACTGGATAACAAGATAGTAAAAGCTTGCATTATCTAAAGCTACTGTGATGCTCAATGTCGATCTTGCAGAGCACCCACATCGAGGAAAAATTGTCCTCCACATGCAACAGGCCAATTAAGATTTAAACGAATTAACATGTCAATTAGCACTAAACCCAATTCACAAGACAATTAAGGATAAAAGACCTGCACGTTTTCTTGAGCAACAGAACTTTTAGAAATCCGAGACGTTTTTTTTTTTTTTTTTTTTAATCACAAGTGAATCTTTTAAACCTGCCGATATAGGAGGGAATCTGCATAAAGTCCACCTGAGCAAATCTTTCAAATTACACCATTTATTAAAACCACAGGCGTGCGTGTGTGCGTGTGTGTGTGTGTGTGTGTGTGTGTGTGTCAGGATGCCTCATTGCGAGAGAAGTAAAGCGCAGAGCGCGCGGACTTACAACAACAAAACACCGGCAGCATTTTAAGGGTCACGCTCACCGTTTGACGCCGATCCGGTCTCCGGTGGAAAGTCCACGCTGAAAGCCGCCGCCGATATTTTCCCCCGCGGTGGATGCGGGCGAAATATTAGAAGAAGTTTGAGATGCCGATCGACCGCATCCTGCTCCGCTCCGCCATCTTCACTGGCCGCTGCACACGCGCACGCTGATAGGCGCGTTCAGGGCGCGTGGGAGGGTTCATCAGGGTGCGTGTGCGTGCGTGTGTGTAGTTGAAAAATTGTGAGGGCAAAATGTAATTTGCTAAAATAGTAATGCATTATTGCACAATTTTTTATGTTATTATGTGATGTTACCTTGGTCATGACTCTAATAGCCAAACTAATTTTAGAGAAATTTCTATCTTTATTTTGAGTTTCTGGGAAAAAATATCAGTCGATATTTATAGTTCATTTTGTACGTTTTGAACATAAATTAACATTTATTTCAGGATTTTTTAAAAAAGAATTTGAATTAATTCATTGTGAGGTTAAGGCAAGGACATAGATAGTTTAAAAAGTTATATAATAGTTATATTAGTTTGCAGAATTGTTGTAATTAAATACATTTTAATTAAAATCTGAAACATTTTCCAATATAATATAATATAAAGGTCAAAACGCATAATAGCAAATGCAAGACGGTTCAAATGGGGACAGGTACAAGATTGTGACCTATAATTTTGCGTTGAATAATTTGTATTATTATCTACGAGTTTAGTATACTGACGTGATGTTCTGCTGGTATCAGTCCCAACTGGTTTAATCATTGCGTGCGTTTTTGGCGCCATCTTTCGGTATTTTCAATACTACAATACACTTGTGTAGCTTTTCTGAATTACTTAAAAATCCTATCGAAAAAAAAAACATTATATCGTATTAAATGACGTATGTTTACAGGTCTATTCTATTCTTTTATGTATTCATGTATAACTTTTATTTTCTTAGTAAACCCTGATCACCATGCAGCTTCGGTTGTTCAATGTATTGTTATATATGGCAGGCAGGAGAATTTATCTATATTTTTTGCTTTGCGTGCAGTAGGCACACCCATTATTATAGAGGAGGCTATGCATTATAGAGTGGCTTTAGATTTTAATGGAAAACGGTGTGCGTAGCTTCTTTTTACATAAACCCCCCCCTGGACTGTTCTTCATTGTATTGTTCCAAACAATAAATTCTGCATAGCAAAATGCCACAAGAAGAAATCATTTTATTTTGGCACCCATCACACATGAAAATATTCAAAGCTTTTTTACAGAGCTGGCAGAAATTTGACACACAGCTGAATGATTGGTAACATCACAAACAAACAGATGCTTGCATAACATGCAGCTGACATCATCACCATTTTCCCCAAGTGGGTCCATAAGATAATGACCCATTTCAGTCTGGCACTTATGAGGCCCAAGCGGTGCACAGCAGCCTCCTGAGAGCCTGATCATAAAGACATGGCTTCTGAAGATTAGAGCAGGCACCATCCAATAGGTATATGTTAAGACAGTTAACAGAGTTAAATACACTCCAATTGTTTATATCTCATGTAAAAAGTGCTTTTTATGCAAATTTTAAACAGATTTATTCCCACTATGGATTGAATCTGAAGTTAAAAGAAGCTTCAGCTAAACACTGGCCTAAAGAGACAAATGAGTTACAATTTCTATTAAGGTTTCAGTTAATTCTGCATAGTGGTCAATTTTAAATCACTAAAGCAATTTATAAGACAGAGCTAAATTAGATACCTTAAATGAATATGTTTTAAGCTGAATAATGTATTTTCTACGAAAAACATTTCATTTTTTCAAAATGCACATTTTATGGAGGAGCATCTTCGTGGATTTTCAAAAATGAAGTCTAATACGGCATCACCTTTTCATAACAGTGAATTATTTGTGAAAGATTCTACACATGCTCTCTGGCACTGGCCTTAATGGAAATATTTACAGATTTCAAAATTGGCTGAACATTGTTCCTTATTAGGGAAACATGTGTAGGACAGACAATGCAACTTATGAATAGCTGCAGGTTTATCAATATTTACAGATAGTCAATCATTAATTCATAAAACATTGCATCATACAAAGCCCTTACTGCTCTTGTTTAATTCCCTTAAGGTTAAGTAAAGGTAAAAGTGTAATGAATGAGTTACCGCATTAACCTTCACCAAAACATGTAACTTAATTTTGTTGGTATTGCGTGTACACAGAATGATCTCATTTTAAAGGTAAAGACACAATACATCACAGGACCAACAGTATATCTGTAATCCAACCAAGTTAAAAACACAATATCGCCACCCACTGGACGATTAACACAATTCATACATCAGAGGAGAGCAGTATTAAGACACATTACAAAATAAAACGACATTACATGAAATCTGCAAATAATAAGCAATTTCCCCTAATTTTCCTTAAATTAGACACAATAACAGATTATAGGCAAACTGGAAAATCTGTTTCCCTTTTGGCAATGTTCCTGTTTTTACATATGTAATATGACACTTCATATGTCTAAACACTGTCACTAACAAAACCGTGTACATCATATCAATGAAAACAGTTATGGCTATTCTCTGGTATGAATCTCATACACTATCTAAAACATCAAATAAGTCTAAATTAGTCTTTTGTCTCTTGTTTCTTCTAGACTGTAGGATTACAACGTGTCAAACTGAGAACAAAGAACATACTGGATCATAAGAATTTCATTTCAGTATCATCACTTGGCATTAAATGTTTGATTCTGAAACAACGAGGCATTTATGGAGATTTATTGGCTTTAAAAACCACTACAGTTAAATCTGACATCTACCTAAAACACCTAAACATTCCAGGACCCTCCTACTGAGCTAATGCAAAAGTCACAACATTGATAAAATCCTTCATGGGAAAAATGCCAACATCAAGGTGTCCTTCATAGATGAAGTGTCCTAATAGTAATAAGTAGCCAAGAGATTTAAAAAAGGGTTTACCTTTCATGTTTTACTTGCTACAGGAGCACCATACCCACCCAACGAAATAAACTTGCTGATATCGACCTAATACTGTCATTTTCTACCATGCAGATACACGGGGCGGCTGCGCTGAATGGCTTTTGAATATTAAAACATATATTAACATGCACGGCGCCCTGGACAGCACTACGACATATGAACAATACCTACCAACCCTCAAAATTCACAACACGTCTCTCAAATATGATCTCAGTTTTCCAGATTGTAAGCAAAGACTAATCACTATGGGACTACAAACGGAAGAGATCAACATAAGACCCAGCGTTTTTAGGGAGTGCATTGTGTCAAAAGCACAAAGCAGTGCATGGATGGTGCTGAATGCTCTCTGATTCATTTTTCTCCGCATTTAGAGTCCTTTAGTTTGCGACAAATTTGACAACTGTGGCACAGAGAGCAAATCAGTGCTGGAGAGGAGCGGTGCTGTGTGTAACTTGCTCAATCCAGGGAAGGTAGCGGCTGACTCGGGCATAAACACCAGGGTAGGAAGGATCACCGCAGCCATGACCCCAGGAGATGACCCCTGTGAGCACCCAGCGTCCCGCTTCACCTTGGCACACCAGAGGACCACCGCTGTCACCCTGGCAGCTGTCGGCCCGTCGCCGGAGCTCAGAGGTCATGCTGCCAGCACACAGCATACTGTGGCTGGTGAAGCGCTCGCCGTACCGCTTTTTACACTGCCAAGAAGGAAGGAGAGGAACCCAGGCCTGCAGGAGGGTGCGAGGGTGTTCAGCATCTGATGGAGGGAGATGAGAAAGAGAACAGAAGAGACATAGTCAACACACTTAAAGGAATCCATCACATAAATTTTGACTTATTTAGAGAAAGGCATATCTGACCTGAAACGCCCCATCCAGTGATGACGCAGGATGCAGGTCTCTTGCCCCACCTGCTGCCCTGTGCAGGCAGACAAGCTGCATTGGTGTGAGGGTTGAAAGACACACATTTGCCCTCTGCTCCCTTGAGACGAATCAGAGCTACATCGTGTTCCCAGCTTTCGCTGCTGTATTTCTTGTGCACCTCTATATGCTCCGGGGTGAGGATGCGCTCAAAGTCGTCCTGCTCCCTGGTGTGGTAATCCCCTAGTTTCACCACGTAATGAGAAGCGTCATTGCCAAACCTGAGAAACAGAGATAAAGTCACAGGTAATGTGGCTGGAGCGTACTAGTGCCTGCTGTCTACCTCATAACTATGTGGGCACAACAGGATATGAAAGAGGCATATACCACTTTTTTACACAAACACCATGATCTATTGAAACAAATTTGATGGCAGAATCTTTAACTCAGACCCATACATACACACATTTTGGGAATAATAGGCAACCCAGGGGACGATGATGAATGGAAGCCAGATTGCAGGAAAAATGAGAGTGGCATCACCACACATAATGATTCCTTGTGCAAGCGAGTCATTACTCAGACCTTCGATTTCACTTCACAACACATGAAAAATCTGCAGTTTTATTTGTGATAGTGAGCCATAATTATTCTTGTAAAATCATTTGAAAATCAGAACAGATGCTGAATTGCATGTGTTGAAATGTAATTATATTAATGATAGACTGGATTCTAAAAATTATTTGAACATGGTGAGAGGCAGTCTGTCTGATTATTACAAACATGAACATTGCGGTGACACATGATGTATAATGCTGTATAATGGACACACTGGCACTGTTAGAAGACTATGTCAATAGTCTCTACTTCACTTTCAAGCACATCAGTCTCCCCGATGAAGACTCAGCTTGAGCCGAAACATGTTGGCCTTTTTGACACATTCATTACAATAAAGGATTTTTAACACTATTATTAGAGTGCCTCGGATACTTTTTTAACATTTCCAAAATATGATGTCTACAACCAACAACCAGGAAAGTTGACTTTTTTTGCCACATAATTTTTGAATATTTATCTGCCCTTTTCCTTGTAGAGCACCTGATATTATTTACTTTTTTGACCCAATGCAGCACTCGCTTTAATCATTTTTTCACATCAGTTTCTGTTTTAGCAACAATTATTTTCTTATCTAAAAATCAGGCTTAATTTGCATGTGTCAGTACTCCTTGTTTATGTGTCTTGCACTTACCATATGTGCTTTAAATTACATGCATTCATGAGGTGTTTTGCACTGACATTTATGGTTGAAAGTGAGTGTGTAGAAGATGGAACATAAGATGAAATTGTTCACAATTGACCACAATTCCAAGGACTGTGATTTATAAAGAGAAAATTACTTTCAGGTGTGCACAATGCATGGTTTTATGACTTTTGTTTTTGAGAAACACAAATTTTCAGCTTTGGAGGACTCATGTATGGTCATATAACAGTATGGCTGTGAAAATTAAAAGTTGTGCAGCACACGTCCAGTAGGTGTCACTCTCACCGCTTGAAACAGTGTGCAGCAGTCAGGAGCCAGCAGGAGTTGATGAGAGTGGCCCCACACAACGGATGGGATCCTTTCGACTGAGATCTGAGCCACAGTGATGCCTGCCATGGCCAATCCCCCCTGCCATTACACACAAGGAACAAAAAACATGAATTAAACAAGTAGCAAATCAGACTCATTTTCAAAATCGAACTATAATAATATATTATGATACTCAGTCAATGCTGCTTGGGTTTACTCACCTCAGCGACTTGTAGCCTCCAACAATCCTTTTGCTGCGCCTTTCAGCTGCTCCCCTCAGGCCACATGTGTGTGTTCCCACCACAGCGATGTCTGCCTCCGGTTCAGGAACATAGTCACACACCACCCCTGCCTCTTGACCATGTTTACACACATGGCTGTCCAGCCCTTTAGCAGGACAGTCCCCCAGAAAAGCCTCTTTTCCTGTGCACCTCACATTGGTCAAGTGGATTGGGCCCTTTCCAGAACCGAAGTAGCCCATTGGACGTGCCTTAGACACTCCACTAAGGCAAAAAAGAAAAAATGTGGATAATTCCAGTTGAGGTCCAGTGGTCAGGAACTGATTAATGATTCTTTCATAACCCTTTTCAAAATGGTTAATATACGGCAAATTAAACAACGTTAATAGATAAAGTCTGAAATTGTAAACCAGTATAAAAGACCTATTGAGAAGATCTCTTGTAACAAAGACATTTTTAATAATGAAGACATTTCTAATTTTTGTAAAAGTGGTCAAATGCTGGTCAAATTCTTTTGCTCTCTAACAATCCTTAAGAGCAAAGCATTAACAGTATTATTTAAACAGTGATGAAAACTTGTCCTTACGTGAATTCCAGCTGTCTACACACCACGGCAGCACTGACATCATTCCAGCCAGAATCACAAATACTGCCCCACTCTCCGTTGAGGAAGACTTCGACTCGGCCCTCCTTCCTGTTATCCCCAGCCACCAGGCGCACCAGCGGACCTGAGAAAGCCCAAATTCATTCAGGCGTCACAGAGAATATTGCTGCCAGGCAGCACAATGAATTTTATCTAATAGTTCAGAGTCGCTGTGAGCACAGTACTTCCAAAATACTCTGCAAAATAAGCAGCAGTGCCCAAAAAAGAGCAGAGGAAAAAGTCTAAGCATGAGATGATAGAAGAGATGATGAGTTGGAGGTCAATCAGATGGTTGAGTGTGAACTCCACTTGCAACAGCTTGAAATGAATGCAAAAGCTGATAATATATAATAAATTCAGTCAGATGAAGATGGCAATTAGGGTAAGGAATTATGCTTTGGTCATACTCGCGGGCTGTAATGTGTAGTGGAAAAGCAGCTCAGTGAGATATGGGAAAGGGTCATATACATCAAAGGTAGACACGTTGTCATTTTTCTTATATGCTATCACTTTTAACTATGATTGTTACCAACACAGCAGACGGTATCATAATTGATAAGAAGTTGGAACTAATTAAACTGTTTTTAAAACTTAGACCAGTCATCTGGTCATCTCTATATTTGAATGTACCCATTTAAAGGCAATACCATCATACTATCCCTGCATCTTGCTGTAGAGTGGGATAGTAAGGAATAAATAACATGTAAAGAATTAATGAGATAAAATAATTTCAAAGTACCTAATGTATTTATTTTTAATTTATCTACATGTACAACATTTAAACCCTTCAAGTAAAGATATTTGTTAATGCATTAATATGATTCACTCTGTTTTACTATGTAAAAGGGCCGATACCACTTTTTTATGTCCGATACCGCTACCGATATTGTAAATTTGGATATCTGCCGATACCGATAGTCACAGTTTTTTTAAAACATAAAATAATGCTTTAAAATGTCTGAATACATTACTGAGATTACTGTTATGCTTAAAGAAATGCTTCATTTAAATACTGTTTTCCTAACTAAACTATGTAATTACACACTAAATTATTATATGCTAAATTATCTGTTCTCAAAAACTGTTCGTTTAGACATATAAATATTTCTTCTTTCTTATTGATTACACTATAACATTATAAAATTTGATCAATTGAAAATGAAATATTGAAGTTTGTCATTTTTAACCAATTTGGCGTATAAAATGAGCTGCTTTTGCAGAGAACTACATTTCCCACAATCCTCTGCACGCGTCCTGGAGCCGCGTCACAACGACGTGCTGGGCGTGCGTTCCAGAATAAATGATGGAAAATCTATGGGAAAATCTAAATAAACGGCAGAATTGTGAGTAGAACGCTGGTTATTGTGGTTATTTATCAGCTAAAATATGGTTTGTGTCTGTAATAGAGACGACATTTTGACCAAACTGGAGTGTTTTAGCGAGTAATGGCGCTCATGGGCACGGTCATTAACACAGCATGCGTGTTTACATCGCAAAAAATGTCAAAAAATGTTTTTATGCATTTCCTTCTGTTTTAGTGCACAAACATCTCACAAATACTTTCACATACAGAGGGATCAGGTCTTGTCTTGATCGCGCCACTGAAAACGTTGTGTGTCACTATTAAGTCTACGTGTGAAATACACGCGGAGCTGCTCTAGCGAGTAAAATGAATTAAACCAAGCTTCGATTCTACAAAAATTGCCTCGACCAGTTTTTGTAATAGAATTATTCAAGTTATTGGAAAAATTGTTTCAGCAGTGCCACTTCCCATGCATAACTAATTAAGTGAGCACGCTTTTACAGATCGGCTCCATAAAACGGCCTGATGCCACCGATACCCGATCCAGCCGTTTGAGCCCATTATCGGACCGATACCGATCCACATATCGGATCGGCTACATCTCTAGTTAAAGTTTCCCCAGTGCTTACACGATGCCACATACCACTCCACTTTGTTTAGCGTTTAACTCCACCTTGCTTCATATTTGGCAAAACAACCTGCAGTTCTTACTATGCATGAGTTACTATCCTATGTTTTGTTTTGTTTTTTATCTCAAGGGCAACATTTTGACCTGTAAGGTTTTAAATCATACTTACAACACAGACTATGAAACCAGCAATGTAATGATAAAATACAATGTTTATGCAAATGCCTCTTGCTGAGGAAGAATTGCTTTAGATCTGGTGAAGGAGTCAGATTGAATTGTTGTAGAAGTAAGTAATGTATGATGCCGTTACACCGCCAAATGTCAGCTGTAGGGCTTTGGTCACCAAAGAATACAAATATCTTTATTGAAATTCAAATAGAACTCTTTATAGCCAGCAAGGAACGCTCATGACACTAAATGCCGTATGTATTTATTCAGCCCTTTGGGCCACATTCAACAAGTGACATTTAGGTCCTTGCTGAATTGTAGGAGAAACACAGAGGAGCATATAATATTCCCAATCAGCAAAATCTCTCTTTGTTTCTCTCTCTGTCACACATGATAACACAAATGATGCATGAACAAAGAGAATAAGTTCTACAATGTTCAACAACTCTAAATGTTGTTAAAAACAAATTACCATAATTATCGCTCTAATTTATCTAATATGGTACCCACTCACACAAACACACACATGCACAAAACCACAAACACATTAGCTTAGCTGTCACTCACCTGTGTTTTCTGGTTCCAGCGGCACATCGTTAGTCTCGGCTCTGTGACAGCGTATACCCACGTCCTCACTATGGGAGCAATCATGTCGACCCCACACACTGTGTTTGCACTCCAGCAGAGAAGATTCTGTCCCTTCACACTGCACATCATCCAACAGGATCAAGCCAGTTCCCTCTCCAAACAAGCCAGCAGCAGTCACCTCTGCACCCCCCCTGCAAACATTAAGCTTTTAACCTACTGACATTTAACACACAAAGTGCTGCTAAACTGCCGACATTCACCAGAGCATAGCCTTTGGCCTTTTCAAAAATGATATAACTACAATAGGAAGATACTTAATGGTTAACAAAATCATCTGGGCGCAGTTATCATAAGATCATTTACATAATTTTAACAGGTCCCAGCTGGCTTCCATTCATTATTAACAACAGTAAGGTTACTGAGTAAAATATATTACATACTACATCACTGTCATACTACATCATTGCCCAAAACCTTAACAGTAATTAATATTTAATAATATTTCCAGATATTGATGATCTGGGGGTTCGGTGTAGTACCTGAATCCTAGCTGTCTGCACACCACCTGTGCATGTCGCACGATCCAGTTGTCATCACACACTGTGCCCCAGTCTCCCGAATGATACACCTCCAGACGGCCCTCCCATGGGTTATCTCCATCTACCAGTCTCACAACACCATCTGCAACATGTCCATCCATCCAGGAGACAGATCCATAATAATTCTGAATCTAACAAGATATGCTGGGTGCCTGAACAGGAATATTGTATGTACTGTAATTCTCCAGTAAATGTGTTGTATACAGTGTTGGGAAGGTTACCTTTAAAATGTATTCCACTACAGATTACAGAATACATGCCCCAAAATGTAGTTTGTAACGTATTCCGTTAAATTACTCAGTGTGAGTAACATATTCTGAATATTTTGGATTACTTAATATACTGTCATGCTTTTTACAACTACATGAATGTAGCAATCACATCCTGCAAATTCTTGTTTGTTTTTCTCTACCAATTGGCTGTTAAGCCCAAATCTCCCTGAATAGTCAATATATTTACTGTAGGTAGAGGAGGAAAGACGAAATTTCCGAGTAAGAAATGCATTCCTGCCCGGGCACTGCTGGCTCTGTTGTGCTGGCTCCGGGTCCGTTGTGTAACTGACGCCACCAACATTAACAGGACGCTTCCATTAGAGCCTCTCATTGCGTGTTTGTTTGGGTGACAGGTGTCGTGCCGAAATCGGGACCCCTGCCGCGAGAAGCCCCCCCGACGCGGGCGCGCGCATTTGATGACTTTATACGAACTACTGTCCATAAACATTAACGTTCAATTCGTTCCTACACTCTGTTAACGCCAATGAGATGAGGGCAAAATTACTCATATTCTTAAAAATAAAAAGCCTTACACACACTTGTAAACAATAAGGTTTCATTAAAAAAAAAAAACAGTGAACAAAAACGGCGAAATGTGTCGTATTTTTCATAAAGCTTTGAAATAAATATTTTACCAGTATTATATGTGCACAATCCACTAGCTATTTCATTCCACGCAAACTGCACACATTTACCTGGCTAGTGTAATGGATTATTGTTTAAGGCCATGCTGTACTTACTGAAATCATGACTAAAATTCAAGTATCTATTCTGGTAGGAAGTAACATTTTGTATTATACATAAACATATGTTATAGCAAGCAACACCTTTCACATGTTTAGTGTCATTAAAAATGTCACTATTTGAGAAAACATTAAACTGAATCTAGAGAGGCCTGTTATAAACAACACTCGCTAATAAAATCCTTTGCACACTAATGTCACTTGAAGAAATAAAAATATGCCTGGATCTAAAATCTAAAATATGATAACCTAAAATAATATCTCAGCACTAAACCACCTCAAACAAATTTAAAGGGAGGTTTTTGCAACAGATCACCTGCCAGGAAATGCACCCCCTTCTAACTCTGCATATGATGCTGTTACATTCATAATACTTGCACCAGTTACACATCATGGTCTGACAAGAATAACATTCAAAATTTGTTTGGACTGAACACCTAGAAAAGAAGTTACAGGGGGGTGCTTTTTATGGCAGAGCTCCCTGACAGGAAATGCACCCCCTTCTAACTCTGCATATGATGCTGTTACATTCAACATTCAACATTCAACAATACAAACGTTATTGTTTACAAGTTTGTGTAAGGCTTTTTATTTTTAAGAATATGAGTAATTTTGCCCTCATCTCATTGGCGTTAACAGAGTGTAGGAACGAACTGAACGTTAAATTTTATGGACGGTAGTTCGTATAAAGGCATAAGTCATCAAATGCGTGCGCCCGCGTCGGGGGTGCTTCTCGCGGCAATGCGTGGAATTACCAAAATTAGAGAGGAGATAGCCTAACATATGAAACAGGAAAAGACCGCCGTGTAATCCATTTATTTCAACAAAGTAACTGTATTCTAATTACCACCTATTTAAACGATAACTGTAACGGAATACAGTTACTCAAATTTTGTATTCTAAATACGTAACGCCGGTACATGTATTCCGTTACTCCCCAACACTGGTTGTATAAGTATATAAATATAAGTATGTAAATATGTTGTTCATTATATAATACTTTGAATCAGGGCCGGACCCCAAGCTTTTTTGGGGGCCCTAAGTAGAATTTCATTTGGGGCCCCCAAATATCACCTCAATGTTATTTTGTAATTATTATTTGATTAAATCAGGATGGCCTGACATTTCAAGTGTTCTTCACCTCCCCCTGGTGGCATTAGGGCCCCAAGCGGCCGCTTAATTCGCATATGCCTTGGGCCGGCTCTGCTGTGAATCAAAAAAGGCACCTACTGACCTGACCGATTTTCAAAAATGTTTGACTGTTGATTACATTTGCAACAAAGTGAGAATATTTCTCAAACGTGGAGTTATGATCTGAAGCATCATGTGACTGACGTGTGGGAGAGTCTAGAGTAAAGCGTCACTGATGACTGGTGTTAAATTTGAAATACTGTACATTTGTTTGTAATTAAGTGATGACTGTGTGTTCTGTTCCTACCTGTATAGGGGTTGCAGGAGACTCCAGCATCCTCCATATGGTCACAGTTGTGCTGCTCCCAGCCACTGTGAGGGCACTCGTCCAGAGAGAGCTCGTTCCCTGTGCACTGCACGGCATCCAGCTGGATTGGCCCACTGCCCTGACCGAAATGAGCCCAGGACCAGGCTTTTGGAATGCCTCTGAATTCACACACGATACAACAACACACATTTGCACCCAAAATTAGACATGTGCACGTCTGTGGAGGACAGGAAGCCCTAACGTGGATTAATGAAAGTGATTAATTGTTATTGATTAATGGAGTAATTTACACTTTAGAGTGCCTCTTTAAGCCTGGTCTTTAATTATATTGCAGTCCCAATGCAAATTCACTATTTAAAATCTTTTTTCATGTAAGTTTAGAAAGTATCTGGAACTGGGAAACAGCCCAACTTTTACAATGGTAGTCTTCAGTGCCTTTTAAACTCTCACAATTTAAATGTTCACCATTCTCACTAACGCAAATCTTACTACAAAACTCAACAGGCACTGCAGCCATCAATATCTATATTCTGTTCTTTAAACACAACAAATGCATATATTTTGAGCTATTGTTTCAGTGACTTGTTTGCTGTTTGATATAGAGGTTTTGGGATTCTGGGTACTGCCAGAGCAACAAGCCAAGTTTCTGTGTAATGGGAGTAAAAATACCACAGCATAATATCAATTATTCAGTATCCCATCTTCTCTTACACACACAAACACACACAAGAGAGTTATCTCTCTATATTCTGGGATAAAAATCTACTCTGAGTGCTTCTGAGTTCTCTAAATTCTATAAAGGCTATGTTTGACTGTTTTGTACATGCCTTTGCAGACCTTTTTGTTAAACAGCAACATAGATGTAGCTCAAGCGATGCTGTACTGTGTCAAAAGTAGTTAGAGCAAACCCACCCGAGTCCCAGCTGTCTGCAGACGACCTCGGCGTCCATGTCATCCCACTGGTCATCGCATATGGTTCCCCATCGTCCATCATGGTAGACCTCCACCCTCCCCTCAAAGTCCTCCTCACCCCCTGCCAGTCTCAGAGGGGGGCCAGTGCCTGGGAAAGAAAACTAGGCTCCATTATTCAATCCATAAACGTACTGATGCATGGTATAAACATATACAACTGTATGTATGAGTTTGAAGTAATACACTGACGACACGCTTTTTGAGTCTGTTTCAACAATTTTGCACAATGAAGCCGGCCAATTGTGCATATTTGTTCCTACATCCCTCTAGCAGGCTACCAGGAATTCAGTAGCCATTGTCAGTTCAGTAAATCTGCCAATATTAGCTAACATACAATATATCTGCTGATCAATGACAATTAAAAAAACAGACAGAGAAACGCAATACGGAATCATGTTATGAACGGTCACATTGCATAGTTTGTTCTACAGAGGGAACACTCCCCTGTTGGATTTTTGTGTTCTTATACATTTGCCTATTTTTTCATAGACAAAAAATCTAATACACATGACAGAAGTCTTTAAATGTTTTGTTTTGCTAGAAAAATGTGAATATCGACCAGTAAGTTGCTGGATTTTTAAGTCAAATTTGGTTATCAAATTCTATATCAGTTGCACTCACTTCAGCTTGTTGATGGTTTGACAATCTTGCTTGGCCCCCAACTCAGCTTTTTGGGTTTCAATGGGTCACATATAAAAGTGTCTTTATGAATCTTGCAAATACAACAATAAAAAGTCATATGGGCTATACAGCATTACACTGACTAGTGACAACATGTTTTCAAATCAGTTTTAGAAACTTGGAAGCATCTTTGAAACAGTATTCTGCATAATGAAACAGGATCACCATGCATATTTGTCTCTGCGTTCTCTCAGCAGGATACCAGAAATTCATCAGCCATTGTTTTTCACTCTTTTTGTCTAGCATCTCTCTCTATCTCTTTCAAACACCATTCTACTTTTCTCACTGTCATTTGCCATAAAATCCCCTTTGTTCCTCAGCATATTTACAGGCATTTCTAAGATGTACCTAGCTTTGTTCACACATTAAACACAGTCAAATCAACACCCAGGATTGAAGGCTTATCATGGAATGAAAAGTAATTAAACTATATGAAAGACAACGGAAGAAACTCTCTCTTTCTTTCTAACTCTGTCCTCCACCCACTTAATGTCTCATTCTTCCCAGATGCACATACTTTTTTCTGCATGAAATCAAAGCTGCTTTTTGCAAAGCCTTCTGTGTGGGTGGTTTTTTTCCCCCACTGTCACTCAAAAGGTCACTGCTTTCACTGTCTCATGCAGAACCTGCTGACCTTCAGGTGGGGCACACACCACCCCAGCCTCGTTGCCATGGTTGCAGTCGCTGGTGACAAACTTCCTGCTCCTGCACTCCAGAACCGATCTCTCGTTGCCACGGCAGCCGAGACGGGCATAGTGGAAGAGGCCGGAGCCGGGGCCGAAGTAGGAGTGTTGAAGAGCTGTGCCGATCTCACTGCAGCAGGCGGGCAGATAAACAAACACGTATGTATGATCATACAAGGTTATACTGTTTATGATTCTCTCTACAGATACTCCTACACTCACAATACAAGAATATTAAAGACTTAAACATGATAATGACATGGTATTTTGTGAAAAAAAAATCCTGCAAAAACATGCAATTATGCAAATTCTGATGCCCTCAAATACAATTCCAAGTATAAAATTTCAGAAAATATTCTTTACCTGTGTTTAACTGAGAAACTGGTGAAGATAAAACTGTTCTTAAAAGTTGACATTCAATGTTATTTTTCCACTTTTTTACTCCTCCCCTATTAGTAGATTCTTCCTCTTCTTCTTCTTCTTCTTATTGGCTGTGCAGGTTCTCAGTAATCCAGGATACGGTCATATTAAGTGTTTGAATCTGAGGCAACTGGCGTTCTTTTTGTGTGTGTGCAAGAATTAAATGGAAGTCTAACTGCCCATGACTCAAGCATTCAAATAATGATTCTGGCTCTAACTGCTTATTTTGTGCTTCTCCCAGTTGAATAAAATATTAACACTAAAGATAAACTGCAAAACCTACCCCAGACCAAGCTGTCTACAGACCACACTGGCATCTTGGTCTGTCCAGTGAGTGTCACAGACGGATCCCCATTGGCCATTCAAGTAGACTTCTAGACGGCCGCTCTTAGACGAGGAACCACCCACCAGTCTAACTGCACCTGAAATGGAATCAGGTTGGAATCAGAAAGAAAGAGAAAAAGAGAAAGATGATAGTAATGGTGAGGAAGATTTTCTTCTGAAGTGTCTTCTGAAGTGACTAATGCACTGTAAAGTGCCATCAACACACTCATCCTCTTATCCCCCTGGTGACCAGCTTACTGAGCAATACTTCTTCATATGTCAAAGACTTAAGAAGTTTAGTCTGAAGCTGAATATGAATTCAGATAAAATTTTGGTTTGCTCAATCAGTTACAAGTGACAATGCGTGTCTAAAATTAAATTCACACCTACTTAGTGCTTTAGTCAAATGAGCTGGAACAAGCACGCCTCCTTTGTCATGCATGTAAACATAATAAAGGGTACAAGACTTAGACTTTACCCTGGTGGCAGTCGCAGTAAGCCCAGCCAATGGCCCCAGAGCTCTGCCTGAAGAAGCACCAGGGGTTGGATTCCCGGTCTGGGTTTCGGCAGTAGCTGTGCTCCCCGAGGCCTCGGCCAGGGTACTGCTGCACATAATCGGGGAACTCAGTCCACTTCAGACATGGAGAACCTGAGTCGGTCTGAGATACGGTGCCATTGTAGTAGCCCAGTTCAGTAAAACCCTCAGAACATGAGAGGGGCACTGCAAAAGGAAATGACAAATGTAATATGTCTGCACATTGATTGTTCCCACTGAAAAACAATTTACACCAGCAAAGTCTGTTTTATTTGTGACAAGCATAAGCTGTGTTTTGAACAATTTCCTGCTTGTTCTGGTATCTATTTTGGGTATCATTATATTCACATGTCTAATGTTGAGTGTTTGATAATAGTAATATACTCTGACCAACATATTCCAGTATATATTATCAACATGGTTGTGATTCAGTGTTATCTTGAAACAAAGCTAGTAAGGTAAAAACACAGAGCTAGTTTTGAATCTGACCATTAAATTGCTGTGGTGACATTATAATTGCCAAATTACACGTAACATGTAACGATTATCCAGTGAACCCAAATGTGGAGTTGGAAGTTAGGAGTTGGGATGTAGAACTTGTGATCTTTATTCAGGCTGGGGTCAATACCAAAATAGTCAGTTCATGGGGCAACCAAAGCAAAATCCAAAAATACAAAGCAAGGGTCAAAAAAAGGACAGGCAACACAGAAAAATGCTCAGTACGCAGCGCTGGGCATGCAAATACTTTGCAAGGAATACTGGGAAAGAAAGGTCTTTATATACAGATAGTTGTGGGTGTGGTTGACTAGAACTCAGGTGAGCTTGATCTGGTAATCAGGGGTTGTTGTAAAAGTCTGGAACTGGAGTGTAGATCAGGCAATCCTTCTGCCCTGGCTCTGGGACAAGGCCTTACATGTGTTTTATAGAAAAAATGTAAATATTTGCCAAATTATAAGGATAATGAAATACTCCAGTTATAGATAATGGTATAGTAACAGTCTTACAAATCTTATATTGGTCAGACTTGGTAGATCTGACAACCTGGTATAACACTGTTCACAAGTCCGTTGTCAACTTCCAAAACACAAAGTTTTAGTTATAACTAAATAAGTCTTTATAGACTTTCTGATCTTAAATTGGTTTTTGTCAACCAACTGCAGCTATTAATAGCTATTCTTTCAGTAGGACTGAGAAGTACATACATTCAAAATATTTTCATCCAAACAGTTCAGATATATCCTACTACTACCAAATTTCATCCCTGTTCACCATTTTTGACTACTGAACAATCTAGGGATAAAGTAGAGCCTTTAAGAGTAAAGTTCTGGAAGTCTGGTCTATTCTGCAGAAGCCTGCTGGCCAGTAGTATGGAGGAACTGGACACCCTGCAGTAGTTCTGCCTTTATCTCCCAGGAACACTCGCTTTTCGCTCCCACACCTCCACCAGACCCCCCAATGTTGCTTTGATTTCTCAAGCCTCAAGGCTGGAGAGAGAAGAGAGGGAGATGTTAGAGAACTGGACCCTTATCCTGCCTTCCTCTCCAGCATAAAGGATGACAGATTAGACAGGGATCTGTTCCAGAATGCCCCGCTAACCAGGATAAAGAGAGGAGACAGCCCCTTTTCAGAACTCAAAGATGTTACAAAATGGATTGGTCTAACCTGGCCCTGATCCCTGAGACTGGCATGAGGGACATTCTTACCAACGTTGGAGCTCTTATCCTTTAACATTCAACATCATGGAAGAAGGTTACGTAGGTTCATACTACTTGGTTGAAGGGTCTAATTATAAAGCATTAACTGGCCATTAAAATCTATCATTTTTATGATCTCATTGTGAAAATTGCCAGGGAATGAACATGTAAAGATCCTCATATGGTAAATGGAGTGAAAAGTCTGCCCTGTGCCATATGGAATATGGCAGCCAGTGCACAAATGGCTTTCTCCTCCAATAGTCTCAGCACAAGTCTGAGAATTGTCAGCAAATTGTTAAGAGTTTGGGGGCAACTTTTGATAACACGCTGGTTGGAGATGCATCTTTGCAAGACAGAAAGAGAATACAGTTAAAGATGGAAATGATTCAATCTCATGCACACAATCTCCCACCTAACCCTTTGATTCCTTCAAACCCCAAATCCAGAACAACATGAACCAGCATGATTTGCATTTATATGCTATGCTGCTTCAGTACACTGCAGGTATTAGGGCCTACCACCTTTGCTTTGGCTCATAAAATACATCACTGACAGACAGAGGAACAGGCTGGTAATCTCAGGCTTGACTGGCATGTCTGCTGATGTTTTGTCTGCAGAGACTCTTGCAGTGCTGAGTGCACTTTCTGAGCCAGGCTGGATGCATCTAAATGATATCAGACATACACACATTGAAGAGAATGGTGTGCGTGTGTGTGTGTGTCAGAGTGAGAGTGTGCAGAGCAGCAGGGGAGATGAATGGATCCCTAGCCAAGCTTAAATGGACCAACTGCAATCAAGGCAGAGTTGAATTAGAGATATTAAGGCAGAATGACTGAGAGCTCTCTCAAAATGAGTTGTGCCAACTTCAGCACCAACCCCGGGGAAATTGTTCATTGCTTTCCTACTTAATTGGACACACAAGGATGTGCAGGGGGGAGCACAATAAAGCTGTCGGCAAAGTGGCTGCGAGAAGACAAAAACACTGTCACAGAAGAGAAAGTTGCACTGCAGATAGAATCGCGTAGTTCACCACATTTCACACAAAGGTCATCATTTTACAACCCGCCCTATATATTGAATATGCACAGAAAAAGGGGTAACGGTAAGAACGAAACAATAAGGTAAAAAACGGACCATTACACACTAACAATGAGAAAAATGGAGAGGGAGCATCAGGCACAAAGCAGCAGCCATGCTGACTCAGCTGCTTCAAGACTCTGAGGACCGATTTCTGTCTTACAGCATTAGAACAGCAATGAAATGGCTGCTGTCAAGGTGTGTGCATCCACAGTATGGTTTGCCATAGATTGTGTGTAAAACAGAAAGCAAAATTTATTTTAAAAATAGTCCTGAGAATTAGATAAGTCCTACTGAGACAAGACAAGACATCTATGAGGAACAGCTGAAACAGCACTCCTGCCTTGAAACTAGTCTGGATTTCACAAACGGTTGCCACAATTCAAGCTTCCAATAAGTTAACAGACATATCTGCTCTTGGTGCATTATCAGGCAGTAATTAAAGGAAATGGATGTATGACAAAACAAAGCTTGGTCCTCAGCACTGAATCCTACCAAGTCAGGTAAAATGGTTAGGGGAATAAAAGCCGATCTGAATTTGGGACACATTCCTCCCTTTTAAAAAATAGAGATCATTATTTCACTTGGGTTGTGCAGCGTGATTCTGCCTCCTAGATATTTAGATTTAGATAGTCGGCAAGTCTACAATGTGCTTTGCAGTAAAAGAACTGACTGTTCAAGATTCATTGCTGCTTCAATTTAAGCTATTTAAATTTTATTCCAAATGTAGTGGCAAACGGTGTGAGTGTTCACGTAACAGTAAATATCCTAGTTACTACTATAATTGTAAAAGCTTTTACCCTCCAGTATGTAAAGCTACTCATGCGCAAAAACATTTGTAGGACAAATCACATCAAATACTGAACAACGCGGTGATCCCAATCACCATTGTGAAGACATTCTTTTTTTCACTTGATCTTGCTTTCATATGAGAGTAAACAGAAAGAGAGAAGTCTGTGCACGCAGACCAGACACAGGGTGGGTGATGGGATATCAAAGCTGTCAGAAACACACGGCTGCCAAAAAACCTGGTGCAGAAGCACTGAGGAGGAGGAGATTGTAATGTTCATGTATTTCAAAGAGAATAACAAAATCTAGTCAAGTATCAAATTTTGGAACACATGAGATCCAATCAAAGGCCCAACAAAAACAGATGGACGTCATGGCTTGAGCCCACAAGTCTCAGTATCTGTCAAATGTCTGTTTCTTTTGTGTGCTGCACAAACAATAGTAACATTCACAGCCCAGCATAAAATCAGACTATCTAGCTAAATCAAGCTTATCCAGTTGTATCAGAAATGTAACCTACATAGCCCAGATGTGATGAATGCTAACAGCAGAGGAAAAAATAAAAGAGACAGAGACAGGAATTGTTTTCCCGAGATCCGTGGATGAGCTCCATTCACCTTTAGCTATGCTCCACTCCTGTGCTAATGGGAGAGTGGCAGCAGAACGAATGGCAGCAGAAATCACCTAATTTATACAAAGCATCCACGCTGTGCCCGGAGACGCGTGTGCTTGCTGCTCCGCGCGGTGGGAATACTCATTCCCTCTCCACCAATAATCCATTTCCCATCCACAATAAATATTTGATACGGCTCATACACATGCTGCAACGTGCAAAGTGGGCGTCCAAGCTAGCAGCACAGGAGTGAGATATAGTGGTAAAAAGGTGTCTGAGGGCAAAGATAAAGTACTACAATCTCACTATGGAAATGAGAATTGTACAAAAAAGGAACGTCCTTAATTGTCTGCGTTGTCTGCTGTGTTCTTTAGTGTTTCCAAGGTTTCGCATCACTTTTATCCCATATCTTCAAGTTTTATCCCATAACTTTGCCCATGTGTGATATAAAAATGGTGTTTTTGAGATCAGAGGAAAGTTTCTTAACATCATTTAAATGAATATCCTTAATGGCACACTGACCTGAGTCTGTAAAGCATGCAAATAAGCTTGAAGTGAAAATTTATTTGTAATGTTGACCCACTTTTGTTTGATATGTGAGCGATGCTCTTGGCCAAGTCTGTTCTGGTAATCTTTCATTGGAAAGGAAAGCACAAAATCGACCCAATCTGGGGTCTATCTACTCCGAGCCCCTCCGAGCCTCCTGATTGGCTAAGTCTGGCTGCACTGTTTATCAGTCTTGATGCAGTGACATCAAAGCGCTGAGAGTCATTAGCACTGGGGGACTGATGCCGGGGAATTTCACGCTGTCGAGGCAGATGAGAGAAAGAAAGAAAAAACCTGATAGGCATCAGCGTAGATGAAAACCCATCACGGGGCAGTTGCCCTCATCAACCTGCCACATGTGCTATAGCTAGTAACCAGAATGTGAAAATGATCTCAAGTAAATGTCATATTTTGAAGCCCTGTGGACGGTTAATGAATGATTTATGCTCCAACTCGCAGCCTTTGGCCTGGTAAAAGTAGTCTATCTACCTCTCACAATCAATGCAGCAAAGGTATGACAGCCCTATTAGCCTTCTATGCATGTTCTGGGAAAAAAATGGCATTATATTGTGACATTATTCAAGCATTTGCTTTAACACAGCATGCACTTCGACTCACCTGTATTTTGAACTGTATTCAAGTAGCTATCATCACCAATCACCTGCAGGGAGAAAAGATACACAAACAATTCAGAAGTAAGAATTTGACAGAATTATGAAATGATTTGTTCGGTGCGAGGAGCCGCTTGTTTTTCCAGAAAAAGGGGAGTTTCATCTTTTTAGACGTGACACACATTTGAACAGCAGTGTGTTCTGTTTCTACCCACGCTTCCGCACAGCTCAAAGGAAGCCATGAGAGTCTTCACTGGCAGACAACATTGATGATATCTATTCAATTTTTAATTTTGGACATTTTATATCCGCTTCTTCTTCAGCAGTACTGTAACTACCGAGTGACAGACTGCACAGTTTAAATGCTTATCTACCAAAACCACTCCCTTATCTTACAAATGAAAAAAAGACAAACAAAGATGGTTAGAGAATAATGGTCCATCATCTACAAAAATTGTACAGAGACAATATCTGATAGTTTTCAATATCTTCCGTCATGTTTTAAGAACATTACATTAAGATTTAGGGGCTTCAGTGCTTATCATAACATACCACAGCACAACATAATGTGTGGAAATCATCCTAAAAATTAGAATAGGCCAAAGCTGTCAGAAAAAGGTTTCATGTCATATGGTGAGGTTTTCAAAAAACAGCTGGATATCCAGCACCAAAATTTGAGATCCATTATTCACTATTAAGAAATGTGGCATGTGAGGGGATATTAGTCTGACAGAATAAGCTCACAGAATATGAAACTGGCAAATGAGCAAGACAGAAATGATTCAAAATCTGCAGCTAGCCTTCGTTTCAGTTATGATCGCCACCATGACCTTGGCTAAGATTATCTGCATTTATGAATTACTGCATGTCTGAGAGTGATGGATTCGTCCTTGCTCTGAACTTCACACTTGTAATGGTTTGTGTCAGGTTTTTCCAGTAAATAAAAATCTGATGAAAATGATAGGACTTACCTACACTGTGAATCACATTGTATTTGATACAAAAACAGAGAATAAAACTATAATTACACACAGACCATTACATGCCCTAATATGCAATATGACATACAGTTAATTTCATGTACAAATTTCTATTTGTAATCATCACTCTATTTGTGCCTAACATGTGGCCACATATTTGTCTGCATATCCATGGAATCAAACAAGTAGTAACTTTATTAATGCATAAATTCTGAAGTGTTTTGGGAATAGAGTGTGGGACCTCCAAGCTAATTGTGTTACATGTGAATAACAAGCCTCATGATATTTGTGCTCATATCAACACACTCCGGTCAGTTAAATCCATAATTGCGTCTGTCAATCTCCTACCAGTGCAACAGCTGAGGCCAGACGGGCACTATCCTTCTATAACTGTAGCACATCTTCATAGCAGAACAACATGCAATTCAGGAGAAAACTACAGATTCAAAGTTCTTATTAACAAAGAAGACACCAAAGACATGCTGGGGTAACAAAATTAACCTCTTACACAGCTTTCAGTACAATACTGAAAGACCTAACAGGATTTTGATAGCTGAAAGCTGAGTATAGCGAACAAAACAAGTAACATAACTGCTTGTTCCATTCCTGCAAACACAGTTCCATCCTTTAATATATTATTAAAAAATATTATAATTTTTTTTTCATATAGGAGTTTTAAAATGATCACAATTGTTAAAATATTTAGAATTGATTAATCTTTAGAGTCTCCAAGTCTTTAAAAGATCTGGTTTTTGCAAGTCATTGTCATGAGTTATTTCAGATTGAGAAAGAGAAACTGAAATATTAATATTAAAACAATCTTCTAAAATGCATAATCTTAAGGGTCTCTAAAGTCATTTCATTTGCCAGTCCAGTGCAGTTATCCTAATGAAGAACAATTCTAACTCAGCACTACAGAATATTACTCATTAATATCTTCCCACAGTACTGTACTTTCACCACCCCCAACAGATGTTTGGATACATCAGGGCTGTTGTCTGTGATCAGAGGTGAAGTACAGATTACACAGACACTACATGCATTGATTGTGACTCATCTTGCTGGTATACATGTTTCTATATACATCTACTCTGGGAAAATGGAGGAAAAAGATCTATCGCGATTATAGCATAGCCTATAAACCTCATTTCTCAGTCAAATCATTATATTTTCCTCATTTTCAAATTCAATCAAAAGATGGCCTAATTTTTCTCTTTTGATTAGCCAGGGCTAAGAGATTAAAAGGTTCAACATTACAAAGCATCACCTCATCATTAGCCTTCCACCTAAATATGGGTCAAGGTGTTTCATTTGCGCCAGGATTCTTTTTGCTCTGCTGTACTGTCATTATAGCACCGCTTCTCACATGCAAATTACAATTTAAGACTAGATTCAGGGCAAAGTGCTTGTCTGTATACAACCTAATTAAGCACATCCCCATCATGTTAAGCCATTTCCTACCTACAGCATGTCGCTTCCTGTCGCGGAGGGTGGCGGCGGTGCCTGAATCTATCCTAAGCGGGCGCTTTACTGAACAATGACGCGGCAATGGAAATGAATGAAATGGACAATAAAGTGGAGCCTAAAGCGGCACAATGGCTTAAGGGTGGCAGGTAAATATTATAGTATGTAACAAAATATTATTTGTTCATAATTGGTTGATGGTTGGTTTAAAGGATGATCATTTTTCCTCCATGGGAGATGAGGTGAATTAGGGGGAGAAGCGGATCTGTTATGTGCGCTAATTGGAGAGCCGCTTACCTCCGCCAGAGCCGGGATCCAGAAGATGCAGCAGCAGTAGCAGCACAGGCGGAGCAGGACGAGCATCTCCCACACGCTGGACTCCATCCCTACCTCTCACTGCGGCCCGGGGCCATCGTCCGGAGCTCCGGAGCACTTCTGCGATCTGCCTGCTCAACTCGAGCGGATCTCTGGGTCTCACCGCGTTAAAGACTCGCTTTGTGGGCGCGGCTTAAAGCTGATAATTTCCTAAGGACCCAGAGCGACGCTCCTAAATCCCCTTCCTCCTCCTCCTCTTTCTCCTCCTCCTCCTCTCCCTCTTCTCCCTGCCGCAGGTTAATCTTCGATGTCTAACTGCTGATGCGAAGTAGTGTCAAACATACACACTCACGTACACAACACGCGCGCGCGCCCCTTGCAGCGACCCACGCTGATCCACGTCTCCAGTTTACGCACACGCACGCCCGTGAATGAACGCGCAGATCCAGGCGGTGTTCCAAACCGCACACGAGGGTAGTAAGTATGTTTCGAAATGGCACGCCTACGTAGGTGCGCAGTGCTGACGGAAACGTACAGGTATCGGTCGAATGCACTATAAGGTATTGTGCACTATTTAGTGTTGTTGCACTAAACGGAGACGGACCCTATTTGTCAAACGCGCCGGCCACGAACTGGGCGTCAACTGGACAGAAGGAGAACAAAAATGAAACGACCTGGCATAAATAAATAAATAAATAAAGTTTGCTGTGGGCACAAAAAACTGCTTTGACGTATGATGCGTCTTCTGTTTCAGTTAACATATAGATTCCTTGATGTTCAGTAATACAGTAAAGGTGTTTCACATATGCACACATTGTGTTTAATTTACCGTGCACATGGATCCAAATAAAAGAAAATGGGGCATGGAATGCAAAACTTTAAACTATAATAGAGAGAGAGCAGGGTATAATTGTCGCATTTGTCACCTTAAAATGATTTCTCTGTCAGTCTCATTTATCACTACACAACCCCACTACATTGCAATGTCTCTTCTCTTTCGTTGCTACAGCAAACAGATCGTTCTTTCCTCCAACCTCTAATTTCCAGTTTGTTTACAAAATAAATTCTCAGATTACAGTAAAATAATTATGTTAGCAGTTTTTAACAAATGTAAGGGTAGATTTTAAGTAACATTGAATCATAACATCACATTTGTGAGCTGTTTTGCCATAGAAATGAGTCCATGATGTTATTTCACAATAATGGCCTCAAATGTTATTTTACAACCATTTTTGCAAATGATTAACAGAGGGGAGCTGGGACAAATCCAAGGGTCCAACAATGACAGTGTCTTGATGTCTGTAAAAAATGTCGGTACTGAGAGGTGGGTGGAATGGGATTTGCATCAGACACTCTTGTCCAGAGCAACTTTCATTTCCTTACTGCAGGTCTCCCTGAAGCAATATAAGATTAAGAGCCTTGTTCAGGGGGTCAGTGATGGTAGTGATGGCAGGATAGAGATGCATTTGAAGCTATGATCTCTAGATCCATAGATGAGAATCCCACCATTAGGCTTTTGCCCAGAATACATTTTTCATAGAGTCCAACATTTCTAAGAGCTTGACATAACTATTAGGTTAACACTAAGGCTACCATTTGAGGGTAAAAAGTCAAATAAGGTTATGCTCTCAAATGTTTATATTGTATGAGTGCTTTTATAAATGACCAAAGGTTTGATGAATACATTACAAATGTTAAGGTTTATTTTCAAAATATTTCCTAGTTTCATTTAAGAGGTCTGAGGAGAGATTAATCTTTGTGAAACAGTTGTGAAAACATCAAAAGATATCACTGTTAAAAGCTCTCCTCAAAAATAAAATTGTTCAATCACAACTAACTGTCATGTAATGATGCTTTTATAACTTTTGTCATTCTGTTTCATCTTATATTGTCTGTAAGCACCTTCACATGTGTTCTGTTCTCATGATGCAAAGCTCTTCAATGAAATGACATCAAAGGATTCTTCTGTGCAGCAGTTAGTCATCCAGCTTACTTCTTCCTAAAGATTAGAAAAGCTAATTTTCACCGTGTTCTCTCCAGAAATTTATCTCCAGTGTTAATAATGTCACTGAATGAGTACTGGGCTCACAATCCCTCAATCACAAAACCCAGAAACTTGCTCAAAATAAAATAAAGAACTCAGTCTGAAACTACATTGACTCACACTTTAATTATAATTATGCATTGAATGTTTACAACAAAAGGTCAAACTAATTTCAAGCAACCTCACAGTAATCATTGTCTTGCACAGGAGCCAGCATCCTTAATGGCACACTATTGTAGTCATGGCCTCCTTTATTAAAAATGTTCAACTCATGCAAATATTTGTTCTCCGTACTACAGCTGCAATGCTAATTTAATGCCGGGGGGCCTGAAATATAAATTAGCAGGCTAAGCATTAAAAGAAAAAAGATATAGCGAAAATAATGGTGAGTGGAGTGGTGGGAGGGTGGACAAAATGGCACAGAGATTTTTTATGTTATTAAAAATTATTTTCCAATCAAATTCTACTGCATGTTTTAAATAAAGTTGTAGTCTTGGTTTTTTTGTAATTAGGAAGCAAATCCGTGTATAGTTGAAGAACAAAGTACAATCCCACAGGAAAAATTAATCTCGAGGTTGAATAGAAATGGGTCAAAGTGACCCAAATTCTTCAAACAGTGAACAATGAACATCACTTTTCAAAGAAATCGACCTAATAAAGCTTTCAGCAGCCCATTATTCCATTTATTTCAAATGCAACAAATTAGTGCCATGTGTACATGTCTTATAATAGTACAAACAACAGCTGGGAACCCCATGAGTGACCTTCTGCTTGTGCCATGCACAGCGACCCACTCATGGAGTCATTTCTCCCACACTAGCATGCATATATTACTCTCTCAATGCATGCCTTCATTACCCACCCTCTTCACCTCCTCAGAGAAAGTAGTGTACTGTCACCATGGCCTCTATGCTTCAATAAACCTGGTCCTTCCATTGAACAGTGCATTTAATGGAGGAAGCAAGAATCGTACTGGGGCACTTCTACAGATAGTGAGGTTGTCATGGCAACACAATGGTTAAATTGCTGGCAGCACCTCCGACACTCATTGCAAATTTAAGGACCATTCAGAAACAACAGTCTTTGTGCTCTTGGTACAGTCATGACAATAACAAAAGAGCCCAGCTCGTGCTTTTATCAGAGGTAATGTTGAAATGTTGAAGGATGTTGAAACAAAGCAGCAGGAACCTGTGTTTAATCCAGTCACTGAAGACTTCAGTTAGTCTTTTTAAGATTAGCGGGAATTAGAGCTGGTGCTCCTCTTTCATCAGCCTCAGCAGTTTTGCACGAGCCAAAGCGCACGTGCCGCACTTGGGCATGAAGGTACATTCAAACACACATCCACGTTATGGAGTGGCGTCTGTTAGAATTGTCATGGCCAGAGGCATCAGCTCCCAATCTCATTAACCCCCTATGTTGCAACACATCACAACCAAAGACGCAGAGAGAGACAGGATCAAACCCAACAAGCAAAAATTACCCATAGCTTACTTTATTTATGGCCCAAGGTATCAGTGTTCACTAATGCATCTAATGTGTCTTCAAATTTTGTTTAGATGATATTATAATGTCTAATATGCCTAGGATATATCAGTCATTAGTATTCACACAAACTGATAGTGACGGAGACCCACACGCAGAAACATAAACACATTCATCTTGTACTGTTGTGGAATGGATTTTTCCTTATGAAGACCAAACAAATGCCGCCATAACACATTTACCTGCATTTCTATTGTTATGGTGGTTTTTGGTCTCCACAGATTTGTATTATTTTGTGTAACTTAAACTTATTCTGTTAATTATTAAGTCCACATTAGTTTTTACTCACTAATCCACATTAGAGTCATGTACGACATGTACTCTAAGTGTGAAATTTGCATTGTTGCATCTAGTGGCCTTCTCTCTCCTCATCTGGCCTCACTGAGCCCGAAAGCAAAAGAGATGCAAATGATTTAAAGTTGGCAGCCGCAAGTTGATCTGATAGATGCTGTAAGATAGTGTTTGAAGTGGTGTGTGCTGCCACAGATACAGCAACTTCATCTAGGGATGTTTCGCTCTTAATTGAAGATCCCTCCTCCGGCATCATCAGTGCTGTACTAATGTCATTAACTTATCATGGTGTCCAAAATGGAAATGTTCACAGGGCTTAACGAGCAAAAATATACATGAAATGAACATGCATAGCATTTAAGATTACTCTTAAGTAGTTATTGTAAAGATAAACATTTTATTGTTTGAAAAAAAAAAGTTTTAACATCTTTTAAAATACTGATACAAACCTGGACAGACTTGAACTTTAACTTTACAAAATATAGGCATTTTCACTCTACATCTAAACTCAAGTCAGTCAAACAACAAAACACACTCTTAAGGACAAAACTGAAGACATGTTTTAGAGACATACATTTCTCTACTAATTTAGAACAATAACAGCACGTTTCTAGTATACCACGCGTAATTGAAATTTATAAAATGTTATAATGATACTTTCTGTAATGAAAAAGAAAGTATATTCTATTCATCACAGATAGTTTGCATTTGCTTCAGTAGTTTTAGCATGTCAGATTCCTAAAATGAACTTGATGGGGCACTTATGCTCTTTTAGGTATTAGGTATTATGTTCCTATTTTTGTCACTTGATGTCTTAAATTTCAGGACTTATATATATATAGGCAATATGTCAATTCCATAAATATCCAGACAGATTAAGAGAAATTCAACAATGCAATTGAGTTTTATTTTGCTTACTGACACAATGAAGGTTTTATAACATTATTTGATATTTTATGCATCATTGATTAGACAAAGAAAGAGAAACAATGTGAAAATTCATAAATATGTTTCCTTCTGTTACAATCACCCTGTGACACCCATTCAGACCACTAGAGGTCGACTTGCCTCCTGTCCGCTGTCCTCGTTTATGTCAGTTTACCCTGATAGGGCATACCAGTGATTGTGTGTATTTAAGCCTGCCTATCCCTTGTTCTATTTATCCTGTATCTGTTGTCTGTATGGAGGCATCTTTGTGTTTAGTTTAAGTTGGTTTGTGGTCGTTTCCTGTTTATTTTGTTAATAAAGCATTTTAATAAAGCATCAATCTTATTTTGTTTTTTTCTAAACTGCTACTCATTTCTTAAATTGCAGAGCATATGACCTTGCATAAAGATGCCAAAACAACCAACATTCTTCTTATAAAATGTTAGTGTCAGAGAATGCTACAGGCTGTTATTTAATAATAGGTCAATCAAAGCTAAAGAAAAATATTTCAATTAACAAATATACAGTATAGTCTGAATGTCAGAACCAACTTTTGCTTCAACCAGCAAGTCAGTTGATGTCCATATCTGCACAATAACCACTGCATAATTGTATATGCTCATTTTAGATGTATTTCCTTCGAAGGTTACATTGAGAGGGGATGGTACCCCTGCCATGCATGCTACAGGGATATATTTTAGGTATGCACTGATTATTGTGTATCTTTTGAAAAAGGCAACTTCCAAACAGACCATTGATAATAATTAGAGACAGTTGAAACACACGCTTTTCTAAGTGGTTCTTTTTGGTCCATGGAAATACAAAATGTAAAAGCCAGCATCTCTACTCACTGAACCCTGAGTAACCGGCTTCTGGGTTGCTGAAATGAGGCTTATTTATGCTTTTCCAGCTAAAATTTAAAGGGGAAAAAAAGGACTGGACTCTGTGTCTCTTTTGCTGTCACACAGCAACAGAAAATGGGCACCAATATAAATTCATAGTGTCAGGGAGCTTAAAAGAGCATCTGAGAGAGAGAAAGAGAAAGAGAGAGAGAGAGAGAGAGAGAGAAAGAGAGAGAGAAGAGGAGAGAGAGAGAGATGATGATGATGATGATGATGATGATGATGATGATTACATGCACACTCTGTATAAGGTTTACAGTTTAAAACATCACATTAATGACCTACACATTTAATATGCATGCATCATGCAGGCACACACCGCCATCTAGTGGTAAAATTTGAAACTACACAGAAAGTGAGCACTCGCTTATTTTGAGAACTACATTAGCTTGAACTTCAACCATTTTTTTTTCAACACGAATAATGTTCGACGAATTATGAATAATATTTAAACCATCAAAATACACAGTGCCCACTACGCCGTATATTTGCAAAATGCATTAAAATTACAAGTGGACAAACAAAGAAGACTCGGACTCAAAACTAGATCAATCGATATGGCTCCAGCGGACACATTCTATTAATCACGCTGATCACAATATTTTAACTTCTCTCGTCAGACACGCACCATGTTCAGCCTTTGTTGTTGAGCCACTAGCTCCGGATGTTCCGCCTACTATACGTGACGCAATGTGATTGACGTGTCAATGGAACAACAACAAATCCCTGTAGCATTTGATAAACAGGAAAACTGACCAATCAACTGGCGAGATGCAGCAGCTATGGCGACGGTCCCCTCTCTGCTGATTTGCAACCCGCTGAAACACGATCGGGGAAGAAGGAGACCTTCGATCGGTTCGCCATGGACTGTTCTAGGATCAGTACGGTTTAAATACGACTCTAACCATAGAGCGGTAAGTAGGAATACTGTCAGCAACTTACATCTGATTCAAGGTTAGTGTTATAAATCATAAGTAACTCAGTAGTTCGTGCTTTGGGCTCATACATCCCAACGACTGCAAACATGACGCGAGGCCTGGTTCTGCCAAACCGCCGTTCACGAAAACAAGTGGATTATGCTTCCCACTAAAGTCTCACTACCTGCAAAATTCCTATTCCCAATTCTTTTATTCACTGTATATGTAAAACAAATATTGTCACGTTAAAGTTCATAAGGCACCAACCAGAGCAGCCTAATTCTTTATCGTAACGGTTTAAAAGAGGTGTCGTTTTCAATATTTCCACCATTCGCCCAAAGTCAACTAGCTTAGCCACCACACGCTAGCATCGAGTCCGCGCTCACGCTCGCTCTAAACTTCAGCTCCATATGATGTGCAGTGACGTCACGGATGCGTCACGTCGCGAACGCTCTTAAAGTTTCCCCTTTTTTTGTCTATTTGAGATAAATACGTTCCTTATGGTCGGGGTGTTACGTTACCACTTCCCTTCATTTACCCTAGCCAATTTACTTCTATCACCAGAGGTTGAAAGGAATACTCATGTGCAAGTTTTATAGCATTTCTGAAATATCGTTCAACTACAATGCAGCTACTGGTGTTAAACACTTAAAATAAAAGTAGAAATTTTGCCTGAAATGCTCAGAGTTGTAGTGCTTTTTAAGTGCTGATGTTTTATGGAAAGGAGACATTGTCAAAACCAGGGACCTCTCTGTGCACATCAGTATTATCTCATTTCAAAAGATCACTCAGAGTAATTATTTTTTGCACGATATGTGTTAATATTTACGGATTAATAATACAGATTTAACCTATAGTTATAAAATAGTTTGTTCTAATATTTTGTAATGACTTGTAAAAAGAATTTAGTTTAACTATATATTTACATCCTAACCTGAATCCTAGGCTAACAAACAACACTGCAGTGTAGTTTTATGTCGGCTTGCTTTATATTACCCAGACTAATTACCTTAAACACATCAAAGATGGTTGAAACGATCACATACAAAATACCAGTAAATTGCCATGTGGCTTTAACTCACTACAAAAAGGTTTGGATACTAGACAAATGTACAGTCTGTCCTCTGACAGATGTCATTTGGTCTGATGGTGTACTTAGAAGAGAATCTTAAAATGCACCATGAAACAAGAGTAAAAATACTCATGAAAGCCCAAGCTCCTCAAAAAGATGTAATTACATGTATCTATGCATGCATGATTATTCATAAGTATGTAAAAAATGAAAGGTGAAATGATGATTTTGATGATTTTTTTTTTCAGTTACTGGTGTACTTTTGTGAGAAACCAGCAACTGTTCTGGAAACCTAGTTGACAATCATTGCAGGACAATTAGCAAGTTAAAAGAATCCTTTCAGAAGAGCCAACAACTTGTTTGAACACAATTAACTACAAGTGTTTAATCGAGGAAAAGACTGAGAAAATGGATCCGTCTTCCGGAATGCACATGCCCAGTATACCCCAAAACAGTGAGGTGGTCCATCTGGCTGTTGGAAATCCTATCATAACAATGTATCAAACTCCACCCCAGGCTCCAAACATTGCACAGATCATTACACAGCATGTCATACCACAAGATGTATCCTGTCAAGCCCTACCACATACAGTTCCATCACAAGTCCAGATATCACCACAAGCCCATTCATCGTTACACAGCCACGGTCAAAACCGCAGCCAGTCCCAAAGTCACAGTCAGGTGCAAAGTCACGGGCAAGTGCAAACCCACGGACATGGTCAAAGTCACGGTCCGCATCACATCCACGGACAAGCACAAACCCACAGTTCATCCCAAGCCCATATTCCAGCGCAGAGTTCATCAGAGAGCCAGACTGTTGCAGCCTCTCAGGATGGAAACAGGTCATCGTTGCAGCTGCCGTTCGCCGAGGTGGCCTCCCTGCTGGATCCCAACATGAAGAGCTCAAAGGCCCGGAAGTACGAAATACATTACGAGGAGGTAAAGCGGAGGCTAGAGCCTCCTGAGAAGATGTCCCTCAGGTCCCTGGCTGCCTATACACGAGTGAGTCGAGGACCAGCTAGCAAAAAAACTCTACTGGAGTCACTGAATGTTTTCGGCCTTTCTCCAAGCACCAACACAGCAGTGTCCAGCTCTTTCTCAAAACTCACTGAAGGTATGTTTCAGTATCTTTTATAGATCAGTCCATCTAATTGAAATAATTGCTAATTGGTAAAATTACAAGCCTTAAAAAATTAAAAGTGTAGAGATAGTAGGACATGCTTATGAATCTTGTATGGTACATAAACCACACTCTTGTGATATTCAACATTTACAATACATTTTGATTTTTTTTCCAGGTGACACAGCAGCATTGTGTAAAGATATGAAGGACTTTGCTTTACAGTATGTAGATTACGAAAACATGGCAAAACAGTTACTGCCAGAGACAAATCAGGTTCAACACTGGTCGAAAATAATTGAGACAAGGTAATGTGGTGCCCTCACATGAACTAATCTGACTCATTGACCAATATCTGTGAATTTTGTGAAGTCTTTGTTCAAATTTTTTCTCAAGAAAGTCAAACAGTTTAATATTACACAACTGTAGAAAACCCAATAAGTTTGTTTTGCATGCAATAAAATTTGTCGCACTTCTCTTCAGCAGTTGTAGGTTTAAAAACGAAATCTTCAGAATATTTGTGAAAACTTTGTAAATGGGTTTTAATAACAAATGTCTTCTTAAGAACGATAGGTAATTGAGAACCAGTGTTTTCAACTTACTGAAATTATTATGATTAATATATTGCTATACAAGTATACAATATTTTTCCTCTGGTTTGGTAACGGTGCCTGAAAGTTTTTGTTTGTGTCTCTTAGGAACTATCTGGAAGAAATGCGAAAAGTTTTCAAAGACCCAGCCAACAGCCGCCTGTTCTACAACGTCACACATGGCCTTGGAAATGGAATGATGGACGTTGCCCTCGACATTATAGATGTGGTAATCGATCGGCAGATCCGAATCCTCTCCGGAAACACGGATCCCAAACCTGAGCCGCCCATCAGGAAGATCCGGAAGCGCACCCGTAAACCCAGAACTACCACAGAAGATGGAAAACCCAAAGAGAAAGGGAAAAGAGGCAGGAAGAAAGGCAAGCAGATGCGCTTAGATCCCAGCATCCCACAGGTTTCCCAATCTGAAGATATAGAAAGCAGCGTCTTGACTCTGGTGTCCGTGGGCTATGAAACCATATCAAGTGGCCTTAGTGCCGCCAGTGCAGGCCTGGCATAGAGCGACTGAGGGTGAAAACATCCTTCATGCTAAATCCAGGATTCCTCTAAAGCATGTTTTACTGATGTACTTGTAGATTTTGTAAACTTTTCTTTACATAATGAATCTGTTCATTGTTTTGGATGTCTAAATGTTGGGGTTTTGAATCCTCTCTGCTGTAGAAATCAGGCTATACACAGTTCTTTTGGCATGGAAGGTGGCTTATTTCATCCTTTTCAAACAACTTCTGTATGTCTTATGTTTGTTTCATTCTTTTTTGGTATTCTGAACAAAGAACAAATGTATACATAATGCTTATAGAGTATAACGTTAAAATGCATCAAAACTGGTCTGTTTGTAGCAGTGTAGGAGTGTGAAACTGTTTCAGTTACCGTAATCACAGAGCGATCCAATTTGAATCATACCATATCTTTCTATAGAGGATCACTGATTTTAGATTTTTTTGAGTTTATGGACTATTTATATTTTTCCTTTCCTTTCTTGATTCTATACATTTGGTGTACTGAGTATGTAGTGAAATACTATAGCTTGTATTCAAAAAAGACTTTAGACTGCTTATTTGCATATATTAAAACATTTTTTAATGATTTATTTTGCTGTCCAGTCTCATTCATTCAGAACAGTAATAACTCCAGATGTTTATTTTAGTTTGACAAAGTCCAAAAGTAATCTTTAGCCTTGTTGTGTAGACTGCATCGCATGGCACAGTGTCACGCAGGGGCTGTCTGACAACCAAGCAGCTTTAGGGAGCTTTAGGATTTGAAGTGCATTAGTGTAGATCTGGGAAGGAGGGAGGGAGAACAGAGCTTGAAGGAGGGGCACAAACACGCAAGAAAACAAGAAAGGAGCAAAGAGGAATTCTCATTCTTAATTGAAGATGGAACAGAAAACTTATTACAGGGTGAAAGGGTAGCATGGCAGAAGCGACAGAGGTCAGCCGGTAAAGAAGCATATTGTTTCTCTGAATAGACTCAGAATGCAATCTGAGATGC
Organism: Distichodus sexfasciatus; assembly: GCA_032718565.1. NCBI lineage: Eukaryota > Metazoa > Chordata > Actinopteri > Characiformes > Distichodontidae > Distichodus > Distichodus sexfasciatus. Next base: position 859,654 of record JAVGVS010000021.1, on the reverse strand, counting down.
AGTGTGGAGATCATAATGGAGATCACACCACATTCTGAGATTCAAGCCCTCTCACACACACATGGACAAGAGGACAGCCATTCGCCCCCTTCCCAGCACAGCCAAAGGTGAGTAACAACCTGTTGGAGAATAGTGTATCCACGTAGTATAGAACATAAAGCAGGCAATAACACAATGATATATATAATGGGCTAAAGATTTATACAAATCTCAGCAGTATCGTCATATTTTTTTTAATTGTACTATTATAGAATGGGCTGTTCCAGGCTGTAAGCTGTTAGGAAATCAGAATAATTAAATTTCATGTTCTGTAAGGTCAGAGGCTTCAGATGCTCAAGCTCACAAGCCCTTTATGACCTCTGGTTATAAATAATCAATTACGGAGCATCAATTTAATAATATGTACATTATAACATTGTAAGTAATAATGTGTACTGTAGGTAATGGGCTCACAGTGGTGGGATGCTTGTTTGCTGCACTTTGTTATTTTCTTTCTTCCAGACTCATTCGCTGCTGCTTTAGAAGCTATCAGCGTGACTACAGAACTAGTTGAGGAGGAGCTGAAACCTCATTTAGACACCCTGCTGACTGTGGCCTTGGAGAGGAGTGAGTGACACAGGCGCACGCTGACAATTTTATATGTGAACTATAAATCACATTTCAGATTATCTGTTTTGTAGACGTGAAAGAAATGATTAACCAGCTTCTCTGCACCAGAATCGGAGACTATTCAGAGCACCTGGGGGCTGCAGGAGAGGTTAAGGGTAAACGTGTGACCTTTGTGGATTTGAAAACACAACCACACGCTAATCCGCATTTGTGTCTGTTGGAGCCATTGAGTGACAGGGTGGATTAGACAGTGTTCCTTCACACTCTTACTCACACTCAAGCAGCCAGGTGGCCAGCTGTGTTGTGTTACTGCACCCGTGCAAACATGACCTAGACATATTCAGTTTAAGAAACAGTAATAAGAGTGGTATGACTGGTTGGAAATATTTTAGGGAATGTGTAGTGTGTATGGTGTGTGTATGCAGATACTCCAGTGTTTTATTTCTCATGCTTTTGGAGCAATGGCAGCTTACCGTGTTGGTGTTACAATTAGGAGCACTACTATCTTTTGCTTTTTTCAGTTGCTTATCAGTGGCAAAGCTACTTTTCCAGTAACTAAAACCAGCTATGTAGCATGGCAAAATGCTATACCATAGTGAAGATGGAAGTAAGAATCTGTGGCCCTCTTTTTCAAAATGGATGATAATTTTCACATTTCAGTTCATTTTCATGTCATTTTTATTACTTTACTTGTCTGTATTATCTGTAGCTTGAAGTATAGCTGACTACTATATTAAAACATGAGTATTTGATGGACTCTCAGATACTGCTCCCTGTGTGCTGAATAGCTGATCACTGTTTCTACACGGATGGGTCAACATTTAGCTGTGGCGAACTGTGTGCACTGCAGTGTTCACAGTCACAAATAATCCTTCACTTTTACTTTTCATGATTGAGTGTGTGTGTGTGTGCGTGTGTGTGTATTTATGTGTGCTCACTCATCCCATCAGGGCGAGGCATAGCTGAGCAGGTGGTAGAGAGTGGCATTCTGCCTGTTTTGGCCCAGGCTCTGAGGAGAAAGAGTTCCCTCACCATACACACAGCCAGAGTGGTGGCCGAACTCGCCAGGGAGGGTGAGCAGATGTTTCACTTCAGTCTGCGCAGTCACTGGCCACTCCCAGCTTCACATACACAGATTTTCTCTTTAATGCAAAAATACTCTAGGCTAAATATTTACCATGACCACTCATAATGTAGCATCAGTGCTGTATAGAACTTGAATAAGTGTTCTTTGTTCATGTACTGCAGCAATATTGTGAGCCCTTTGTACTTTGAATATTTTTTAAATAATAGCTACTCTTTATATTGTATTGGGTATTGTATTTTATACTCCACTACATTTCTAGTGATAACAGTCATTGGTCATTTGAAATGTATTACATTTTTCAGAAGTGACAGAAAACTGATACTATATCGCCACCTGTAGGAGCAAAATCCTATACCTTGAACTTGTCTAAACGCCCAATTATATTCCAGTTCTGGTTGGCAATTTGTGCCTCAGGAATGAAAGAAGCTTGAGAATTTATCAAAAGACAAATGAAAGCATCTTAATTCTTTGATTAAAATATTTCTTATACTAGCTTACTTTTAGTAATAACAGCAAAATACTGTTTATATTGTTAAAATCGTTTTATTTTTACTCCTGTAGGATTCTAATGGATGACCTTTACCTTTTGAGGGAGCTATGTATAATATACACTGAACAGTAGTGACAAGTATATAAGGCGAGTGATAGATTACTCTCTCCATGACAATATTCATATGTTGGCTACTAATTCAACCCACATTTGGTGTTTTCTCATAGCTCCAGTCAGAGACAGCTGCTTTGAGACGGGCATTGTGTCTGCTCTTCTCACCCTGCTGCTCAGTAAAGATCAAGACCTGCTGTTACATGTTACCCGAGCCATTAGCAGAATCTGCTATGACAGCAGTGAGTTGGACTGATTTTCTAAACTTTCCCCCTCACCATACCACAGTCTCTTTCTGTTCATGATCTTTCATCTGGAGATAGTGGATCATTTTTAATATGTTCAATGAAGTGATGGATTTCAGTTTCACTTCTCCTTATTCTTATGAAAAATGTTTGTAATTACTATATGTAAATGTTAACAAGGCATAAAACTGCTACCTCTGTACCACTTTCTCATATTTTGAATTTCTTTTGACACATTTTCAAACAGAGGCAAAGACAATTATGCTGATTTTTTTTTTTTTTTGATTAATTGGGCTATTTCCATTCTAAAAATATGTAAGGCCACTAAGAAAACATTTTTGACCTTTAGGATGCCATCCTTTTCCAGACCTTATTACAGCCATTAATTTGTGGATGTTTATGACATAATTATTATATATTTTCTGCCCAGATTTGCAGCAGGAGAGGCTGTTAAGGTTGGGTGCTGTCCCACGGCTGGTGTCTGTGCTGCTGCAGTACTGTGAGAACGAGGCCTTGCTAAGCTCCTGCCTTCTGGCTCTTTGTAACTTGGCCGATATGGGTGATGAGGACGGCTCCAATCTGATATGGGAGAGGAGTGCTCATTTCAATGAGGGTGAGCAGGTGTTCCGTGGTACCTTCCAGCACACATTCGGTTTTGTGTCAGCAGTGACAGTGGTCCGAGTGACCCAGCGGCCTCAGGGACAGTACTCTGTGAGTGTGGAAGTACTCCAGAGGTGCTCCACTCTACTGTGGGGGATTCACAACAAGCACCAGAATGGCCGGCGCATACCGAACTTTACCCGTCTGGGCTGCTGCCCCAAATTCTACAAGGTTATAAAATACTCTGTGAGGAACATTCCCAAGAATAGCAGTCTGAAGACAGCAGTGTTTCACACCTTGTTGTGAGGTAATATGATAATATCAAGTATATTTCTAAAATTGTTATGGGCTCAAATGGTCAAAAAAAAATACTTTACAATACAATATGGTGACTTTGACCAAGAAATACATTTATTAAGGCACAATTTGCAACACAATCCCGCTTGTCATAAGATGAAGTATATATGCAGTATAAAAACTGAATTTGCATGAAAAAAAAACATTGCTACTACGACTATGTCAATCTTAAGGCAGATTAAGTATTTTCCAGCTTTGCGCTGAACATAAGAAGGGATAGAGGCAGAGGTAGAGCCTGTCAGCTTTGCAACACTCTTTGCTAAGCATCTAAGAGGCCTTAATGTATTGGATTCCATGATCAACTGTACACTGCAAAGGCTTAAGCGAACAGAGTGGTATAGATTCAGCGCTTTCAGTCAGGGCAGGATAATCACCCCTGCTCAACCTCTTCTAACAACTGGCTAGTTAAAAAAATGACAATGTTAATGACGCCTATATATATAAATCCGAATATCATGTGACCAGACTTTTTTTTAATTATCTTTTTTTTTACTATATGCAGTAAATTCATTGTTTTGTTTCACTTGTTCTTTAAACTTGTCAAAAACAGCGTCATACCTCTTGGAAGTGATTAATAAAAAGTTATGACGAGCCCAAGCGACCTCTAGTGGCCAAACGTGGCAGTGCCGGATTCTTGTAACAAAAAGCTTTGTTTCTTGCATAGTACAGACACAAGAAAGTGTATTCAGTTTATTCATTTATTACAGTGTAGAATATTCCGTATAAGAATTTGTGAATGATGCAAACAATAATTTCTGTCTCCTTTCTCTAGAAAAAAAGTGTTTAATTAGGATGGGCTCTGAATGGTATTGGTTGTTCCTAGTCCATGCCACTGCTTGACCAGCTCCTGAGGTTTACTAATCATCTCATTCCAGTGATCTAGTGCCCTACCTCTGGCATACATGAATGGCCCAATGACCACTTTTCCTAATGATTCTGTGGGGAGAAAGAAAGGATAAAACTGAATAAAATAGAAAAAGAAACATTGACAAAGTCAGTACACATCATCCCATAATTACATGAACTGTGAGACCTTTATATGTCTCACAATATGCATTTGTATTGTTTTCTTATGTGTAATATTGAGGTCAAGTGACGCAATGCTTTACCTGGTGCAACTGTGCTGCTGTCTGACTGACACTCTGCGGGCAGTTCTGTTACTGGCTGCTGAAGCCCCAGGTTAAGACAAGCCACATCAAGCTGCTGGGGAAGAAGCCTGAAAGTGAACTTTTCATTAAAGGTGGGCTCCCTGCCTCTGGCCACAGACGTCCACTTGGTCTTCACCACATGAGTGTGTATCTGCAGAGAGACCTGGACACAAACACCTGTCCAACCCACTTTATTGGTTTGGCTTTGAAGCATTTCCTACTGTAACTAATATAATTGCATTCCAAGTCCAGTTTGAGTAACTGCCCCACTCTCACCAGCATTGTCGGGACACTGGAGTCCGCGTGCTCTAAGGACAACCATATTGAGGCGCTGAAGAGATGGGCTGTAGTTCAGAGACACTTGAATATCGCCCAGCTTTGAAAGTGGCTGCACCATAGCAAAAAAGTGGAAAAAAAAAAATTAGAGAAACTCCATCTCTAAAATAATGCATCTATTGCTAATATAACCAAATAATATAAATAAAATGTGGTGCAATAAATTTAATTTAAATTCTTTATATATTCCTATATATTAGTGGTGGGTAATTCCAGCCCTGGAGGGCTGGTATACGTCAATGGCAAGTTTTCCATCCAAGCTGTTGATTCACTCCTGGTGAGGATCTTCTTGGGAGCAGGTGTAAATTACAAAAGTAAAAGGAAAATTGGACTGAAAATGTCCACCTTCGGCTGTCTATGATAATAACAAAGCTGATATAACAATTGAATGTGACTTGAACACTTGTACCAGATCAATATCAGTCTCCAAGTCCCTCCATAGGACTTTGCCTGCTGCTTTGCTGAGTTCCGAGTGTCTGAGATGGAAAAAAACGCGGCCCACCATGAGGTGCTTTTTAACACGGTCCACAGTGAACACACTCATGCTCAAAGTACACTGGTCTAACATGCTGTTAGACACCTGTGGAGAAAGGAAAAGCTGGACTGAATATACACAAACAGCATCACCTGCTGAAAAATAGCCACAGTAGTCTTGTGCTGTGTTAACAAAACCAAATATCAACCATTATTTATGTACTAATTATAAATGGCTGAAGATGGCTAAAGCTACATTCCTATGTGATTCAAGACTATTAGTCTTGATTAAACTATTAGCTAATACTATTCTTATATTGACCATTAGATGGAGACACCATTCAGTTTGAACATTACTGACCAAGTGTTTCCCCTAAAAATTAGCTGAGAAAATATAATATTTTGGTGATATTAAATTACCTTTTCCTCAAGTTAAATAATAATTGATCAGTGAATTCAGGATTGTACAATACATTTTGTATTCTGGAACCTCTCATACTGTATATCAGACAGCTGCATCCCATCTTGTCTGAAGCAATCAACTTTTTTTTTATTTATGGCCTGAGAGTCCATTCAAACATTATGGTCCATAAATCATTAAAAGGCAATATATTATGTGGAACCATCTCCAGATATACCTGAAAGACAAAGCTATCGGTGAATTGGGGTTGGCAACCTTTGCATCTGGCCTTTGCCTGGCGGTGACGCCGGTCGTCGGATGGTAAGAGCTGCAATTTGACCAGAGTGCCATTGTTCTTGCAGTAAGTAGGAAGGTTGGCAGCACGGAGCAGGGAGACCACCAACTGCTCTCGCTCCTGCTGGTATTGAACTGCGAAACACAAGCGTACAGTGGAGCCGCTGGGTGGAGCCCACTCGCTGGGTTCCTCAGGTAAATGGTACAGGTCAGGCCTTAGGCTGCCCAGAGGGAAGCATTCTCAAGAGGAATACAGGCAAGTAAAAGGGTACAGAGAGAATAAGAAAGCCAGTGAGAGTCAAAAGAAAAATAAATAACTAAAATAGATCAATTGAATAATAAAGTGAATAATGCAGACTCATAACATTCATTGCCAACTTCCTGCTAATAACCTACTCCCTAATGTTAGAGAGCCACGCTGGTTTTGCAAGTGCGGCTGCTGCTCCCACTGTTCCTCTTCCTCCCTGTCTTCACTCACTACTGCGTGGGATGAACATTTGAAGCGTGGAGGCAGAAAGAAGGGAACTTCAGAGGAGCTGCAATTGCATGAGAGCAATGTTGTATTTAGCCAAGATATAGTTCACAAGATTGCTGTACTGTTCCCATGGTTGAGTAACTACGGAAGCTTAGCTAAGATAGAGGAGATATTGCTAAAAGTGGGTTTTAATGCAGATTAGATACTCACCCGTAGCTGCTACTGCCCTGAGATGTCTGGAGCACAGGAGTGCATGGTGGAATTGTTAGATTTGTACTGATCATTTGCTGGTACTGTCTTTGGTCTTTTCTCTTCTTCCACAAGAGATAGAGAGTCAGGCCAATGAACAAGAGGAAAAGAAATAGTGCAGAGAGACCACCAGCCAAGGCTACCTTTGGGTCTGAGGACAGAGAAAAACAGATTAATAGCTATATTCATTCGTCTTCTCTTTTGTTATGCAGATGAAATTATGCTTAAATTAATAAAAACCATCTGGCTAAATATTTAATTTTAACTGAATTTGCTTTTTTCAAAACTTGAAACCCTAAATATTTAATACCTTTGATATTATTTGTCAGGCGATGTTTGTCAAAAAATAGAAAACAATACATACATTAAACCATACAAAGATCTAACAACAGTAAACCAACTCAATACATTAAACATAAAGGGCAACTTAATCCAAGAATATGCTTAATCCATGAACAAGAAACCAGTCCAAAGTGTCTGATGTTCATTAGAAGTTGGTCGGTAGCTCAGTGCTTTTTGATTACAGATTATTCTTTAGAAGGCGACTCAGAATAAAAACCAAATGCCTGGAGCTTTTTTATGTTACGGTGACATCTTTCCAAGCTCCGTGGGACAAAGCAGCTGGGAAACGGGACTGCTGGATGTGCGTAGTAACACATAAGGCCTGTGCTGAGAATTTAAAAGTGTACATAGCGTTCACTTACAGAAAAGGGTGAATATGCGGATGGTTCTAAATATGTACTTCTATAAACATACCAAATATTAATAATGAATATCATTAAGGAAGTTATAAAGCAAGCTTAAGAAATTCACTGTCCTTTTGTTCATTCTAGACTCATAAACTTTGTAGAATGTCCATGACAAAGAGATCAAATAGCTGAAATAACTTTACTGACAAGCTAGCTAAAAATGATGGCTTATATTTGTTAACAATTCAGTAGCTTCACAGTAATGAATTTATTATTTATTTAATAATTTAAACATTAATTGCACATATATGGCATTTTCAACCAAAAACTACTTACCAGCCATGGGAAGCACCAGGTACAATAGGAAAAATTCACATTATTCCATTCTATTATTGCTTCAATACGTTTACTTAGTGTCTCTCTGTCTCTTTTGAGGGGAGAAGTCTGCAATCTGGACCCAAGCTACCTAATCGACACAATGTTTTTGTAGCTGCTTAGGTTGGTTAATCAACACCACATAATGGGCTGAACACAAACGTAAATGTATAGAGGCAAAATTTCTGGCCAGCTGAGTCAAAATAAAATGGAATATTTGTATGTATTTACATGTATATGGTTACCAAAAGCAAACCACTTTAAACCACACCTAAATTCACAAATGAGCTCATAATTTCTATTTCTAATTATATTTGTTTCTTTCGTCCTGATACCCATATAGCTACTTTAGGAAAACAATGCAGATGTAAGGCAAAAAAATATTTTTTGTCAAACAACATTTAAAATTTAGAGGGTATTGCAACTGAGTATATCAACTTATTTCAGAATGAGTTAAGTCATTGTGCTCACGTTGTCTCACATTTTATGTTTTTTTATTTTTTTTGCATATTTTGTTCATATAAAAGTTATCATATCCTCTATATGAACTCATAAAAAGGTAACATTACAGATTATATAATAATTATGATATATTATGATTTGTAGGATATTAATGTCATCTCGTCTCATTGAATCTCCTTTGTCTACTACATCAAAACAGGCTGTGCATGTTTACATGCATATTATGATGTAACGATAGCTCAGAGATAGCATTCTTCCTATCCAAAGTTTAATTATTACAAACAGTATAACATTGTTACTGTGGCCATGATATCCTGCTTTACCCTGTGTGTTGCCTTTGCTGAAAGTTAATAATCAACCCGGAGGTAGCAGGATACCAGCAGAAGTCTTATCACTATTGTAATCGGTTAACACGTCTGCTGTTCCCACACCATTTTCATGCCAGAAAATGGTTCCACCTGCTCAAACATTACTTAAATAAGCATTCAGCTGGCTTTATTGTGGCTTTCTTCAATTTATTATAATAGAACATTTCATTTATGTCAAACATACATTTAAAATAGATTTTAAAACCAAAGTTAAATTAAACATTTAAAATACCAAAGTCAGTGATGTTTTTAGTGGAAAGGTCATACCATAAATGTATAGCAGGATCTGATTTAACAACTTTTAGTTCTCTTCTTACAGATAAACATCTGTTTGGTTTGAGGAGGTCCAGTGAAAGATTTAATTAAATTAATCACAATTTAATCAAATGTCCTTTCCAGTTATAATATTTCTAGATACTGTTATCTTTAAAAATTTCCTTTTCAGTTATGATAGTATTAAAAAGTATTTTAAAGAAAAACAGAGCTAAAAAGTCTTTATGTAAATATGTTTATACTTCTATGTGTGAAGCAAATGTAGTATAAGGTTTTTATTTTTTGACAGACAAAACAGGCAGATGTACGTATGTCCCTTTGGCATTTACGAGGTGGATCATAATGTTTCCGCGACACCCAGCATTATCTCCTCAAAACCTGTTTTCTAAGGTGCTGTTTTCATTGTTCCCACGGCAACCTTAAAAAAATGTCATGATGAAAATTCATTGGGCGCCCATTGAGCATGGCTGTTTCTATAGCAACAAAAAGAGAGATTCAATGAGTAAGAGACAGGCAATGTGCATGTCTGCGTATGTGAAAAAAGGGATAAAGAGAAAACAAAACATCAAGAAAAAGGAGCAATGACACTTGAGCTGACATACTCATAAGAGCATTTGTAAGAGAAACAATAGACGTGTCTACATCTTAGCAGTAGGAGCTACTTGTGTGCCTCTTTCATTAATGAGCTGTGATGTAGAGATGCAAAAAAAGCCAAGAGGACCAGATGATTGTATCGAGGTTGAGGGGGTCTGTCTGTTTTGACATCTTTACTGTATTCCCCCCACCAAGTCTTACACTCCTCACACCATGGCCTGGCATATGGCCCTCCCCACCTCCAACCACCCCCGCCCTCCCATCCCCACCTCGCTCCTCCTCCCTCCACTGGGGATTTGCCTCTCTGAGGCAGAGACTTCGGTTTGTAATCAGATGACAGGAGCAGATAATCCAACACTACACTCACTGTGTTTTGTTCACTTCACCAGGAGCAGGCACGAGGAGGAACAGGAGGAAGAAAAGGAAGAGGAGAAGAGAGGGAGGAAGGAGAGAGAGCAAGAGAGAGAAAGAGAGAGAGAGAGAGAGAGAGAGAGAGAGCGAGGGAGAGAGGTGGGAGCTTTCCGACCAGTTGGAGAGGAGAAGTGGAAGTGGGAGGTATGTATATCTGTATGTGTGCGTGTACATGAGGAAGGAGGGTGGATGTTGACTAACTTGGATGTGAGGAACGTTACCTGCCCTTTAATGTGAGGTTTTCTCTACGTTCTCGCAATATGGAGATCTGAGGGTCACTCGAGACTGAGTAAAGGGAAGTAAGGGATATGCATGAAGCAGAGAGCAAAAGGGAACGAGAGACACAAAATCTTTTGTGTAGAATGGACTGTAGGAGTAAACTGTGAGGTGAGGAAACCTTTCTTTTATTGACCTTCTTTTGCTTGTCTGAGTGTGTATGCATGTGTGTGTGTGTGTGTGTGTAGGGGGTGGGCATGTGGGTGTGTGTGTTCAGGATGTGGATACAGGCACTTGCAGGGGTCAAACAGTGGGTGCAGATATAAAGTCGGTTGATATGGAACATCTAGCATGCTATTATTAGACATATTTGAAGGACAACTGTCATGTTTTCCCATCATGGCCTTGGATAGATAAAGTCTGTCGTCATCTCTCTGAGTTTTCCAGATTTTAAAGTCATTTAATGTTTAAGGTGTAAATATGCTATCCTTGTTAAGCATCAACACCAAAAAGCTTACAGAACAGAGAGCAGGAATTATATGGTAATCATAAGTTTTTGTTGGTGCCATATGGACTGTTGCCATGTTGCAATGTTTTTATAATTTATATATGAAACGTTTTTATCTTAATATATTAATTACAAAACTTTCAACCAATTAATTGGCAATGTCTCACTAAAATGAAGAAGTAAAGCAACAAGTGAGACAAGAGATCCCTTTGATTTTGAGTGGCTTGTATTTATTGTGATTAATTTCTTAATACTAATATGTTCAGGTCTATTTTCTGTGTTTGTGTGTGCTGTATTTAATAGGTCCATTAAAAATAAGATATCTGCTTGAAAAAGGTCTGTTATTGCCAGCTGTGATTTAGCTAACCAAAATTTTGCTCATATCAAAATCAGCACAGACTCGGAGACATCTGGCAATGAGGCAGTTTATTTCATCACAATGTTGAATCAATGTGAAATGCACATATAATGTAGCTAAATGTGAATATATTTTATTTTAATAAAATAATTAAGTGAAAAATACTGTCTAAAAGAAACAATCTTGAAATGTAAATATATTTGTGTCTTTAACAGCATTAGTGTATGCAGAACACAGCGGGTGGAATTCTGGCTAGAAGTAAGAAATGAGTGTGTGATGATGGTAGACTGTGACAAACCAGCATGAGCCTTAAGATCTGCTCTCTCAAAATCTGCTCGATTGACTGACGTGTGATATAAACACAGCTAATTTAGTCAAACATTCATCAAAGCAGGGTGGCAAATCCAGACTAAGAAGGCAGAAAACCTGGCCAGATCTAATCATTACAGCTACATAAGACACTCAGACTTATATTTAAATCTGCTTTTCAAACAGCAATCCTTTGCAAAATATCTACAGGCACAAGGAGAAGGAAAACCTGTGTACCACCTCGTTGTCTAAAGAAAGTTCCAGTTCTACACAAAAATGTCAGACACTGGCCACAGAGCTCAATGTGGTCTTAAGTGGAGTTGACATGCTGTGACTAATAACCTTAAGATCCAGCCTGGTCTTAACCTGCAGTAATCTGATCAATCAGTAAGGAAGTATGTGCGGTGGGCGCTCTGATGACTTCCCTTCTTCTTGCACCAATATAATATAAATGTAAGGGAACACACCCACTCAAAAACTGCAAACTCTGGATGGTTTTCCATTAGCAAACCAGAGATTTGTAGTGCCTTTAGATAATATGTTGATGAAGTAATGATATTAAAATACTGTTTTTCTATGAAGCAGTGTAAGCAGCGTAACTCGTTTAAATCCTTAATCGGAAAAGGCTATCTTGAGACACCAGTGAGCAAGATGCTGTCCCCAAAAGCTACCTACATGGATCATGCAGCATTCTCATTTTGTTTTACTCTCTGTGATGTCATTAATATGACAAATAATAACTCACTTATGTTCTCTGTTTTCAGTTGGTCCTTCTCAATGGCTGAACCAAAGTCCCCTGAACCTGACCTCTGCCTCTCTGGTAACCATCTTGGAGTTGAGACAGAGGATGACCGCGATCCACCAATTATCTCCTTATCGAAGAGTTCTACAGATGTGGCAAGTGGCCCTCTGCAGCGCATGGAACTAGGCTGGTGTCGTCAAGACAGCCGTAAGCGTGCCAGCAGTGCTGCCTGCCCCCAGAGACCTGCTAGTGTTGGGGGACCTCTCACTGGTGTGTCCATTTCACTAGACCTCGAGCCAGGTGGTATGTGTAGTGGCAACAGCACTCCAGAGACAGTCATCTGGCGTGGAGGAACCAGCAGACCTTGGAGCATTATGGAGGACTCAGCTGGCAGAAGGACGCCAACGCAGGAACTGCTTCTGGGTCGACAGCGGGCTTACACAGGTGAGAGGTGTGCACCGTGTTCCCCATCCATTCACAGAACTGAGTGCTTGGAAGGTAGGGAGTCATGCTGCCATGGAAGCATGACAGCAGAGAGCCTGAAAAACTGTAGCTGTTCTAGGATGGTCTATGGGGTGGCATCTCCTGTTTTGGGAACCAGGCCCTGCCTGAGAAGTTCACACAGCCTTGCACAGCAAGGGGAGGCAGGGGGATGCACTCAGAGTCCCTTCAAAGGTGAAGGGCATTGTTTATCCGCAGCCAATACATGCATGTCAGCATGCGTTGGTAATGCACTGAATACTGGCTCTATGAGGAACCCTTGTGCTGTGGTGCCATGCCCTGGACATTTAATTTCACTTTCAGCCTGCACAGGAAGTCCCTGTCCAGGCCAACGGTCTCTACTCCATTCTGCCTTGCTTGGTTTCCCACCACTGGTGTCTTCAGTCAGTGAGACAGGACTAAACAACCAAGCTGCAGGTCACTGCTGTGGTTCTGAGCTAAGTGGAAAAAACTCCGCTTGCTTTAGACAGGACCGCTCTTGCCAGTCTGGGTTTTGCCATCGAACAGTAAAAGATGCCTCAACCATGACAACTGTGCACGATTTCAGAAATGTGGGAGTGCAGACATTGTCTATGGACTCTCTTATTTCTCCTCTCTCTAATGCATTCCCTGAAAGCAGTTTGACCAATGGCCCTGGTTTGGACACCTGTGCAATGGTAGAGGAGGTGGATACTAAACCCCCGGTAAAAGAGGTGGAGTGGGACGCTGAAGGAATGACATGGGAGGTGTATGGGGCGGCTCTGGACCCAGAAGAGCTTGGCCTTGCCATCCAGCGCCACCTGGAGCTGCAGATCAAAGAGACGGCAGCCGCCGCTGCCCAGAAGAACTCATCGACGGAGAGCAATAGTGCATCATCGCAAAAAAGAAGGCAGAGAAAGAGTGGAAGTATTGTGGCACGATCACTGCGCAGTCCGGTATGCTGCTCTCGTTCAAGTGCTGTAGAAGACTGAGGAGCCAACTTTAGAAGCTAGAAATGTAATCAACCTCCAAAACCTAAAAATGGCCTTTTTTTCCTCCCAAGCACTTTCCATGCTCCAGACACTCATCCTAGTGGAAGCTGCCATGTCAACTGGTCAGGAAGAATGTCCAGTTTGTAGAACCTGACTTGACCTGACAAAAAGAACAAAAAGAAAAAAGTTGACTGAGAGATTACTGTCTTTCATAGAGGTAAGAGTAAAACTTAAATTTTTGGCTCTTACACTCAGGGACACCTTCAGGCGATACCTGGTGAACACACTCACAGATGCTGTGTACTTGTACCAAGCCTTGACAAGTCAAATGTATTTTAAACATAGTTGGTGGGGAAAAATATACCATTTTAGTGAAATTTATTAATATTCCACTTTATAAGATAACAGATTTTCCTTACTCTCACTGACTACTTATACATGACTAACCTTACATAGGCAGGGGGTACACTTACATCTGCTATCATGCACAGTAGAAGTTTAATAACAAAATCTGTACATGGTAACAGATGGTGCTGTACTCTGGAACTACACACCAACACAACCTACAAGTCATGCGCTTCTAATAAGGTATCCTGTGACTATATATTGTGTGTACCATTATTTAATTAAATGTATGGGTATTTAAAATAGCCTATAAACTATGATAAATAAAAGAAATGTAATTTAATTTAAAGAACAAGTTCAAATTGTTTGACCTAACAGAACAAACAAGATTATAACCTCATGGTTTATGGGATACCTGCATAGAAAGTATGAAACTTTGCAAAATACCTCTCATATGATATTTCAGCTTACTGAACACTGGATATACTTCTTATCTGACGCTTCATAAGGTCAACATACAAGTCTTATTGTGAAAAAGACCATGCATTGCATTATGTGTGAGATAGTAATTCTATTTGCTTTCTATTCTGATATTGACATTTTGTGTCAATTGACTTTTTGTTATTTATTAGAAAGATGCATAATTAAATCACTGTTGCTGGCTAAAAAAATGTAAAGAGCTAACTTAATTTATTAGAACACAATACCTTTACTTATTTATTTATCATGAACAATGTTCTGTCCCTTATGAACTTCATTGTGAGCTTTCCATTACTTTTTGAGTAAAAAAAATGTTTCCACTATGTATTGTTATTACAGTTTAAAGCTCATTGATTTTTGTTTTTACAGTTGCAATGGCTTATTTTATTTTATTATTGAATCACTATTTAAAATACGTAACACCATATAAATAATATAATAAGCAGTTAATATATACTATTTGCATCATCTGATGGCAATCGAATTAAATTATTATAACAACCTTCTTAAGTTCTCATATTTCTTAACCAGGGTTACAAACATGGCTCATTTTAACTCATTGTTAAAATTGTTTTCCAAAGTAAGTTGACTATATTTGAATTGTGCTTGTTATTTTACTAGCAAGACTCATCTCGCAATTTTATTTATCCACTATTTTTCTGGGGTATATCTAAAGGTATTTATAGACAGTTGAAGGAAACATTAATTGCATTGGATCAATTATGATTTTACAAAAGACGTAAGATGTAATATTTAAAGTATCAATCAGCTGAAGAGACTTACTGTATTGATGTGAATGGCATCTGTATTTTTTTCTTATATTTTATTCTTGTCAAATTTGTAGTCTGTTTTCTTTATTTTGTTCTTTGCCAAAGCAAATTCATCCTTAGACCATAGCATTGTGATTCAGTGTCAGCAGATGCTAATAAAGAACCATGTGGAGAAAGGTTTTCATGTAAAATAAAATAAAAATGTTTTCAAAAATAAAATTAAATAAATCTAGCATAATTAAAACATTCACAATAGCTTCTGTCTTAATAATGTATGGGCAACAATAAATTATTTGCTAAAAAATATGTCTTGTTTTGATTTGAAACATGCAATTTGACATTAGCGCAAAACTGACAAAACTTTTTATGTCAAATAAGCTGCTGCTGCGAGAGACATTTCCAAAGACCCTGCTTGTTTGTTGAGAGAGAGAAAGAGAGAGAGAGTGAGTCCTGCTAAACTTGGTGAACTGTGCTCTGGTAAAACGCCCTGGACATTTCCACAGGCCTTTCATTGGGACTTTGAGCATTTGGATGATCCGGCACATTCTCTGGTATTGACTGCACTGGAGCACCTCATCTCAACGCTCTTCTGTTGTTGTTGTTGTTGTTGTTCCACATCTCACTGTTTAACGTGTACACAACATTTAGTAGTAAGCAAGCCATACATTTACTGTCAGTCAGATCAACTGGATACAAAATTTGTCTTATCTGTAATATTGTCAGCATATGGAGACATTTAAACATTCCATATTGATTCAACAAGGGTAGAGACAAGAAACACAATCCTGCCAAGGCACCGCCAGAGCTTAATGGGTTTTTGTGAGGTATCAAAGGACATGGAAGTTTTACAATGTTATCATACCATCTGCTGCCATCTTCTGGACATAAAGACCAGCTACTACTAAACTGTGTCCATGCACAGCAGAGAGCCATCATTTCCTCAGTAATGAAGAAATGTTAATTAAAGTGCACCATTAATGTAGATTTACACACCACACTGTCAAACCAGACTATTTTCAAGAAAACCTTGGGTTGCTTAGTGGTATGTTTACCGTGGTTACGGACCAAGATAGTGTATGTTCAAAGTCAGCTCTTTCATTCCTCCAACTCTACCACCATTGCAAGGGCCCATGGGCCCCAAATACTTTAGGGAGACTGTCCATTTTAATGGAAAAATGGAAGTTGGTCTGGATATAAACCATAAGTCTTCTAAAAACCATTAGTAGAAAAGTCATGCTATTTAAATAGTTTAAAGAACCGTTAATACATTTATATTGAAAGGAATTAATTATCTGATTATATAGGTCCCCACTATAGGTCTTCCCTAAAGAGTTTAGATTAAAGTTGAACTCCTATACCTCCTATCTTGGGCAATCTAAGTATTTACTTGAGAGTTGTAAGACCATTGATTTTTAGGGTGTGTAGTTCACCTGAAGGTCAGCAGGTCTTCCATATGGTGAGTGGCGTGACTGGCGGGAGGAAGAGAGGTGTGTTCTGGGTACGTTGTTTTGCACCATCGCAATTGAGGATGAGTTTGAAAGTGCTGATGGAAATCTCATACTGCTCTGGGGCCGGCCTGTTCCGAAAACCCCAAACATCCCACCAGAATAATCCAGGACCAGGAGGGGCATTGTGGTGGCTTTTTGTCCTGGAAGAGAGGGGTGTTGCTAGGACAAAGGGCAGCTCCATCTCTGGGCATGGTATAAATGCAGGATCTCCAGTGCAGCAGCACTGTTTACTGTGGATCATGGCAGTGAGGAAAACCCTTTTGGCACTACTGTGGCTGGGCCTGGTGCTGGAGTCAGCCTACATCCACGCTTTCACCCCCAGTCGTCTCCAGCAGCACAAAATCCTCCATTTGGGTAAGAGTCATGAAGAGTTATCTTAGGTCTATACTTAATAAGTAAGAATCCTGCAGCGTTTAAAGGTTCCCTGGTTTTATTGAACTCAGCTTGTTTCTCAAACTCAATTTTTTTCAAGTAATCTGAAAGTATTTCAAAATAATGTCAAAATATTAATTGCAAAACTGGTTGGTACTCACAATCTTAAGGCATTTTCTGTGGAGCTGAACAACTGTTGTGTTTGTCCTTAGACTGGCCCAAGGACTGTGGTCTTGCACATTTCAAACCCAACACTGCAGAACGCATCGTGTCAGGCAACGAGGCCCGACCACACTCATGGCCATGGCAGGTCTCGCTGCAGGTGAAATGGCTTTTGAAGCATCAAAATTTTGAAATGGTACAATAAAAAGATTAATTGCATATACGTAAACACCCATCTTGTGTTTCATTCATCAGGTACGTCCCAGGGGCAGCAAACATTATGTTCATGTGTGTGGTGGGACATTGATTCACAAAAACTGGGTCCTCACTGCAGCTCACTGCTTCCAGAAGTAAGGCACAAAAGCTACACATTTAAAAGTTATACTATGTTAAAAATAAATAATTAATAAAAGTCAAAACATACAATTGATTGTCCACACGAGTGGATCCCAAATAATTTTCTTAAACAATTTCTACAATTGGACAGCATGGTGGCGCAGCGGTTAGCACCGCCGCCTCACAACGAGAAGGTCCTGTGTTTGATTCCCCGGGTCGGTCGTAGGGCCTTTCTGTGTGGAGTTTGCATGTTCTCCCTGTGTTCACGTGGGTTTCTGCTAAAGGACTCCGGTTTTTCAGTTGGTCCCCGCCTTGTGCTCATAGTTCATGGGATAGGCTCAGGTCCCCCCGCGACCCCGGTTGAGATTAAGCGTTTCGGATAATGAATGAATGAATTTTACAATCGCAACTTATCAGTTTCATCACTGACTATGTCTTAATGACCATTTCATATTCTCTATGATAAACTATCCAGGGGCAAAGCTGAGGATGCAGGTAGTTGGCGTATCGTTCTGGGAAAGCACCAGCTTAGAAGATCAGAAACAGCCGAGCGCATGTTTCCTGTAAAGAGGATCTACAGACATGAGCATTTCCGTTACCCAGCACACAGCGAGTTGGACTACGACATTGCCTTGGTTAAAGCCGGGACAGACATCTTGCCCAGCAACTTCATCCGCTACGCCTGCCTGCCGCGCAAGCAGACCGGCCTGAAGCCAGGCCACTACTGCTGGGTGACCGGCTGGGGGGACACAAGGGGTAAACCACTAGTCTTAACCTTGTCTCATGGAAAAAACAGCACAGTGTGTGTCTGAGCATAGATTATTTGCTGATGATTGACGGGTTCAAAGTTTCAGACTGTTTGCCAAAATGATTTGGCGCCAAAAGAAGCTTGAAATGAAATTTGTATGTATGGACCATCTAAAGAGATGAAAGTTTTTTTGTTTAAGCTGGCTCTGTAAAGCTTAAATTTACTGTAAAGTTATGGTAGTGAACTGCAACACTCCTAATGACATCGTTAAAAGATTTTGATTTTGAGAATGTTTTCGGTCATTTAATGAATGACCCCACTTTGCAATAAATAAGAATTGCATGACCAAGCACTTTGTTGTGTGTATTTTAGGGGGAAAGGAGAATGTGTCCCTGGCTGAAGCTCTGAACCAGGCCCGGCTGCCCATCATTGACTATAAAACATGTCGGCAGAAAAAGTTCTGGGGAGACCGTGTGAGGGACTCCATGATCTGCGCTGGATTCAGAGACACAGAAGGAACTCCTGCTGCCTGCCAGGTAAAGGGCTCAGGGGCAACAAGCAGATCTCCAAAATGTACAATATTTTTGCCAAATCATTAATCTGCATCACTGCGTAGGAAGATGCTTAACTGGTTTACAATGTAAGCATAAACTGAACTGTAAAAGGTTGAGTGCCGTTATTTAGATTCTACCAATTACTTTATAAAGTAATTGGTAGAATCTAAATATGTCTTAAGAAAACTTATAAATATAGTATATATCAGCCTGTCCAAAAAGTAGCCAACAAAAATGTAAAGAAACTATAAATTGTCATATTTGTGCTAATTTTATTTCACAAGACACCAAATAGAAAGTAATCCCTTTTAAGGCATTATCAGTTAGTAGAATCATACATTCTTATCTTATTTTTGTGCCAATTTTAATATCCCATAATAACTAGTACAGCGATAATTATATTTTCTGTGGTGAACCCCTAGAACAAGGATGATCAATTCCAGCCACAGAGCTAGAATTTATTTTATTGATATCACATCTCAATAATTCACCGTACCATTTCTTTCTACTCTAGGGGGATTCAGGTGGTCCTCTGATGTGCCAGCTGGGACGGGACCGCTGGGAGGTGCACGGTGTAGTGAGTTTCGGCCCCATTGGATGCACAGTGGAGAACAAGCCCAGCGTCTTCACCCGCACTGGTGCCTACATCCCCTGGATCGAGGCCACACGCATCAGGGACTTCTTCTTGCACTGATCTCCTCGTTCAGTGAGCTTCACCTCTGCCTCCAAAGGGAGGACAGTGACAGTGTGACCCTGGGTCTCTGTAGCCTGCAAACCGAGCGCTGGCACAGCATTCAGCTACCAGCCTCTACAGTTAGAACAGCTTGCACTGAAATGTGGGTCGCTTCAACGCTATGCTTGTAAGATTGCTCTGCTCTATGCTGAAAACAACTAGTCACTCAGTCCTTTCACTTTCTTCAAAACCATTCTGAATTCCAGCACCTGCTTGGCTAGATGAACAACCAACAGGGAGAATACATCTTCCTAAAAAAACACCATTCTGGGATATTTCTTCTGAGCAAGACAAGAAATTCCCTTGAGACTTTACCTACTGGCTTTGTTACTTCTCTGGGAACTTCACACTCTCCATTACTGAAAATTCAGAATGCACTGAAAGTGGAAATCATGTAAACAAAAAATGTGCATCCGATGCAACATTCACCAACAGTTGGATGTGAGACACTGTACAGAGCAGTTAACAAGAGCCACATAAAAACAAAGAATGTGATACTTTTATGGAACTGTGGTAAGGCGAAAAAAAGAAAAACCTAAACTTAGCAACATTTTAAAGCCCGGAAGACAGTCATTACAGGATCTTTAAAGAGCATTATGTCGCTTAGAAGTAGCAGGTACCACTTCATTGTACATACTGAGTGTAGGTAAAGCATCCAATTTACAAATAAAAAAAAATCTGAACCAACAGTGTGGTTAACAAGTCTCTGATCACTTGGCATAGCTATTTATGTAGTTTCACACTTAAGTTACACTTGTTTGAGTATATCGGGTCTTACACTTATTTCATATGAAGCTATGATCTTGATGTTCAAAAGCAGATTCAAGGCCACAAACCCAAGACTTAAGTAGACAATCATGATTCAGCTGATTCTCTACCAATGACAAAAATATATCAAAACCATATGAGTTTATAAATATGAACCTTTACTTTTATTGAAGTACAGAAATGATAAAGCCAGTTCAGGCTATTCTGACCACATTTAAATGTGTTTTAATTGTTAGTAAGAGACTGGTATGTTTAACTGTTTTTCAGTGCCGTGGAACATGCTGCATAAAGGGTAAAACATTTACAGTTTACCAAAAATACATCAATTTAGAGTCCAATTACTATCACACACGGGCACTGATTCTGTCACATGAATGAAACTGTAGTTTACATCCAACATTGCCCGAGACGCCTCATGGTTAATACACACACAATTTGGCTTAAGTGTTCTGGACATTTAAGACAGATCATTTCTGCCTTTTTAATAATAAACATTATAAATTATTTCAAAGAAGCCAAAAGAAGATCAAAGTGGTCCAAATATCCCCAAATGTTGGGTCAATTGTTGCTCCTCTGAAGCGGGATGAGGAAAAGGGAAATGAAGACAAACTCAGAATCAAAATGTCCATGGTCTGAGTTCTGAGACATCTTTAATAACGTGTTGGGGACGTGCCTTTAAGGTGATCCCAGTTGTTGTAGAGGGCATATAAGCCTGACATGGCTAAACCAATAAGGCCTCCTCTTGCAACTCCTTTTAGTCCACCTGATGCAAACATACAGATAATTAGGATCCTTTTTTCTTTTCTCCCTCTCATACACACTCTCAAAGTTACTACATATGTAGTCCTCTGTAGATCACCAATGCAACTTGGACTCACCTGTGCATTTGTACATCATTCCTGTTAACGTTCCGGCTGCTATTGTGTTTAAATCATCCTCTGCTCCTCTGGTCTTCTCAATAGCAACCCCAAAGACACTATACAACAGAGCTGTGGAGAGACGCACAGCTTATTTCTGCCAAATTGCTAAATATATCTAAACATTTATACAGCTTTATCTTTGTGAAAAGCAATATATTTCTGCTCTACAATCACATAGCTGAGACATACTTATAGCTTTTAAAAATCTCTCAAACTGCTAAACTGTGAGTTGGACTGCTATGAAAGTCTTACCAATTGATCCTAAAGTGTTAGCCCATGATGCCCCCTGTCGCGTGACCATGTTTAAAATTCTAAAAAGTAACACAGAGAACACAGAATTTTGAAACAATTGTTCATTACCCAAATGTTGTCAAACTGAACTTAGTGGCTATGTATTTAAAATACTCCAGAAACAATCTCTCTGTTCATCTGCATCATCACACTTACTGTACATTTCTGGGTTTTGACCATGCCATATCTCTGGTCTCCTTCAGACCCATACGGAGGCCATTCAACGTTCCAAACGCAGCACCTACATAGTGTAAGAGTCTATTGTTAATTCATTAACAAGAATAATACATTTTTAATAAGCCGTTGAATAAATCCGTACCCGTCATGCAGCTTCCACCAATAGTGAAAAAAGCCAGTTCAAAGCGGCCTCGAGTTTTATTGGCCCCAGTTGGCAGGATGAACTCATCTGTGTCCTAACAAAAATACAAATGCAATATATTAGACTTGCGTATCTCATTAATTATGCTCATCTAATGTGATCGAGAAATGTATATTATTCTCTTTAAAGGTAAATGTGAACATCTTATGTATAGAAAACAACACATTCCCGTTCTAGACAGATTGTAAAACAAACCTGGACAAGGTAGCGAGGATCAACATTGAGGTAAGGAGAGAGTGGGCTCATCCCAGTCACTAAAACAAAAAGGAAATTATAAAGAACAGCATAAACCACAAACTAATCAGGGAAACCATTAAAGAATAAATTATTTGCTAATGCCAGGTAGGGCTTCACAATTTTGGAAAAAAGATTACAATATTTTTTTATAATATAAAACACATGAGTAGATCAACATAAGGTGAAAAGGGAAATTTACTTTTTTAAATTTATGTTAGGATTCATAATTCAGAGTAACTGAGCATCAGACAAATTTCTATTATAATTTAGTCATGAAAAAGAGATAGAAGACGTCAACATTATTTTCCTTATCTTGACATTCCGAGTTATTTTACTTGTCATCCTGAGATGACTAAAGTTGTTTTCTTGAGGACACCGAATTCTTTAATTCATGATCATGTTGACCAATATGATGTTCACAGTGTTGGGAAGGTTACTTTTAAAATGTATTCCACTACAGATTACAGAATACATGCCCCCAAATGTAGTTTGTAACGTATTCCGTTAAGTTACTCAATGTGAGTAACATATTCTGAATACTTTGGATTACTTAATATATTCTCATGCTTTTTACAACTACATGAATGTAGCAATCACATCCTGCAAATTCTTGTTTGTTTTTCTCTACCAATTGGCTGTTAAGCCCAAATCTCCCTGAATGGACAATATACTGTTGAGGAGCAAAGACGAAATTTAGAAATGCATGCAAGTAAGAAATGCATTCCTGCCCGGGCACTGCTGGCGCTGCTGTGCTGGCTCCAGGTCCACTGTGTAACTGACGCCACCAACATTAACAGGACGCTTACATTAGAGCCTCTTATTGCGTGTTTTGTTGGGGTTTCCGGCAATGCGTGGAATTACCAAAATTAGAGAGGGGACAGAGAGGGGATAGCCTAACATATGAAACAGGAAAAGACCGCTGTGTAATCCATTTATTTCAACAAAGTAACTGTATTCTAATTTTCACCTACTGAAACAGTAAGTGTAACGGAATACAGTTACTCATATTTTGTATTCTAAATACGTAACGCCGGTACATGTATTCCGTTACTCCCCAACACTGGATGTTCATCATATTGACATCACATTGTTATCATCATCATCATCATCATCATGAATCCATTCAAATGTACTTTGATCATAGACTGTCACTAACAGCAGTATGGACGCTGGTCAACAATGACATCAACCCTAACCTACTTAGTACCTACTTCAGAAGAAGGCTCAGACATTTGCAGCTTTACCGACGGGTGAAAAAACTCTTGATTCAAGAAAACGACTTTCGTTATATCGAAAATAAATCGCGATCTTGACTTTCCTCGAGACGAATATTGATTTAAAAAAATAATAATACTGACGCATGTCCCCTATCGACTTTCGTAAAAATGAGGACGAGTCAAGTTTTCATTTTATATCAAGCAGCAAAAAGGCAGCATGACACGTTTGATGTAATTTACCTTCATTGACATTGAAGGTCTTGCACATGCGATGACTGTGTTAAAACGATACACCGTCCAACCGTTCCAGTTAAAGCAATACATCTCAGTACAACAAGCAACTTACGTGGAACTCCAGCCAGTTCGGTGTTGGAGTACTCCGGGGTGCCGCCGCCGCCGCCGCCGCTAAAGAGGCTCCCGAAGCCGCCTTTATACGCTCCTGATCCGGGCGCACTGTTGTCCATGATACCGCCGATCCGCTGCAAAACGCGACAGAAATGACGGCGCTGCGGCTAATGCTAACGCTAGCTTAATGCTTAAATTTCCCCTAAGAGCTCTGCTAGAACACTCAGGAATAATGGAGATAATCACTATAAACAAGAGATCGAGAACCCCTGTCACGTCTTTCTTTTAGAGCGACGTGACGAATCGTTAAACACGAGGTTACACGGTCGGCGTGCTGCGTATCGGCATCGCTTGACCTCCACCACGCTCCACTACCGTAAAGCGAAAGGACACTGCTGACGTAACACTGCCGTAAATGCAGTCAGAGTCTGATGGCTTTTTACGATACTTCGCGACAAACCCCATAACCTGTTCATTCATTCCTTTGGTTTTAAAAGAGACCGAGCGCACAGGGTCATCAATTAGAAACAACGGCCAAGGAAAACATTAAAGAAACGCCCTAAAAGTCCTTTGAAATGTTGGCATTTATCAGTTATCTTTTATCACACATTTCAAACTTTAAAAACTGCAATGCACAAGAGAGAACTGTGTTGAACTTTTAAGGAGCAAAGAGCAGCTGATCTGGGCAACACTTGAGGAGCAGTGCTTTGAAACGGTGCCTTGCTCACAGGTATCTTAGAGATACTTTTACTGGTACGGGATTTAATTAAGCAAGCCTCCGTTCACAAGACCAGCATCCTAATTGTTATATTATCACAGCTCCATAAAAATACATTTTACATATTGTAAACCTTTACATACGATAACGTCTTGTCAGTCTGACCTATTGAGGTCTAATTCAGCTCTAGCAGCTGAAATAGTCTGAATCCTATGCCAGTGCTAAATAATGAGCTTCCAAGAATAGCAGCATGGCATAGCAGTTCAGACAGTATGGCATTCATTATTGATCTGTTTAAAGTGGTTCTCTGGCCTTTTGTGCAGTGTACCAAATACCTCTCAGCCTTATTGTGCACACCCCCTCAGGAGATGTGATGGTGGTTTAAATGCCACACTTTGCTGTGGTTTAAGTTTGCTTAAAGAAGAAGAGTCCATTGTAATATGTTTTCTTGTCAGCATTTGCTGCAGTTCCTTGTCGAAAAATCATTAAAGAAGACTAGAAAAATATCTTATGGTCACTAATGGGAATTTGCTTTGTGGTTTCTATTAGGTACATTGAATTTTCATCAGCATATAAACGGTCATACAAGCCAATTGTTTTGTTTTACATATAATGGTTTTCAATAAAGACTTTCCATTCCATTAAGATAATTTTGGGTTCATTCAAAACAAAAATGGCAAAGATGTAAAAACAGTGCACGCTATTATTAACCACTGTTTAAAACATTACAATCGCAAACCCTAATAGTAGAATTCTAAATTCTAATGGTTTTACTTTAATACATTTAAATATAGCACTTGGATTATAGCGAATATAAAATAAATGTAAACAGCGCCTTAAAACGGACCTCTCAGACATAACTCACATCTGACTAATATGTATCGACTGCATGTCGGCAGAAGTTATGTTAAGTTACCAGGTGCATTTGTCCTGAAATAAATAGTTTCAACACTGAACGAGAAAAGTATTGGTGCTAAAATAAAAAGAAATGCAACGTGCTTTTAAATAAATTCATGTTGACAGAATGCAGGTGTCCTCTTTATACACTAGATGGCAGTCACAGGCTAATTAAAATGTTTGCTTGTGTCTTGTGAATTAGCTTTTGCCCCCCTGTCATTTCATACAATGAAATATAACATTAAAGAAAATATGAAGCCAGCAAGCATTATAAGCATCATGGTTTATTCAGTGAAAGTGATGGAAATTCATAAAATGCAGTAACTAATAACTAAACAGGAAGATATGTGCAGTTTTGTCACCTCCTATAGTCTGTTCCCCAGATTCCCCTGATAAACTGGCAGTACTGCATTGTGGGAGGAAGACCTGTTAGAAATGAATCGCTATAACTGTTTTCGCCTTGCTCGTTCTCTTTTCTTTTCCACCCCTTGAGGTGGAGCAATAACGTTTGCCATTGTTGTCATTCTGTGAGCTCAGACTTCCTGGCATCCACACTAAATTATCCAGGGCTTTCTGTGGGAGCAGAAACGGCTCACTGTTCCCCAACAAAAAGGCCATTCAGAGCCAGAGGATGGCCTCCCATAGGCAGCCCACAGTGCAGAAGAGACACTACAGCAGCAGAATAGAGACTGAGGGCTCCCTGTGGAAAACGGTTCCAGTGGGACATGAGTGTGATGCCATATTGGATGAATCTCTCAGAATGTCTCTTTTGATATGTTGTGTCTTGCACACATTTTATCACAGTTTCACAGTTTTTAGCAACTTGCTTTTTTTCTGAGATTTTCCCTCATGCCAGAACTCAAAGCCCTAAACTCGCCCCCACCCTACTCCACAAAAAAAACACACAAATCAAGAGTACCCCCAAAGGGACTGTGTTACCATGGAGACATGAAAGCTGTGTACTGCCTCTGTTCTTTAAACTGGTTTGGATGAGAGAAGTGCATAAAAGACTTTTAAGCATTTATCAAAGCTTCCATGAAATCTTAGATAAGAATTTACCACTTTCATTTACAGTTTTTTTAAATGTTGTAACATATCAGCTTAACTCTTGTTGGAAAGATATAAAAAGCAAGTGGCTGTTTGGAATTACCACAAAATGTATTTTGTGTATACATATTTTTTGTCTTTGGCTGCCTACTCTTGAAGTTTATTTGACTGGAAAATACGTGCAGCTATTATTTCCTTGTTATTTGTTTAACTGGCAAAATTTTTAAGTTCTGTAAAAGTTTTTTAAACCAACACAGGAGTACTTTGCATTCCAGAATATTTATCAATAAAGAAAGACCTTGCACAAATTACACATCTTTTTATTGAAGCATTCAGACATACTGCTTCATCTCTTTTTTGTCTAATTTATACTCTTCTCAGGGCTAGTCGACATTGCTGTTGATGCTATTGGATGCTGGCTGCCAGATTCTCCAACCAGGTCTGGGCAGTGTCCAGGCCCAAGGAGCCAGAGTGGGGGGCCAGTCTGGAGCCAGACCCCGTCTCCATCCCCCGAGTGGGAAGGAAGGGCAGGGAGTGGCCGGAAAAGGAGAGGAAAAGAGAGGAGAGAAGGGAATGGGACATACAACATTGCTTTGCAGATTTCCTCGTCTTATTCATGTGCATATGTGACAAAAATGAACTGTTTTTAAGTGTTCAAAAACATGCAACAAATGGTTAAATGGGTAGCCACAGATTGTTTACTTTTTAATATTTGATTCTTTTTTTGCATGCTCCTTGGCTTGCAATTGTGCAATCAGCAAACTATGTTCCTTTGCCATTAGCTCATGCTTCTCAGATCTTATGACCACAACAATTAGACAATGTGAGTAAATAAGGATGGTTTCCTCTGTTACAAAACTTTAATGGAAGCCAGTGTGTGGAAACAGCTGTCTCACGCAGTGTAGAGGAAATGTTCCTCGAAGTCTCTTGTTCCATGAGAGCCCCTGGGAGGACATTCTCCACCCAGCCCATATCCTCCTTCTGGACACATGTCTCCTTTGTGTTCATTGTTTAAAAATCACTTGCAGTTTGTTCAGCCATAGCTTTCATACAGGGGCAAAACGCACAGACTCTGACACTCCTATGTTCCCCGAGAGCAAGACAATGGACTGCTGGATTTCATATATAACAACTTAATTAAGTACACTTGCGATATAAATATAAATGGTAAAAACACAGTAATTAATACTACTCTATAACAATACAAATGGATCAAAATGGTCTTTAAGCAAACTACAGCTAAACAAAACATGGAATAGCAATGTAGGGGCCCTACTTTTGCCAAAATGAAGTGAAAAGATCATAGGATGTTCTCATTCAGTGAGCCATCTCAATTCATTTAGACAGGGAAGGAAGGAAGGATGTAGGGAAGGAACATTTTCTATTTATATGTGGGTGACAGGGCCTCCTGAGCTTGTTTGTGGGTATGAAGGTCACACAGGTTGCTGGATGCACAAAAGTGCACAAGTGTGTGTCGACACAACTCTCAAACGGCTTCTGCTATGAAGTGTGCCTAGTTTGTCTTCCCACCCAAACCCCCAACTAGGTCCATTATCCAGTCATTAAACCCCCCTATTGTATAATGCATCATTAGTTTGGGTGTGCGTGTGTACGAAGGACTGACGAGTTGGAGGATCTCTAACAGTGCTGAAGGCGTTAATGGTTTGTGGGACAAAGACAGAACCAGTACAGAGGAAAACAAGATTTTAATTGTAGGTTATATGGACAGAGAAAGGGAGGAAGAGAAGGCGAACGAGGGAACGGCAGCTAGCAATTTGGGCTAGACAGGATTAATTTGCCAAACAGCATGGTGTTTAGTGAACAGTTTTCTGCAAGAGCACATTAATCACACTTGCTTTTTTCCCCAGCTATGTCCTCTTGTGTTGGTCAGTGTCTATAAATACACATTTGATCATTTTTCACCTAACAGGCACCCCCAACAGAGACACACACACACACCAGCACACTCACACACAAAGTGCATCATGCCTTTGCTCTCTGAAAGTTCATACGCACCACCAAGCCCCAGCGGTACAGCACTGTGGTGCTTTGGTCTTGCAGGAGCCATGAGAGCTTGGTGAGAATAATCTTATCAGCTAGGAACAGACCACCACCAACTTAAACTCGCAAATAAGAATGCACAAACACAAACAGAGAAAGCTCAGGGGATTATTAGGAATAAGTTCAAACTGCAGTTCCTTCATCAAGGTTTAACCTGAATACACAAATCAAAATGCTTGCAGCTTTACTGAAGGAGAAAGACTAAAAAAAGGTAATAAAAACCTGGATGACATATCTGACTAACAAATTTGGATGACTTCAGTGGAAACTAATGAAAAATATTGGATAATTATTTTAATTTTACTCGAGGCTCTACCTCAAGCTGCGATTTTGTGAAAAGTTGAGTAGTTTCTGGGGTTGACATTAGACTGACCTAATCAAAAGGCAATACTGGCAATTGAGCTCTGCCATTCCTGAATTTCACAGATGTCTGCACTTTTTTTGCGTTTCCCCTCTGAAAAATCTAGACTGCATTCTTTTTGCATGTGTGCTACTGTGGACCTGAGGGACAGTAGCTAGCGAAAGCAGTGAAAATTCCCTTAAAGGTGTACTCCATCTAAGACAGCATAAATGCATAAACAATGCATATAACTTTTGTGGTTATGACATCTGTGCAACTTGCCTCAGTGGCTTCCTTTGATCGTTAGTTGGATTAATGCAGAGACATTAATAATACTTGTTTGAAAGATTCTTAGGAGATGATGACAAAAGATTAAAAAAAGAAGGGGTGGTATGAACTAGACAGGCCAAATTGTGTTTGTGGGTGTGTGTGTTTCTTTTTTTAAAAGCTCAATCAAGCATACTATTTTTTAACTTTCAGGGCCCACTCTCCTTAACACCCTCTTGCACTTCCTGTGAAGTGCACGTGTACAGGAACATGGTGACTGCTCACCTGGTGGTCAGATGGAACCAACTAGCTAGTCAGTCTGCACTCACTGTAGAACTGGTTGAGATTAGTATGCAGAGTGGAACGGCACAGACAAAGCTCAAGAGAAGAAGCGACAAAGTTAGTTTCTTTTAAAACTATGTATTTTAATGTTTTGCTATTGCTTTTCAGTACAGAGTTTAGTCCAGCATCCTTAAAATGTCAGTTCAATGCTCTTTTGCTTAATTTCACACAATTTGTTTTGAAAGTATTCAAAGCAGACAAAAAAATGAAAATCACTGAAGGAGTTAATGTAAAGATCTCTTTAAATGTTAGTACAAGAGGCAGGAAAATATTAATTCAATTATTCAAACTAAAATGGTGATTAGCTCACACTTTAACACACTTTTACATGAAAAGGCACAGAAGTCAAGCCACACTAAAAATCAAAAGACAGAACAACTGCCCTAGCAAAAGACATCTTATAATAAATGAAAATTGCGGCAATAGCTAAAAAAGGAACACAGGGCATTAAACCATATTGTTATATAACTAAACATATTATTGGCACGTTGTTTGTATTGATGGTCAATATGTAACAATCATTTAATATGTAAATATGGTTTGACCATGGAATAACGCAAATACTTTGATCAGATGGCTGAAAAAACCCATTCCAAATTTCAGTTTAGTTTTCGTAATAAGGCAGAGTTTGTATCAGAAAACATGATTTAATGTTATTTAATACATACAAAATATGATAGAAAAATACATTATATAGTTGTTACAATGGTTATAAATACGGCCATGTCTTCCAATGGAAAAAAAAAAGGACTGCTTTAAAAAAGGGAGCTGCAGTTCATAGGCATACATGATGAATGACAAATAGATCACAAATACAGCACCTTGAGTGCACCCACACACAATCTTATAATACTGCGTATAATAACAAAAAACAAACGTAAAACAGTCTTAACTGAAGAAAACGCCCTACAACCTAGCAATCCAGTTCTTGACTTTAAAGAAATACTCTGATCAAACATGTTTATGTGGATAAGAATTTATGAAAGAAAAACCCGGCAAATAACATTGGGATACTTGACTCAATAACTTCTTTGCTAGCTTCATGAATGTTTTTGGGAAATATTACTTTTATTGAGAATTTAAGAAGCTTGTTAGACTAAAAAGAAAAAAAATGAATCTTCCTTCTCAATCCATTTGCATGACATCGTCCTGTGGCAAATTCCCATGAGTCAAAAAAAAAGAAAAGAATTCGAGATGTAACACCACTGGAATCACAAACCTTTGCATATATATAGTACAACATACAAATGACTTAACTTTTCAGCGCAGAGATACGTCCTCTGACAATTGAGTTACATCAACCAAATGCTGAAAAATGACTCGTTTCTTAATCTACTTTTTAAATCACCACTTATTTAACAAATTAGAAATAAACTAAATTAGTGTTTTAATTCTTCTTACTCTGACAGAGGTTGAGGTTTGCATCATCTTGTCCTTGGCTCTAACCTGGAAGACCTACTGCAGGGAACTTTGTACATGTAACTTGTCAAAAGGAAGTCAACTGCATAGTTTTAGTTTTGAGATGTCTTGTGTCACAAGGATTATTTCACAGCTCACTTAATAGCTAAGAAAAACTACCAACACCTAACAAACAGGTAATCTGCTGATTTGAAGTTGCTATTTCATCAAGTGTGACAAACATGATTCATAACAATGGCAATAACTAGCAAGTGTTGGAAGATGGCTGTGTTGATATTAACTTCATAGTAGTGGCAGATGTTACTGAATTCCAGTTTCAAACTTACAGCCTGCCATCATTTCTGAAAACTAACGCAAGTTTTACAAAGACCGTAACAAATAGGACGACTGCTTCCACAGCAAATTTGATAGAACAATGGCAAAGCGAATAACAGATGTCTTCAAAAGTAAAGAAAAAATAATACTTTCTGAATGTTAATTGGCATATTTTGTATTCCTCCCAGTATTACTAAGATATGGAGGGACTTACAAGTAACACCTGATATGTTGTGATGAACACTGAAGGGTATCATTCACACTCAATGATCATATGTAAAATAAGGCACTTGGATTATTATTTTTTGATTACAAAAAGGAAAAGACGCTGTTTGGTCTCTAAAATCTCTCCCATCATTGTAAAGAAATAAATGTTTTCTTTGTTTGTCACATTTGGACAATACTGTTGTTCCGTACAAAAAGAATCTCTTGTGAAAAATATAATCATTTCCGTTGAAGCACCCTCATATCAAAAAATGTGTTAATTAGTCTTCAGTGCGTTTACACTCATCTCTGGATACATTTTATTATCTTTGTGGACAAGAAGCTGTTAGGCAAGCATGGCTTTTACCTTCCCCTAATGTACTGTATATCAACAATAACACTGTGTTAACACTGTGTTTCTCACTCTTCTTCAGATTCTCTCCTAGGCAAGCATGCTAATCCGAATAAACACACACTTCACACAGTCCACTTTGCCTCAAACCACCATGGTCCCCACAACTTAGTCAAAGGGTCAGTGATATGTTCAGTCACTAGTGTGAAACTATCTGAAAACATGAAAGCCGGTGTGTGTTTGTGTGTGCCTATGTGTGAATGAGAGAGACTGGTAAATGAAGCTGTAATTGTTCCACACCTTATTATTGCTTTATAACACTTCAGTGTAGACTGTGGAGACTAGATCACCTGACCACGGAGGTCCTCTTTTTGTAGAAGTGGGCAGCTGAGTTTCGAGGGGTGCTGAGTGGCGTAGTAGGACATCGCTGCTTCTGTGCTGTGTTAAGCGAATTAAAGCTGCTTTCGGGCTCACCGGCAGGCCGCGAGTACAGACAAGCGAAGGACGAGAGCCAGAGAACTGGTCAGCAGACAGGCAATGGTCAGGTCATCATTGGGTGAAGAGTTGAGAGCTCAGAGGGTCATTGGTTAGTTGCCGGTGGCGGCTGGGTGGTTAGGAAAACAAACGAAGAGAGGTACCAAGAAGGGGGGAAAAAAACAAAAAAAGACAGGAGGACACAAAAGAAAAAAGATAGAGAAGGAGATTAGTTTCAGCTAGTGACGGTCGGATGACAACATGACATTACTAATCAGAGCTACTGTCAGAGAAACTGCTCAACATCTACATTAAACACAGTAAAATCATGACAGCCTCATGATTTCACACACGAGCCCAACCCCCGGGTGAAAAAGGTTAAAGAAGCAGAGAGGCAAATCAATTACAAGAATTCAAATTAAACTAACACCACTTAATGGTTAGTAGCAGTCAAATAAGATGATGGTTGAATGTGGTTGAAGAGTGGTCTTGAGTAAGGATAAAGTGCCTTGTTCTCTGACTGCTATTAAGCATTACAGTGCTGGTCCAGTCCAAAGCAACGAAGCTGCTAGTGATAATGGATTTGGATTTATGAGTAGTTAAAAAGATGTGATTATAGAAAATTGAGAGATATAAAAAATATATAGCATCTATTTTGTGTGTATACGAAACAATAAATAAATATGTTCAATTTTTCACTCAATCAAGCTTTATTGTCTTTAAAACCTATTTACAATAATATGAAAACACAACGCTAATGAAACATAACACTAAAACAGCCGCTGAAGTCAGGACTAGAGTAATGAGCAAGGAACAATTAACAAAAACTACTTGCCATACTAATGAACTCTTAAGATAAAGAATAGAAAAATTTATGACAGAAAATAAACTTTCTACGATATTTCTTTAATAAACTAACTGCACAATTTAAGAATATTTTTGCCATCCCTTATAGCATATTTTACCTAGTCCTTCACATATACAATATAATCTTAAGTCCATAAAAGATTTGCCTTATAGTTAGACATATTGTTTTCAGAAACTTTAAAAAAAGACCATGCATGTAAATACTATGTTCTTTTTCAAATAAAACAATGGCAACAATGACAAGAGCAAAGAGTTTTACAGTAAAACAAAACATAGAAAATTGAAGATTTCATCTGTTCATATTGTGCCAACAGACAAAAAGAGTTCCCCGAAAGAAAAAAAAATCAGAAAATTTAAGATCAACTTTACACCATTACAGAAATATCACTCTCTTGATAAAATGATCAGAGGGGTACAATGCTTAGAGAAAATATGCCCCTGTCCAGCTTGCATCCACCCTGTAAAATCACAGCTCATGCTAACCTGCCACAAAGTTTTACCCTTCTGTCTTTTTTTGCCTTGTCTGATAACAGACGAGTATCTGTCGACTTAAGAGAACCAGTGCAAACTATTTGTGCTGAATGTTTATGAAGAGGTTTTCCTGCATGAGGAGTTCTGAAGAGTTCAGAAGTGTAGCAGCTCGCCTTCTTGGCGGTTTACGGAATGAGATGCACCCTGATTATCAGCTGCGCTGAGCGTAATGTCATCTGGAATGTAACCCTGCTCAGTTTTAGCACTTATGATGACTCCTCTCCTCAAGCAAGTCATGCTCTTCATAATGTTGTGTCAAATCATTCCCATGTGACCCTGACCAAGCCTTATGGTTTACTAGTAGACCTTTAATGCGACAAAGAATTATAATTTAAAACACTAACATTAATCAACATCAATGGAAGTTTTGCTTAGTTTGACTAAACATTTGAATTTCTAGTGAAATCAAGAATTAGAAAATGTAAAAAATTAAGGAAATGCCTTTTAACCTTCAATTTTGAGGTAAAGATGTATTTTTAAAACCCTCCAAGCACTGGTCATGCTAGTACAGAAGATGATCCGCATTATTTAAGGACATGGGCAGTAGGCTAGATGAGATGATTTGACAAGTCTGTGCAATTTCACAATTGTTTCTCATTAATCTGGTCAGTTTTGTTTGTCGGTTATGTGTTAAGATCTTATACTGCTAAACTGAATTTTAGGTCAAACCAGTAGAATCTCACTGTAATGTTTAAGAATCTCATCCACAGTTGTTCAATATGACTAATATGGTGTAGTTTCATTACTGAGCTGATTTCTTAATTCCTTACACAATTTCACATTTGCTTAAGGCATTTACCTCCCATTCAACTAACTGTTTCTAGCCACAAACCAAAGTAGTATTTATGAGTGACAGTAAACCATATAAAACAGGCCACAAGATGTTCATGAAATGCAGCGTAATTATATAAATAAAATGTGTAAAACAAAGTTAAGACATGTCTGCTAAAGGAATTCTAAAATGTCAAATGCCACACAATGAAGCTTGAATTTCCAGTATTAGAAGTAATAATAACAGCATTTTTATGACTGTATTTTACAAAATAAAGTACTGGAAATATTGTTGTGTGGCCAACATTGTATAAAATACTTGCATTCTTTTGTCTTTATGTTGGTCTTCAGTTATTTAAAGATGTGTAAACATGATCGATATCACAAATCCCCTTCTTTTATGAATTATATGTAAAAGTAGACTTTGAGGAATGAGAGTTTTAAGAATTTTCTAAATACCCTGATGTATGGAACGGGGCGAATGTACAGTTAATTAATAATTAAAGACATGGAAAGAGTGGAATCGGCACCGATAAAAGGGCAGAAGACACAAACTAATAAACAAGCTCCATTACTCTTCATTGACTGGATGTCATAATGTGGTCATCGCATGGTCATCAGTGTAATGGAGCAAACCAAAAACGTCGATTTAGCTCTGAACATCCTCAACAACTCTGAGTGAGCGACTGTAGCTTCAAACGCAGTTAGACAGACCTAGTTATGAACCTTTAACAAACATAACACCTAATTTCAATCCTACATTAACAACACCATTAAGCTTCATATCAAAGTCTTCCTTTATGGTAAGTTTAAGACCTGAGTTGGCCTAAGTGCTCGGTAAAATATAAAGTAATGCTTATAATCACTTCTAAAAGCAGCTTAATGACGTAGGTAGGTGTTATGTACTTGAAATCGTGTTACTCATTTCTATAACCGTCTCCAGTGCAACCCATCTTACGAACATGCTTTTTACTGCAAACATGTATGTACATACAGACACAGACATACACAACACTTTCAGAATCAAAACATCTCACACAAGTAGTGCTTTACAGATATGCGGTATGAGTGACCAATTTGCAATGGTTCACAAAACTTGCAGTTTGCAGTATGTATTGTATCTGAAAGTTTGTCTTGCATTCTGTTGAACACAGACACACACACAGAAAGACAAAGAGAGCATTGCTTAGACATCGGGGCTAAACTAACCTCTGTCTGCGGTCACTACCCTTTGGTAAGGATGGACGCGCATATCTTGCCTTCGTACTTTAGTAGTCACTGCACCTGCTCAGAGCGCAACATTACCAATGAAACAGAAATCAATATTAGATAATTAATCATTACATCAATACAATTTCACAAAGAAAAAAAAAATTCATACAACACAAGGTTACAAGATGCAATGAACGATATGAAAATGGTTTCTATAAGAAGCCCAAAAGCTCTGCTTTCAAAGTGCAGCAAACCGTCATTGCAAATTATAAATATCTCTCATCATTTTCAGGAAGTGACATAAAACACACGTGTTTTTTTGCTCTACTTATCTGACAACATTCTCCCAAGTCCTTGAAACCCTCCCACTAAATCAGTCATAACACATAAAATGCTTTTAATAAGATGGATCCATTTCACACAGATCCCAGTAGACAGAATTACGTTTGCACATTGTGTGTGCTTTGTTTCATCCCATTATTCCAGTTCATGACACAAAGTCAGTTATAATACTGCGCTTTCTCCGAGGCACCTCAGAGGTAAAACAAGTACAACAGACAGGAGCTGAAAGCTTGAATTAAACATAAGTATTTTAGACATTTCCAATTTTAATTTTCCTCAATGATTAACTCATGGAATAATGATATCTTCTGGTAGGTAAGACCAGTGTAAATCTCAGTAGTAATGACCTTTTTATTGTTCTGTTTTTTAGTTAAAATATTAGGGGGTTGTTGTTTAATGACTGGTTATTATGTGACATCTAACAAAAGAACAAGACATATTAACACTTGTGTTGAATGCAGACTGTCCACGAACACTACTAGCCTTTTGTTGGAAAAGCCATACCTAAAAGAATGAAACAAAGTGCTGAAATTAGACTATGATGGACCTAAAAAACTATTTCTGGCACCACAATATTCAATTTTCAGAATTTGTTGTACTGATCTGATACTATATCAATTCAATACTGACTCAAATTTGGTAACAAAGAGCTGATCTGGGGCTCATCTATTTAACTTAATTACTTGTTTGTATTACTTGTGTGAACTGTGATGTATGTTCACAATTTCTTCTCACTTGATTCAATTGTTTTTTTTATATTGGGGATTTAATTTCTGACCCATTTGTTGCATGTTGCAAAAAGTTACACTTGAAGTTGCTATATTTTAAATATTTTAAAAATCATTTGAGTAAATCACTCTGTAAATCCATCCATCCATCTATATCCATCTATAGAGAGATAGAGAGACAAAGCTGGAGAGACAGATGAAGATATGCCCAGAGACAGACAGACAGACAGACAGACAGACAGATACATAGACAGATGGATAGATATATATGGACAGACAGACAGATAATGTATAGATGGTATAGAAAGATGATTGCACTCTCTTCCGCATACAGTTTGTTAATTTAACCCTGGGGTTAGACTGGAGCTCAGTATCAGCTGATCCCTACTGCTGGGTGCTCGAAAAAGCTAAATCATAGCTCAAATATTTACGAACACGACTCACTTACCTAATACACCGCTGGAGTCGATGGGATACTCAAGGATAGAGGTGGCGGGGGCCAGGGTGTAAGGGTACTCATACGGGGTATAGATGATGCCCGACTCGGGGGTTTGAGGCACAAGGGTGGCAGTGGGATGAGTGCCTGTGGGCATGATGGCGGAGGTTTGGATCTGTCGGATGAGGGGCATGAGGGTGGGGGCAGCAGGGGCGGGAGTACGCAGGGCCGCGGTGGGCATCACAGGGGAGGGACCAGTGATGATGCGGGGGGCCTGGGCAGTGGCGGCCAGAGAGAATGACAGAGCTGCTACAGAGGGGGAGAGGAACAACACACAAACACACACAGGAAAACATGCACAAGATGTCAAAGTAGGGG
Source organism: Distichodus sexfasciatus (assembly GCA_032718565.1). Classification (NCBI taxonomy): domain Eukaryota; kingdom Metazoa; phylum Chordata; class Actinopteri; order Characiformes; family Distichodontidae; genus Distichodus; species Distichodus sexfasciatus. The sequence continues at coordinate 822,157 of JAVGVS010000021.1, read as the reverse complement.
AGAAAATGAATATCTTGCCTTGCTTTACTTTCTCAGGAAAGGTAAATAAAAAGATACAGGCACTGCTCTAAACTCACAGATGTACTGTTACAGTCAAAAATCAAAACTACATTACTATGCAATATAAACGTGGCAACACATGGAAAATTTTATGGCTTAAACACACAGTGGAACCAAAGTGAAACGAGGCAGACTGCAAGACAGATTAACATTTTTTCTTACGTGACTTTATGTTGGAATCCCTATATGTGCCATTGAGGATTGCCAACTCCATCAGTTGCATCTTTTTCAAGCTGTCCTCTCCTTCAGCCTGCCAAGGTAGACACACACATGCACACACACACACCTTACTTCAAAAGTACTTACAATAAATCAAATCTCATAAAATAATAAAGAATTAAAGTAAGCAAAATAAGCAAATAAACTGTGATTTTTAATATTCAAGATTTCATTATTTCATAACTGCTTTGTTCTCATTTTAACTACCTTTTTCTTCAAAGCGCCAACATTGAGGTGAAAGTTCAGCACTCAAACTATAATCTACACCAGAGACAATGGCCTACATGAACTGAATATATCAGAAGAAAGAAAACACAGATCTCTATAGGACTATAGTGATCAAGGAGCAGACTACAACCCTGCTGTAATCTGTGTGAAGCAATGGTGCTGTGTTTCAGCAGCGCTGGGCTTGGAGTGTGTAGACAAGCTAGAGTTTCACACATGCTAACAGACCGAGTGTGAGCTACTTCAGCACTGTCCAAACAAACTAGTCAGAATGAACACGCAGAGCACAGAGGTTAAAGAAACAGATCACATTACCCACAGCAGACTAGAATGTGTTCCTCCCTCACACATGCTTCTCTCATTCTGTTAGCCAATTCCATTACTTCCATTTTCTTTGCATGCTGGACACATTACGCACTATCCCTCATACAGCCCCACATACAATTTGTTTTAATTATCAAAAGATCACCTTCATCTGACAGTGGCAAACTGGCCATGACAACTTTGGTCTCAGCGTAAGGGCTGTGATGAGATACCCTGTGAAACCGATTTACTAAGCTGGGATTTTAATACGCTGCTGGATACTGCAGCATAAGTTCAGGTCAGGTCAGGGTCCAGTAGAGCAGACAGTCCACAGAATGATCTGAACTATGTCAGCAAGCTCAGAGGCGAAAGAAAAGCAAAGCCATTCAGAGGGGGATCAGTGTGTGTGTGTATGTGTATGTGTGTGTGTGTATGTGTATGTGTGTGTGTGTGTGTGTGTGTGTGTATGAATATGCCCTTTGCTTACACTGCTGATGTCTGCTTGTCAAATGGCCTCAAGCCACGATATGGGTCAGCATGAGCCGCACTAATAGCGATCATCTGAGAATTTAATAAAGTATTCCCAACCAGTTTAGAGGGCAACATGGTCATTATGATGCTGCACCCAAAAGTAAGAACACTGTCATCATTATGAACGAAACCCATTGAAGCAAAGACGTTTCAAAGACACTGACCACAGCACACTTGGAGAGTCTGGTGTGCTCATACAGCCTGTAAATATAGACAGCTGGTTATTTTTAGTTGTTTGGTGCAATCCACTCCTATCCTGTTAGTCTTGGGTGGAGGTGGTGGAAGTGCATTGTTAAACAGGCCTCTTCCCTTGTGTGTGTGTCCATTTATAGTGTTTTTTAATCACAAGTTAATTATTTGTAAGAAAGTGTGGAGGCATAAGGGGAAAAATTAGCACCTGAGGGCAGTTGGGGATGTTTTTGAACTGCACAAAGCTGGCAATGCTGGAATTTACTCAGCGTTCATTACACAGGAAAGTGAATGAAACGTTCTTCCCTTTGAGATGGCAAATGTTGCTATGGAGACATTCTGATTTCTCTCTAATTATGCCCACCCCCAACACCAACCCACCCCACCCAATGAGAGAGGAGGGCATTGCTAACCCCACCACACTGAAGCGCAGGTCCCCACGCAACACAACACCCCATTCTTTCCTTTCCCCAGGAACCAGGCCTTACTCACCCGACAGCTGATGCAGAAATCAGAATTGACGGTTTATGCTTTTGTTCCCATGTTACCATTACATTCCTCAGTCCAAATGTATTGAAATGAAATAAGAACATTTTGCCATTCTGATGTGGAATAAGACAGCATGAATTCTAGTGACAACCTCGTTATCTATCTGCGGTAAAGGCAGAAACTGAAATGTCACTGAAAGTATCTATTATAATGATCTCTGGCTAACACGAGCGGTGCCGTGTTTATCTGCAGCCGAACCACAGCTTCCCGATGTCAACAGTATTAAACTTTGGAAAGAGCTTAGCCTCCATTCAGAACTCTGTGCCGCAGAAAGGCCACCGTCAATCACGGATCAGTGGATCCCTGTGAGGGTAACCATGGCAGCTGTGTGCAATCCCCCTTATTCCTTTTCTGCCGGTGGAGTCCCACTTAAGGCCAGAATAACACCATCTGCTAAAACTCTTCCTTGCTTTATATTTCATTTATCTGTAGAACTTTAAGCTTTACCTTTATATTTGCATTTATGGCATGTAGCACTCATATCCAGAGTGACAGATCTTCCGATTCCTAATTATAGGGACAGTCTTCCTGCAGCAACTTGGGGTTAAGGGCCTTGCTCAGAGGCTCAATGGTGGCGGGGCTGGAAGAAGGACAATGTGAACCCACAACCTCCCGGACCGTGACCGAGTATCCTACCACCAAGTCACTGTCACCATCACCTAGATCAGGTGTTCTCTCCCCACATCCTTCAGATTGCTGTGATTACAGTTACTCTATTTAGCAGGAACTCTTACCCTGACTGACTTACTACTACAGGAAAAGCCTCAATGGAGCAATTTGATATTAGGGGTCTTGCTTAAGTGACTCCACGGCTGTAGTGTCGGATGAAGGATGGACATGTTCTAGCCTGCAACCTTTTGGTTCGTAGCTGAGTATCTTACTACTGGAACACCACCATTAACCAAGGGAAAGCTAACATGACAAAAGAGTCTGTGGATCCACAATGTCCTGCTAAAATGACCCCCCATAGCCCTTTCAAATCTGGTTTCCTAATCATCCCCTAGGTCCAACTGGTTTATTCTCACTCCCTAGAGCTAATGTGTGGTGTGCGAGTGTACTGACACAAAATGACGGTGTTGCATCATCCAGGTGGCACTGCGTATTTGTGATGGTTGAGTTGGCTCTTTGAATGCCTAGAAAGGCACTACATGAAATGTTCATTCAGACATTTATGAAAAGCCAGTGGTTTGAGTGACACTTGCTGCATTGTATTTGTTCATCTTAAACCACACTAGTATTTTGGTGTGTACGACTACTTTAAACTGCACTTTATCCATGCCTTTAAGTCTCAAACACTTTGAAAGTCTTAGCTTTTCCCCCTATTATCTGTGTGTATTTTTCACATCAACATGAATCTTTTCATGCAGAGGCAAGTGGAGCTTAGATTGGACCACGGTTCCTATATAAGGGTATGAACATCTGCATATTTTCTCTTTGTCTCCAGACCTCGATGGGTTTCCCTCCGGCATCTGCTGCTAACCTGCTGTCACTTCATCAAGACCCGCGGCTTCATTACCATTCAGCTCTGAGCCCGACAGCAACACAGAGGTTTCTGATGGCCCCAGTGGGGGCCCAGAGTCTCAACCCCGCCGTCTCGCGCCCCTCATTAAATTTTTAAGCACAGGTAATTAAGCCCATTAAAAACTGCCCACGCCGCTCACCTTTGCACATTAGGAACCCTCCTGAGCGCGTGGCAGCCTTTGCCTTCAGTGCTACACTTTCCGTTTCCTCTCTTCTATCTCGAAGGACTCTAAGGGACAGTTAGTGTGGTAACTGCAGCCGTGCTGAGGACAGCTATTTGGGCTGTGTGAGCTCCCCTCTGAGTAAATACATTTATCAGTGCCTATGCAGCACTTCTTTACCCGAAACCCACGAGGCTTGTTTGTTGTAGCAAATCAATGTGTTTTTGCCACTCGACTCAATTTTTTTCCTGCCTGCATTCCGATAAATGCTCACAGAATCGGGGAGAAAGGTAAGACGTTGTGTGACTCACTGCAGGAACGAGCAGCTTCTTCACTTCCTCCACGGCTCTCTTGAGTTTGATCTCTGCTCGGTTCTGGGAGTCTTCCACCGTGATGAGCACGTGGAGATCCTCGTTCAGGTGTTCCCAGTTTGGTTTGCCTCTGTTCTGCTCCTCCTGCACATAGAAACAAACAAACAGTTAGGCTTCAGACATGATTCATTTTCCATCATTTTACAGACACTTTTTTTAGGTTTGTAATTACTTACCAGAAATGCTCAGTGAGTCCAAATTACGGCCATGATCAGAACTGCTACTAATAGCTAATTTTCAATCAATTAATCAATTTTATAAATTAGCCAATTAATATATACAATTAATTTCCTATAGAGATATATTCAATATGTCACCATAATTTATACCATTAATTATAGTGACAATTTTGATAGTGATAACTTTTAATTTTATCTTTATTTTATGCTATGTACGGTAAATAAGTCTCTACAAAGTGAAAGAACACTGCCATGTTCAATATAAAAAAAAGCCAAGATTTTCACCTGAACATTTTCTAACCCTAACCCTAACACTTATAAAAAGGAAAAAAGTAACGTAGGTGGCAGGCAACTTTAGTGCTTTAATAATGAGTGTATTTAGAAGCTAAAAGGACAAGGAATATTGATCCATGAATATAAATGCTTAACAGTGGCCTTTTTTCAGCAGTCCATCCCTCAAGAATGACACAAACTCAAAACCAAGTAGTGAACAACACTACCTATAGCAAAGCCCTAAATCACTCAGCTCAAGGTTCAACTCAACGTTCTGACCGGTGATTACTGCTTCCATAGAAACTAGGCTTCCACCTAAATTACTGGGCCTTACTGCATGCACAGCCATATTCTGAGTTTCACCACGCTGACTTACTGTATATTTACAACTCAGATCTACTGGACAGTCAATTACTATAAACTCCCTTTGTCTTCAGCTGAGTGTCAGACTGTGGTGTGACGTGATGAATTAAAGAAGTTTCTGTGAGCAGTGTTAAAAAAGATATCTGAAGATTTATTTTTAGCCACTGCCACATCTTCAAGATGTCAGTGTTAGATCGCAGTCGGGAGTCACTGTATTTGCTAATTACTGGCTGCCACCTACTTACAAATGAGCAATTACTTGATCAAATACATGCACTCAATAACAAGACCCAGTAGCTCTTGGGAGCTAGTTACACACTAGAATCAAGCGCTACTTTGAAGTCTACAAATAATTTTCCAGTACCAAGTCGAGAGAGATTGTGCCACAGAGGTTACGCTCTGGCCTACAGTATATGGGGCGAGAATGTGAAAGCGTTCACGGTTGAATGTAAGGAACACAGCCGGCATGCCTGAAGGTTGTGTTCTTGTGCACCCTCTCTCAGGCCTGGGTTGTGTCTAATAGTAAACCGTAGTGTTTATTAAGATAGGAAGAGCGTGTCTGGAAAACAACTTTTACAATTTGCAAAGCCAGACAGCACGCAAAAACATACAGGTATTAAAAGAGAGACACAGACACATAACCAAGAACTTTCATTCCCCATGATCTAGATTCTATCTTAAATAGGCAAATCTCTCGTTTGGGAAATTAAAGCCATTCCAGTCCAAATTTGTATCAGTAAAGATGAGTATGGGCACATTTCCCAAACTCCAGTCTGTGTATCTCAGGCATTCTGCATGTAAATCTAATTTGGGTGAAAGTACAAGAGCATGTGGATCCAGATGGCCTCTCAGTTTGATGCCTGGCTCGTTCATTCCTGCCTACAGTGATCTTCTACACCCCCCGCCCCCCCAACCAACCACCTCCCATATCGGCGTGTCTCTCCTTTCCTGCCTTTACACAGTAGCTTCTTCTGCCGCAATGTCTATCGTGGCAGTAATTCAAAAGTGTTGTGTGCAGCAAAGATGCAGATTGTGTGAAATATTTGCATGTGTACAAGAGGCAGCAAAAAGCCACTTCTTGCTGAAGCAAACTAACAAGTCATCATGACAACAGTGTCCAAAGCCTTTATCATGGGAAGCTCCCTGGTGGCTAGTACTAGAAATGTGATGATGTCAGCTTTGGAGGAGAAGTGTTTACTGAGAACGTTAAAATCCTCTTTAAATATTTCTCAGAGATGGAACAGCAAGCGCAGCTTTGGGCGAAAAAACGCCAGAGCACGTTACTGTCCCATCTAATTAAACGCCTCCTTTTGCCGTGTCTGCTGAGAGCTCAGGCGAACTTTGCGATGCCGTCGCTTGTGTAACCCTCAGTGAACGGGGAAAAGGACTTCTCAGCTCTGCGTGCCCCATTTATTCTTGATCACTCTGAATAAGTAACACTACAAAGCCATAGATATTATCTATCGCACTGCTACACTTTGTTTTTGCAAATACTTCTATCTGTCATGGGTTACACAATCTGTGCTCTTAACAACAAGTGAATGTTTCTACTTCACTACCACTCCAGCATGTAGCTGGAAATCAAATATATTTGAATGTTGACCTTCAACTCACAACCAGAATAAAACTTGGGTGCACAGAATTTGAATACAACTCCCACTGTATTGCAACAAAACTGAAAGCTACTCCCTAATGAATGATAACATTTGTTGGAATGTTTCTTGGCCATAAGTGGTAAATTTGCCGAATAAACTGAAACTAAACCACCCCCCACCCAAAACACCACATTATGCGAGTTTACTTTCAGTTTATTTGGCAAATTTACTACTTATGGCCAAGAAACATTCTAACAAAATTCGAGGGAAATCATTCATTAGGGAGTAGCTTGGAATAGTCTTTAGTGGAATAATTTGTTCTGCTGTTGATTTTGCGGGTATGTGACATCGGATGTGGTAATGCTCTAAACTTGTACTCTAATCTAAAAACATGGACTAAATAGTCTAGGGGGAGATATATTAAAGAAGTGAAGCAACCCCCTTGCTGAGCTCTAAAAAGGAGACAGTTCCCCCCCTCCCTATGTCTCCCTCTTTCTCTAATGGCACTCATTTTCATTTTAATGTGAGTCATTTTTCCTCTATGTCAGGCACCCTTGGAGGCAGGCAGAATGCCTGTCTCAGTCCCACAGTGGAGCAGGCCAACCAGACTCCAGCAGAAACTCCATTAGAATGGAACTGCCTGAATTTTATCCCCTTGTCATTTGGCATGCATTAGCTACGCACAAGCACAAGAAATATGGCTTTTGTCATTGAAAGACAGAAAAAAGAAAGGAAAAATCCAAACAAACATGTGTCTACTGTTGCAACTGTTTGGAATCTGAAGTCTCAAATAAAAATAATAATAAAAAAAAATATATATATATATATATATATAGATGAAAGAACTTCACCTTCTTCTTGTCTCTCATGGAGCCTTTGCCTCGCACCATGATCTTACAGCCTGTCTCAGCCTCCAGCTGTTTAGCCGTGAGTCCACGAGGCCCGAGGATTCTCCCCACAAAGTTAAACTGCAGAAAAGCAAAAACATGGAAATGCAGAAGTTAATTCAGTTGGTAGCGTAACGAATAGGGAATCCGCCCAGTGAAAGAAAAGTCGTTGGTTTGAATCCTGGAGCAGTAATGGTCCCACTGAGGTACTCATGAGCAAGGTTCCATCCCCAAGCACTACTCCACGGGCACTGCCCAGGTCAGCTGTCCACTGCTCCTTTATGGATGGGTCAAATGCAGAGGTCACATTTCATTGTGGAGTGCTGTGTGCTGTGGTGTGGTGTGTTCACAACGACAATCACTCACTCACTTTCACCTCACTAATTCAATCCCCACAGTAAGTAAAGAAAAATTTCTCAATTATCGCTGATTAGGGGAAAAAAAAGATCTACTGCATTTTAACATTCAACCTTCCTGATGATAACCAGTTTCGTTTTAAACAGACATAGAGAGATAAACAGACATTATAATGTGCTTTTGGTTAAATAGTTTTAGCAAATACAAATCAAAGTTTTACACATTAGAATGTGAAACATCATTAGACCCCTGTGTGTGTGTATGTGTGTGTGTGTGTGTGTGTGTCTGAAAACATTTGTGTGTTGGCGTTGCTCCCTTTGGATGTGGGTTGGTACAGGATGTGGGCAAGAGACTCACTTATTTTTTAATATATAAAGAATTAGAGTTGAAAGACAGAAAACGACAGCTGTATGTCTACTAATTATGGGTTAAAAACACAACCGGTCCAGCACACCTGCCCTAAAGACTCACATATGGAAGCTTTGGAAAAGCTCTAATATAAACTTACAGCATGGTAACATAATTGTGAAATTCAATCAAAGGCACCCCTGAGGAATGTGAGGAATGTTCAATCCCCCTTTATTACAAGGGGAACATCCAGAATTCAAAGGCCCTTCGGAATGTACCATTTGCTATACAGCAGCCTCAACTCTGCTCCACCCCATTCCCACCCTCCTAGCTCAGGCCAAATACAGGGCGAAAAAAATGACCTAACTCTCAGTCACACACAAGAACACAGAAACAGTCCAGAAATCTGTCTACGAAACTCTCTGCAGGGATTAACACAATAATCACACTAATCACAGAATTGGTGTGGAATTAGGAAATGTTTTGTCTTACTCCACTGACTTTTACCAAAGGAGCTCTATTTGTGTTCCCTTTCTCACAATGTCACAAAAGACAGCATCTGTGTTATTAAAAGCCCTCGATCAGCTGCGTTCCTCATGTCTCTGAGAAAATGAGATCATTCCAGCAGTTAAGAATGAGAGCAGTAAATTCACACCTCTCACACTTTCCAACTAACACTGGATTATAATATTACTGTTCTGCTGAGCAACAGGGAGCCTCTTGTTGCGTTTCTACAAATGATCAACAAGTGAGAATACACAGATTTCAGAAGGTAGTGAGAAAGTACAGCTACAGGATTATATGACTGCACAAACATTTAAACATCTGTACTGAATGTGTTTATTTTTTAGGGGCTACATACTGACAAAAGATGAACACAAGAAGTAACAGCACAGTGCGTAAAAGATAAAACCTTGTGGGTTGAACTCTCACGTCACAAAGAATCTGGTTATTATGAGTTGACAAACATTAAGGATTTTCTTGTGGCCTTTTGAAGAGAAGACCAGCCCCATTTATACAATTAAATAAATAAAGAGTGAAAGAAAGAAAAAGCATATTGTGAGGTATGAACTGTCACATGCTTTAACAATACAATAAATATTACAATATATTACAATAATATGCGTAGCAACACAACTGTGACAGGATTCCAGGACGAACTGCCATTCAGTATTCCCTTTACTAATTAACGGCAGTAACATTTTTAGCTTTCATGTGAGCTGCAAAATATTACTACTCTAGTGAAATAAGCTTAATAAAATAATACAGCTTTGAATAACAATTATATACCCAGTAGGGTGAAAACCATTCTTGGTTTGGTAACATGTGAAATGTGTCAGAAAAGTGTGTCTGAAAAGATGTGGAAAACCCCTGAATTCAGGTTTACAACGTTGTGCAGTCTAACAGTTTTCAGGCTTTTCGCGGTAGGTCTAAGTAGGGTGGGACTAAAACGCAGCCTGCTTACGTGTAGAGGTTATGTTTAGCATAGCCCTGCCCAGATCTACTGCTCTGGGCCTGTCCACTTGCATAGCGTCAGTAGCCTACCTGCTAGTCTGGGCAAGTTCGCTGAGAGAGTCTGTTATATGCTAAGTCTGAAGCTGTTCCTAATATCTCCATTCCCTCACCGCCGACAGCTCCTGTTGAACCACCAAGTGTAAATTTACCTGTTTTGTGTTTTCATAAACTGTAAAATACGACGTTCATGTTTAACCTGTTGTAAAGAACTCCAAATGATTAACGAATGCATGAGAACAGGCAGCTAATCTGCATGAGCTAGCACTGATGCGAATTATAGCAGTAGCGTAAAGCAGGGTAAAATATAAGTATCGTCTCTAATTTATCAACTCTGTGTTTTTTTCAGCGTTCCTCTGTCGTTTGCTGATATCCCATGTTATATTCTGTATTAGCCCACACTTTGAAAATTGCACATAGTTTTACTTGCACAACTTGAGTTTTTAAACAGTGCATGTGGAGGTAAATGTTTTACAGTTGATAGGTAGGAGCGCTGTATTAGTGGACGGTGCTTCATCGCTTTGAGCCGACACACCTACAGCATCCAAGCATAAAAAGTACCGCCTGTATTTTCAGCACTTTGAGACTATGTACCAATGTTCATATTTGACTCAAAATTGACAAGGTGATTAGTGACAATTGGTTCTTTACTATGAGGAACTTAGAGATTTTTGACCTTACTGGGTCTTGTCTATCGTCAGGTTTAACTTTTTCTTAATTCTTTTTAACCTATCCTATTTGCTTAATTTCAGTTAAATGTGTCATGGTTTGATCCTGATTTTAACTTTATTTAAAACCACAAACAAACCTTGTCACATCAGAACATTCTGTACTATGTGACAAATAAAGACAATTAGCACTTGTCCACAAATTAAAAAACAGTTAACCTTTTAGTGTATTTAGTCTATAATTCCCATTTAGATTTCACTTGACCTATGCCACAGACCCTGGATGCCTAACCTGCTATTTACATTTGCTATTTACAACAGACAGGCTTACAAATGACCTGGCAGAAAAGTCACACATCACCGTGACAGCAAACACAGCCGAGTGTTGACTGACACACTAACCGCCGTGTCCTGGAAGCCAACAGCGGGGCTCAGAGCAGGGATTTGTACGTGGAGAACACAGAGCATTTGAACGATCGTTTTGGTCACCAAAGTTAAAGCAGTGATTTGTGCCCTGACGTGATTTACTGAGCCGCATCTCCAATAGGGGCAGGGCCAGGAATAATACATTGTGGTTTTTGGCAGTCGCAGGCTGGTGGCTATGCTGCACTCTAAGCATTTAACCTTATCTGTCACGAGGGCTGAGTGATAAGTCAGGCAGCTGCCTCTCTCTCTCTCTCAGGGTCACAATGCATTCTCTTCCTTTTAAAGCCCATCTCCTCTCTCCCTGATCACAGCTGCTGAAGCCACGGAGCCTCTGTGCTGTATATTTAGAGCTGAGCTCATTCAACTACTGTGGCTGAATGGCAAAAAGGGTGTTGGTGTCATATTATTATTATTATTATTGTCGACCACAGTTACTGTACAACATTACAAGCTCATAATTACAGGCACATGAAGCTGCGTAAACACAATTGTTGTGTTGTTGCATTGAGTCATCCGACTCTTACATTGCCGTAATTGTTCTTGACTATAGAGTTCATTGGCTCAAGTACCAACAATCTCGACATTTCTTAAGCGAGCTTATCGTAGTGCCAGCGTGTGGCAGATCCACAAACATGCACCGAGAATATTAATGAAAAGCAAATAAGTAAATACATAATTGAATTCCTCACATCAGGAGCGTTTTTCCCTCCCCGGTGCTGTTTACCAGTTTTGCAAAATTCATCTCAAGTGTGCAACTTTCAATTAAGGACAACAAAGCATCGGACAAATCTCATTACCGTCCAGCAGAGAGAAAAGGAGCAGGAGGAAGAAAGGAAAGAGAGCAGGAGAAGGGGAGGAAGAAAGGGGGGGGGAATATTGAGAAGCGCAGGGCAGCAGTTCCAAAATCACTCTCACTGATTTTATCACAAAGTAAGAGAGTGTGAACGTAAGCGGAATGGAAAAATAATCAGACGCTGAATGTAAACACCTCTCATTCCTGCTTCTCTCATCTCCCTCCCTCTCTTTCCTCCTTCAAAGCTCTCATTTGTTTTCATTGCCACAGAGGACAGGTGCTGGAGTGGCAGGAATAACTTTCTAGATTCGTTGATAATGAGATGTGCCAGAGAGGACACAGAAGCCGGGGCACTGAATGGCCCTTCAGCCTCGGATCTAGGCTGCTTTTACAGCACGTAGCCTCGTCTGTGCTTGGTATTGTGGGACGACTGTCAGATTTTTGTGGGATTATCAGAACCCTGACAGTGTTACAGGAGAGGAAAGCCACACATGAAACAAGCACAATAATTAACGACGGTTCCTACAGACGGGATCCGAATTTCTTCACTTGATCTATAAAAATGAGGATAAAAATTGCACCCCCTGAAAATAACACAAGAACAATAAAAATTAGACTCCTTAGGGTGTTCCCGATGTGCTGTTCCAAAGGACTGTGATAATGTACTAGGTTTTTGACCTCATTAACTCATCAAACAATGTGAAATTCAGTGTATGCTGTCAAATGGAATTGGAGCTGATAAGCCCAGACCTCAGAAAACAAATCCTGCAGAGATCCCAATGTGTACACATCAATCACATTCAGTTTATTATTCATTTACTCATGGGCTGAATCCTGAGTTATTGTCTGTTTACTTCTACTTCTATTTCCATATAACGAACATTTCCAATATCTGAATAAATACATGGCTGCATAATCTTATTTATTGTCAGTGGCATCCCAGCCTTGGCAGTAAGCAAATGTGAACTGTAATACTATTTTTTTGCTGAATTTTGAGCTCTGATCATCCTGACAGATCACAGACAAGTGTTGCTTTGTCTTTTTTTAAAATAAATAAATCAAGACATTCATGTCATGCACACCTTTGTTCAGAATGTAATAGTTAAACATGTCACTTCAAGGATTCACCAAATACAATATGCAACAAAACCACCAGAAGGGCATTTCTTCTATATTCTGCATTTCTATTTCATACAAATCTCTGTGTTAAACACTAAAGGGAAAATTTGTGTGAATTCTAAACTTTGCATTCAGAAATTTTGCCATTATGTTGAGGGCACTGAAGTGAGGTTAATAATAGCTAAACTCCAGATAAGAGGTAAGTGATGCCCCTGAGGAATGTCTGCTATACGTTTCTCTTTCAAACTTAATTAGTCCTGACCTCGCTATCCCCTTTATCAGCTCTTTAAGAGAGCGGACACTAATCACTCCCCCTTGGTCTGTTCTGTGTCCTGTAAAGTCCAGCTTCAAGTCAAATCCAGTGATTAACATGTGGCCAAAATCCATAATCCAACTGTATCTATATAGAGATTAATATAATTAAATGTAGGATATAAAGTAAATGTATACTGGGACCTGGGAGAGTTTAATTTAGTTTTTAAAAAGCCCTTTATCTGCAATTAATGTTGGTATTATTCTCAGCTGACTTCTCTGATGATCTAAGATAAAGCAGTTCTAAAATCGATAGTAAAAAAATAAAAGAGAAGGCTTAGAAATAAAACCTTTTCTATTGATTCCATTAATTGTCACGATGAAGCCAGTCCGTAAGCGCTGGCACAAATGAATGAAAATGCAACAATGTGCTGCAAGTCTTTTAAACAATATTTACAATGTTAATTATTTTCTGCTGATTATTGCTGTGCTAGCAGGAGCAAGTTAATTGGATCAATTAGCTTTAGGCTGATGCGGTTTCTCTGAAACAGGAGGAATGAAGGGAGATAATTAAAGAAAACGTCTGCCCAGAAGGTTACAACCATAACCATTCACTTAGATACACACCACAGGCTTCCCAAATAAATCCAGTTTTATTTTTTCTTGACTTATCAGTATATTGTTTCAGACATTTTTAGCTCTAATTTTACTGCTAACTTTAAGGAGAAAAGATGAATCGCATCAGGAATCCTTGACTTTTAAATATCTATTAACTTTTCTTCCCACTTTCCTTGACACTGCCATGGCATTTGTAGTTAACCTTATTTTCCCTGACTTTTAAGGCTTTTCCAGAAGTGTGACACCCCTGTCACTAGCATGAAAGCTTGTCACCAGGACAGGAGCACATATTAAATTATCCCGACATTCAGCAGAAACCTAAAGGTTATCTAAATTGGGATTGCATTCTCTGCTACGATCATCTATGCCACGATCCGGGGCTATTCCTGAAAAGAAAGGATGAAGAGAACATCTTCCACTGATATGTTAATGTGCACTGTGTTGGTAATGGAGCAGCACTTACGTCTGGATATTCCTTTACAGGCACATAGAGTTTCTCCTGGAGCTGAGCAATAGGCCCCACGGCGTCTGGGAGCTCCGATGTCCTTTTCTCTGTACTGCCGTTCAGTGTGTCATTGTACATGTCCTTCCGTACTCGGCCAATCTCTGCCAAACAGAGTCATAAAAAACCCAATTACACAAAGGCACAAAAAGATGTGCACTTCTTGGAGGGAAGAGGCAGAGACAGAACGCACAAGAGACATGTAGACAAAGTCAGCTTCGGGATAAAGATCTGTCTTATGAACATGAAGATTCATACCACATGTTTAAAGCACTCATGCAGTTTAACTTTCTTGAAATATTAATCACATTCTTCTGATCTAGACAAAGAAATAATTTTAAGCTATGTCCAATTATATTCATGTGCTACTTAAGTAATCAGGGTAATTACTGGCATTTCAACACAGTTGTAAAGTTTATTTTGAAGCAGCACAAATTTCACACATGGAAAACTATTTTTCTATCAATAATCATCACCAAACATCAGTCTTGCTAAAATGTGACCATGTTATTCTTGACAAGAATTATTTCTGAAATCAAACAACTCCCACAGGAAAAGTGGAGGCAAAACAGTCATGCAAATGCAAACCAGCATAATTATTCAAAAAGCGTCAATCAGACAGCAACTCTCAGAGTGCTCGCTACTCGAACGCATGCAATTCATAAGAGACCAGCTAAAGAGACAAAAGACAATCAGCATTATTTAACAAGAGCTCTTTGTAGAATATTGGACAAAAGAGACTTCATATTAGAATGGATTTGCGATGAAGTACAATAAGGTTTGAAATAACTACTTCAAAGCCCAGGCCAGACTCGATGATTAATGTAATCTTAATACAACCCTGAGTCCAGTCAGCCGTTGCCTGAAGGCCTCCCAGTGGATTCTCCCAGCCAGAGTAAATCTGAGTTCTGAGGAAATGAACGGCAACAGTGATCTCCTGCAAGAGATCGCGTAAGAGCCTGACTGACCCTTTTCCTTAGACCTCACCCCCTCCACAGGGAGGATCAGGAGACGTTTCCACAGGCATGGTGCAGGCTGCTTACGTTAGGCAACAAAGTTTCAAAAGCGCGTCGATTTCCAAAGAAAGGGAACAAGAAAGACAAGTGGTAACCAGACACATACAGAGTGCTAATATATTAGTAGTAGTTATATGTGTCTGCACTTGTCGCAATAAATCACTGTGCCTACTGCCTCATTTTCCTAACAAAATACAAATAAATGAGGGTTGGCTCATTACTTTAGCACTGGCTGGTGGTGGTGGTGGTCTAGTGGTTATGATGCTTGCCTTACGACCAAAAGGATGTGGGTTCAATACCTACATACCTCCAGCACTACCATCATCGGGTCTCTGAGCAAGACACTTAACTCAAAGTTGCTCTCAGAGAAAACTGTATCTGAAATTAGGAAATGGAAGTCTGGATAAGAGCGTCTGCTAAATTGCATAATGTAAATGTACTGCATTATTGCCACCACATGACTTACCTCGTAAAAATTACTGCACTTAACAAAGAACTGCAAACAAGCTCAAAACTTAAATGTGGCTAAACAATAAGCACTTCTGATTTTAGAAAACATTTGGAATCCCTAGTTATAATAACAAATTCTGTAATGCCGCTACACTGCAGTGTGAAATACAAAACTGTTTTTGACATAAGCCTATATTTAAAAAGTATTACACAAATTACAGTATTGTGGTACTGCACATAATAGCTGGTCATGTGCAGTTTTACGTAGTGGCTCATTATGTCCAGTTTTAGATGTGATCAAACTGCTAGTCATGTTTATATTTGGTGAATCACGTGTCTCATAAACTAAAATTTCCAGCAGTCTCAATGTTCCCATCCAATTGGCTCTGCACCATTAGCCACCAACTTGACTAATGTTTGGAAACACACAAGTGAGCACACGTGCTAACACACACACGCACGCACGCACTAGTGTTTGTGTCGTCCCATGGGGTGTATAAAACTTTGTCCTTAGAAGAACTGGGGTGAAATATAATTGTCACATTCAGTTGAGCTGTCATTACAGCAACCTTCAGTGGCACTAAAAACAAACATCACAGACCTGCTGGTCAGCACAGCAAAGCCATTAAGGAATAGACAGTCCTCCCTACTGCAGACCATCATTAGGGAGAGGGAGAGAGAGGGAGAGAGAGAGAGAGAGAGAGAGAGAGAGAGAGAGAGAGAGAAACATCTCAATTACAGTTTGTGTGTGTTTACTGCTATCTGAGTACAGCAGCCCAATGCTCCATCATGATACAGTTGTTCTGGTATTCCAACATGTAATGTCTACCTCATTAACACATGAGCCATAAAGGCATAAATATCAGCTCCAAAAACCAGACTGACGTCCTTTTCTTTAAAAATATAGTTACTGACGAACACTTCAATTATTCTAATCTTATAATAAGACACTGTATGTATGGAAAATTATAAACTCCCATATTTTGTGGTCGTACACCAGAGATAACGTTAGCTGCTAATACGCGGATCTACATCTAGAATTTTACTTGTTTAAATTATAATTACAAATACATATGTTCCTATATAAACTTTGCAGTAAAGGTACTGACTCCTAAGTGTAGGCAGAAGACAAATATTACAACTCAAAACCAACTATAAAAGGTAAGGCAGCATGTTGGTCACAGTCACTTGCAATTCATCTGAAACTGTGACAGAACCTTCACTTAGATAAAGAGGCGAATCTGGGACTGAGACGAAAATCAAGAGCTTGGTAGGACACAAAGCATCACTTATTTATGCCGTATGGAAGGGGAATTTGACAAGATTTTGGCTATTCATTATCAGCGTCCAAAAAGACTGGAAGCCACACATCTGAGCTGGCAAAGAAGAGAAGGATGTTTTATTGTGAGATGTCAGACAGTTTCTGTAGCAGTATGGAGAAAAATACCTTTGCTAGATAAAACTGCAAACGTTTGGATTTGGCAAAGCTCACAATACTCACAACTGTGTTGTGTTATAAAAGAAACAGAAATAGAGGACTTTTAGTAATGGGAAATAGTGAACTGAATGAATTTTCATATAGTGGTAATGGATAAATTTGTTAAAAAAATTTTTAACTGACTAATGAGCCAGAGAGACACACGTCTCATGCAATTATAATTATACTTCATTCTGAGTATGAATTTAGTTTGTGCTAAATTATTATCCTATTATCCTTTCACAAACTGTCACAAGCTATGATATAAAGCGGCATAGCACAGCGCTGCCGGACAGGCTCAGAGCCCCGGTCTCAAAGTTTTAAAGCTTTGGAACTAAAAAGGGCCATTTCCATCTCCAATGGAAATTTCTTACATAAACCATCTGTGTTGGAATTGGAGAAGGGCGAGATAAAGAGAAAATGAAGTAATGTTTGTGAAACTTCAACTGTTACATTGCAGAGTAAAACCATATGCGCTTTGACCATGGATGTAATTGCTCTTGTGACTCAGAGTAACATCCAACGGGATCACTGCCTCTTAAAAAAACATAATGCAGTATGAGTGAAAAAAGAAAGACAAACAGTAATGTATTATAAAGAAAGGTAGAATGGAGGATAGAAAGGTTGCTGGAGGGATGAAAGAGTAGGCCTCAAACAGGGAAACCATCTGGGTACTCGTCTTCAGCCAAGAAATCACTCCCCTCTTAGCTCAAACACTTTTGGACCCCACCCAGAGCTCCACACCCAAAACCGAGCCAGAAAAATAGCTATTCTGTAATATTTCACTTCTAATAAGAATCAAGATATAGTTTATTTTCATAGCAAATTGCATCTTACATCTCTCCTAAATACTTTTTTTTTTTTTTAAACAAACCTTAGGTTGGTTTCAGATGTGTTCATACCTTCGTGTTACCTAACTGTGCCTTCTGCCTCTCCCACTGAGAGGAAGATCCTGCTGATAGCACAGCTGTGCGCCAAGCATGAGAGCGAGGCCCCATGCTCCTGACCAGCGTGAGATCACAGTGTGTGATGTGATTTTGGGAGGGATTGGTGGAGGTGATGCGATAATGATGCATGGGCTTGGGGCTGGATGACAGGGATTCCCTTTAGGTAGAACAGGAAAGCAGTCAAGAAGAGGCTTTGTCATGCCTTTAGCAAACTGGCATTTAGTAGGGGAGGTAAATGTCGAATATTAACTGAGATGAGCACTACCATATGTGGGAGAGAAGATCGGGGAAAACATGGAGAGAGATACTGAGGCGATGACGTGATCAGAGTGACAAAAATGACATAGAGGTTATTCAGCGCCATTATCTCATACAAATCTGCCGTGAGGGAAAAAGGCTGATGCATTTTAACGACACAATGGCAAAGTGGGAAGATGGGAGGTTGACATCACATGCATGGCATTATGGCCCTTGGCTCACATATTTTGAACTGGCGTCTGCCACAGTGGGGCAACATTGTTTCCTTCCCAAAGGACATTACAAAGGACAACTAAAAACTCACCTGACAATATAATACCATCACTGTGAGGTGGGTCTGAATTAGAAATATTTGTAATATTGTGTAATATTCTCACTGACGAATAGACATTACTGTTTAGAAGAACAGATTAACTTCTAAACTTCTAGAGCAACATAACATAACGCAAACGACATCTGACAGTGTTACTCAGCAATATTCCAAATCGCTTCACAGTCAACTTCAGGTTGTCCTCCTTAAACAACAGGCTAGAGAACATAATTACAGCAGTAACAGAGCCCCAAAATCCCACAGCATGTATATATTTAGTGAGATCTGCCCTGACTGCGCCTCCTCCTTGTTTAAGGGAAATAGACAGTATGGCTTTCCCCCTCCTCGCTCCTCACAATCTTCTGTCTCTCTCTCTCAGGTCACAGGACCAGGGTAAAAATGTAATAACTTAACCTAATTAAAATCAGATAGGATTCAGATCACATGAGCTCAAACCCAAAAAGGTCAAAAAAAAGTTGTCTGTCATTGAATGACTGAGACACACACCCACCCAAAGCATTTATCAGATTTAACTCTTCCCAACAATGTTCAGCTCTTGCTCTTCCACTCTCAATGGAAAATGCAGCACCTAATAGCAGCAGTGTGCCGAGAGATGAATTACGGAATCTGTCAGCAGCTGTGTGTGCGTGTGTGTCCACATATTGGTCATATGATGTGTGCTTGTCAGGGGGTTGCAGACGCATGTCAGTCTGGGAGCAAAATAGTTTTAGTGTAATACGAAGACCAAACGCAGCACTAAAAGCCAAACCGAGGTGTCAGGACAATCAAAGGTCAAAACAACAAGACAAGCTCACATTTCATTTTGTTTATATGATGGCATGCAAAAGTAAGATTACCAGCATGGTTCAACAACTTAAGCAGGACCTATTGCTTGGAGTATATGCAGAACACTAAGCTTTCTACGCAAGTCTCATGTATCGCTGTGATCGTGTGTGGAGCTTCATAATATACTGCTCCACACTTCAATGGTCACTCAAGTTCCTGCCTCTACTTCCGTGTGGCAGTTAAGGATAGTCTTTAAAAATAATACAGGTACATTCATAAACACACAGATCTAAAATTAGAGCACTCATGAGAGTCTTAAATGAGTGAGAGTAAAAACTTAAATAATAGTAATCAAAGAAAAACACCAAAACTTTTTACCCCATTCAGCCTTATTATACATGCGAGTGGGTTTGCTGCTTGCTAGGAAACTCTTCTGATAGGTCAGCTGAAACGTTATTGGCAGCTTTTAAAGCCAATGTACCACTTTACAGGGACAGAACGAAGTAAAAATAGCAATGAGGCATTAATCCTATCATCTGCTGCAGCAGAAACAACAACAGTAACAGAACAAAGCCTCCGTTCTGTGTGTGGTGAGATATAAAGAAGGCCTACCTAGATAATCTGGCATGTAGATATCATCAGTATTGTGTTTTAAGGTCAGTGCATTTATCATTTTTGCAACACAAAGATTATTTCATGTGGCAAAAATATGCAGTGACATGTTAAAAGGTGGAACATGAACTAAAAGAATAACAACCAGGCCATGTCAGATGACACAAAGTAATCATCAATTAGGTATAATTCGATGCTAGCTATGTTATGTATAGGGGAATAAAACTAGACAACAAACAGATGAGTCTAACAATATATCTCTAACACTTTGCAGTAGTATTGCCAAAGAAATCTGTCAAAAATCTAATTTTGCTTAACAATGGGCTATAAAAACATTTTTGTAGGTCCAGATGTCAACCGTCTGGGCCTTATATCATGTCTGGAGCAGACTCGGATAGGGTGGGTTAGTTTGTCCCTAGGGTGATTGCGGTGGGCGGGAGGCTGAAGCGCCCCATGCTCTGTGATTCAGACAGCACTGAGCAGGGTTTTCAGGCACGGGTTCGACATGGCTCTGGATCTCGTCCCAGATACATGGTTCCCCAGTGACTTAATTACTCAAATAATTAAATTAGTTGTGGAGAGACTAAGTTTGTGTTCCTATGAGGGAACAGCAAGACATGCGCACAAAATGCATCACTCAGACAGGATATTCTTTCTGCCTGAGTGACGTGGGTGTGCATTACATAACTCTCAGCATTTAAATGCCTATCAATATATTAAGGTTTATATTAAAGGTTATTATGCATGCATACATTTAATTTACACCGTGCAAAAGTTGTTTAATTTCTACTTCAAGGTCTGGGCGATCTTACCAAAATTGTATGGACACATTATTTGGTACCACTTACCGACTTAATTTTAGTCAGATAATTTAATTGGACTGATTCTTTCTCCAATGCATGTGTTCATTATCTTTTCCCCTCAAGGACTGCCCTTTTCAGTCATGTGCCTCAAACTTCTATAATTAAAATAAGGGTAAAATAAAAAAAAAACCTAATTGTAATTATAAAGAGGTAAAAGTTTGAAATAATTGTGACATTTGGAGTTACATTTCCCAGCAATATTATCAGATATTTAACAAAATTCTAAATTTGATGCAAAAAAAATCTAACACCCAACAAGTCAAAAGATCTTCCTTAAAAGGAAATACTGAACAAAACAGAGGCGATTAAATGATTTAAAAAGCAGGTTATTTCCAGGCTAAATTAAATTCAACACTGAGAGAGCATTTTCTCATTTTATAGAGCAGTTCCTTTTGCTTAGTGTTGCGAACAGTCTAAAACTAGCCTTAAAAACAGGAACCGAAAACACAAGCTTAGTTAAGTTATTTATGACACAGAGCTTTCTCTGACCAATTTAGTATGGCACAATCTGTGGGTTGGCATCCTAGTCAAAGGCCCCGTGCATTTCATGCAGCCTGACTAAATATACTCCACCCTTATGTCCAAAACTGAGGACTTATATCAGCCAAAGCTCAATTCTCTTCAGCCAAACTCACATAGAGGCACTTTTATAATGCAATAGATTCAGGAATGAGCAGGAAAAGAACTACGTCATGACCACGAGTACTGTATGCTTAGCACATGAGGGAAGGAGAAATTTTGTGTTCTCAGCATTTTGTGCAAAAGGAAAATCTGTTTAAAAATAAAAACATTTAAATATTTATTTCAGGTATTTTAAACTATTATATAAAGGATCAATCTCTCAAGATATAGATATTTAAAGGAAATTAATAAAAGCAAAAACAAAACTATTTATAATATATAGAAAAATTCTACCAGAAAGACATACAGATTTCTAATGATCCACATTTACAGAACAGTTTGGACTTTTAATTATTTTACTGCTAAAGTTTGGTTGGTCTACTCAAAGTTTTTTGCAAGTCGTAAGAGATGTAAGAGAAGTAACATTTGCCAAAAATTGTCTTCATATATCCGTCATGACAACTTTAATACAAGTTGCAAACTTTCCCCAAGAATATTTGCCATTCACTGTTTGATTTATGGATGACTTTAATTTCGGATACGGCTCTAGGGGTGATGTGAGGCCCCACGCCCTTCATTTGAACTGGCCAGAACTGCGTCCCAAATCGCACAGATGCCTACTAACCAGTGCGTATAAAACACCGTGACTTTATAATGTAAAGCACTACGTAGTACTACAGCCAGCAGTCAGAACAAGGACGATCGCCCTCTGGCGGCGACGGCCGAGAAGCGCATGCGCAGAAATGTCTCGTCCGAGACCGAACACCAACGCCGCCCTCACGCACATTCCTCTTTATGAACGAACACACACGGCACGCACCTACTTAACTCTCTTTACTAAACGAAAAACTTTTAATCAGCTGAAACAACATTACTTGTATATTCACTAAGATACACAATACAAATTCGTCACAAAATTCAGCTTCGCAAGTCAGCTAAAGTTGACAAACTCCGCACACCACCGCTTCCCCCGTTATGCGGTGAATTGTGTAAACTCAACATTTATAAAATTGTGTTTGGTGTGTGCATTCCATATCACATTTTTGCAATGAAATGCAAATTTGGTTGAAATCTAAAGTAATGATATACTAAGTTGAACTGTGAAGAAAAAGTTAATAGTTGTCCAAAGATTTTGCCCTAATGCGCCCCTGCCCTGTGACAAAAGTTGTCTTCTTGTAATGTCATTGAGGGAAATAAATGATGTAAAAACGATCGTACCTTCGTCCAGGAGCCTCTCTAGATGGTTGAAAATCCCACAGAAGTTTGGCAAACTGCTCATCAGTTTCTTGTCGTTCATCAGCTGCATGAGATAGTCAGGAGTTGGCTTGGGCTTCTCCTTCGTTTCCATTTCCCCCACCATATTTATAAGACTGTCCAAACCCTCGAAAATCAGTAAGGAAGAGGAGGGGGAAATAACCTCAGTGTCCGAAAACTGTCAGATATTAGACAAACTCCCTCCGTCCGTCCTCTCGTCCTCCTGACGCTTTCTTTTTCTTATTTCAGAATCAATGGAACCGAAGTGCCGCAAGAACAACCATTTGTTGATTGGGCTGAACAGTTGCAAGCTCTAACGCTAAAAATAAACAGAAACAATCTAGTAGTTCGATCGCAAAGGTCAGAAAACCTTGCTAAAGTGTCCGAACTCCCTCATGCCCGCCGGCTCCGCCGCGTTCGGTTTGGTTTGTTATTTTTCGGTCCCGTGTCTCCGCGCTGAGCGCGAACAAGGAGAATGAAACGCTCGGTGAGAGATCCTGAGTGTATAGGAACTTCTTGTCTCCCTCGCGCTCTGTACAAACTCGGTGCTGCTCGTGCTGTGTCGGTGCTCCGCCGTCTCACGGCGCGGTCACATGACAAGATCCGAGCGGAGAGATCAACACAGCCATCAGCATCCGGAGAATGGGAGGAGGAAAGTCTCTCTCTCTCTCTCTCTCTCTCTCTCTCTCTCTCTCTCTCTCTCTCTCTCTCTCGCTCGCTCTCTCTCCTCTCCTCTCTCTCTCTCTCTCGCTCTCTCGCTCTCTCTCTCTCTCTCTCTCTCTCGCTCTCTCGCTCTAACACAAACTTAGTCTCACATTGTTCTGTAATAAATGATGGTGTTTTGTAATCATTTGTAACAGAATAGTGAACAGTGACTGCAGACTGGTTAAAAACCATAATTTCCATAGTAGAGCTCATGTGAAATATCCAGTAAGGCTCTGCAGTGGAAGACCAAGTAAAAAAGCTGGAAAAACACGATTGGTTCATATTACAAAAATACTCTCTACTGAACTCTTTTGAATTTTGAATAGAACTCTTTTGCATTTTATTCTGCTTCAGGAAAG
Organism: Distichodus sexfasciatus; assembly: GCA_032718565.1. Taxonomy (NCBI): domain Eukaryota; kingdom Metazoa; phylum Chordata; class Actinopteri; order Characiformes; family Distichodontidae; genus Distichodus; species Distichodus sexfasciatus. The sequence goes on along the minus strand of JAVGVS010000021.1, from coordinate 798,478 downwards.
AAATGTAACGTTATTGCTATTTTCTCAAGAATACATTTAAGAAAAAACATTAGTAAATATTAAAACATTATAGAGCTGTTTATCTGCTCACAACAAGCTGAAGGATGCATGTTGTATTGTATTTTAGACTCTATAGAGGCTAGTTGTCATTAGCACTTGTTAAAATGGCCCCATAGATTTACAGAAAAGTGAATCTCCATCATCTACTCAGCAGACTGTCTGTGCTGGTATGTACTTCTGACTTTCATACCAAAAAAACTGGAAGACTGAAGAACGTCTATTAAGTCATATCTAGGTAAAGTATGTTAAAATATTTGCTTTGGATGCATAACTGAATTCACAAATATTTTTTGTATTCCCACCTAGCTTAAAGTGCCTAATATAAAGATGAGACTGATTCTCAGAGGGACTTTTTGAATGATCTCCTCTCTTTTGTATGTATACACACACACATACACACACAGACGTACATCTCAGGTTTTTCTATAGTTAATGGGGAAAATCTGCCTGCATACAAACACACAGAGATCAAATCGACTCTTTTAGTTTTTTAAATGAGTACTAAAAAAATTCTATAAAAACATGTCCTCATAACCATCTAAAAACCTGCACACACAAACACACACCCAGACACACAGGCGGGAGCGAGTTGGGCGCTAATTTGCTGGGCTGTGGAGATGAAAACGGGGCTGGTGTTAGGCTGGGCATCAGAGGATCGGAATGCAGGCTATTTAACACGGCAGTCAGACAATCCCCCAAGCCCCCACTACCACCACAGCACTAGCACTAAATAAATAGAGAAGTAATTAACAGAGCTCTAGGAAGACAGGCTGTTTCATTACTGCTGTTACTTCAGAGGGAAAGAGTGAGAGACAGAGTGGAATTACAGTAAGACAAACAATACTAGTGGACAGTGGTGACATGAAAGATGTGTAAATGTGTAAAAAGGGAGGGAAAAAGATGTTTATTTAAGAGCCATCACACTGACAGAGATTATCAGAGACTTGAAAAGGCACAAAAGCAAAGCAATATCTATGAGTCACTGAGCTGTGGTCCTTATTCATGGACATGCTTTGCAATTACTGTAAGCTGACAAGCCGAAGTGACAGCGATTAGCAAATGAATAGATTCACATCCTTCCTTCCCTCCTGCCATCCATATTTCCTTCCTTCAGTGTTCCTCCTTATGCGATGCTAATGTTACATAAGAACTATCGCACAACAGCTTTCTCTTTACTGTCTGAGAAGTTATTTAATTATTATTATTACTATTGATGGCATTTCAAACTTGGTATTATAGTTATTTGTGGTATTTAGTAGACTTGGAGGTGTTTCTCAGAACAACTTAAAGTTAATGGTCTCTCTCAAGAATCCAAAGGTATTTTATGCTCTCCTGGGATTTGAATTCCCATTTTTATGGTAACCTACACATGCATTCAGTCACACATACCACTAGGCCACCACTGCGCTCAATAATAGTAATTGAATGATGGTGGTAAAATTCTTTTTGAGTTTCACTTACTTACAATTTTCTTATTCCAGAATAACCACCATTGAGTCACTATTTAAGAGCCTTAATCCTTGCTACAGAGACCTTGCTGTAATTAGGAAACCTAGGTCATTCTGGATAAGAGTATCTATTAAATGTTGTAGATGTAAATGCAACTAGATCAACTTCGAAAAAAGACGGCTACCACAAAGAATCTGTACTCCAATTTTAATAGTAAAATATTACATGCAAGACACATCTATACCTGTAAAGTAAATCTTGCATAGGCCTTTTATGCAATACAGCCAGAATAAGGAAAATGTTTAAGCAGAACCTCAAAGTCAATTAATCAATCACTGAAACATTATAAAGATGTTTCCTGCACATTTCAAACTAAAGAATGATCACTAAGGATGCATGTTTGATTGTATTATGGACCATATGGAGGCTGGTTGACATAAGCAGTGATGGTAAGGTGGAAGCCTCTGCATGCCTCTTCTCGCATGAGGTGCTAAAACAGATGGCAGCACTGTTAGGCAAACACACATGCCTGTGAGAAACATCCCCACCTGCTTTAGCATTTCAGCTTCATATGCAGGCAAGCTGTTATCTACTCAGCAAGCAGCAGGGTGAGTATGTATACTTATGTGTAATAATTGTTCCTGTGCATGCTCACACACTTCACCGTGCATTATATGGGGATCTGTGTCAGCTCAAAGGCCAGACTCTACATGCTGTATATTGTATGCTATATGGATGGTTTACTAACTTTTTGTGAAAAAGTGGTACAAGATTTTGTGTTATTATACCGCAATAGTCTTATGAGACAGTTGCTGAATCTTAGTTTAATAATATTCATGTAAACAAATAAAATAATAATGGAGCTTGTGTGTCATAAAATAATTGCATGCCAGAATATTAATAAAAAGAGAACACAGACGGACAGATGGATGAACTGACGGACAGGTAGATACAGTGCCTTGAAAAAGTATTCATACCCCTTGAACCTTTACACATTTTGACACCTTACAACCACAAACGTAAATGTTTTTCATTGAGATTTTCTGTGATAGACCAACACAAAGTAGCACATAATTGTGAAGTGGTACGAAAATGATATATGGTTGTCAAAATTTTCAGCAAATAAAAGTCTGAAAAGTGTGGCGTGCATTTGTATTCAGCCCTCTGTACTCTGATACCCTTAAATAAAATCCAGTGCAATCAATTGCCTTCAGAAGTCACCTAATTAGATAATAGAGTGTAATTTAGTCTCATTATAAAAACACATGTTCTGTGAAGGCCTCAGTGGTTTGTTAGAAAACATTACTGAACAAACAGCATCATGAAGACCAAGGAACTCACCAGACAGGTCAGGGATAAAGTTGTAGATGAGTTTAAAGCAGGGTTAGGTTATAAAAAAAATATCCCAAGCTTTGAACATCTCAAGGAGCACTGTTCAATCCATCATCCAAAAATGGAAAAAGTATGCTACAACTGCAAACCTACCAAGACATGGCCGTCCACCTAAACTGACAGACTGAGCAAGGAGAGCACTGGTCAGAGAAGCTTCCAAGAGGCCCATGGTCACTCTGGAGGAGCTGCAGAAATCCACAGCTCAGGTGGGAGAATCTGTCCACAGGACAACTGTAAGTCGTGTACTCCACAAATCTGGCCTATATGGAAGAGTGGCAAGAAGAAAGCCATTGTTGACAGAAAGACATAAAAAGTCCTGTTTGCAGTTTGCCAGGAGCCATGTAGGGGACACAGCAAACATGTGGAAGAAGGTGCTCTGGTCAGACGAGACCAAAGTTGAACTTTTGGGCCTAAATGCAAAGCGCTACATGTGGCAGAAAAGTAACACTGCTCATCACCCTGAACACACCATCCCAACTGTGAAACATGGTGGTGGCAGCATCATGCTGTGGGGATGCTTTTCTTCAGCAGGGACAGGGAAGCTGGCCAGAGTTGATGGGAAGATGGATGGAGCTAAATACAGGGCAAACCTGGAAGAAAACCTGTTGGAGGCTGCAAAGAACTTGAGACTGGGAAGGAGATTCACCTTCCAGCAAGACAATGACCCTAAACATACAGCAAGAGCTACAATGGAATGGTTTAGATCAAAGAATATTCATGTGTTAGAATGGCCCAGTCAAAGTCCAGACCTAAATCCCATTAAGCATCAGTGGCAAGACTTGAAAATTGCTGTTCACAGACGCTCTTCGTCCAATCTGGCTGAGCTTGAGCTATTTTGCTACGAAGAATGGGCAAAGATTTCAGTCTCTCAAAGCTGGTAGAGACATACCCAAAAGACCTGCAGCTGTAATTGCAGCGAAAGGTGGCTCTACAAAGTATTGATGCAGTGGGGCTGAATACAAATGCATGCCACGCTTTTCAGATTTTTATTTGCTTAACATTTTGAAAACCATGTATCATTTTCGTACCACTTCACAATTATGTGCTACTTTGTGTTAGTCTATCACAGACAATCTCAATGAAAAACATTTAAGTTTGTGGTTGTAAGGTGTCAAAATGTGTAAAAGTTCAAGGGGTATGAATACTTTTTCAAGGCACTGTAGCTCGATAAATGATTTGGACTGCAGCTGTAGATGCAGCTGGACAGCCTCTGTCACGGAGGGAAAACACTATGAGTGACTTTTGCGCCAGGCCAGGTAGTGAGGCAATTTGACCTGCCAAAAGAAATAATTTTATCCTCCATTTGAAGAAGGAAAAAAAATATTTCACCAGGAAAGTAACAAATTGTTTGCCTGCACACAGTAATTTGTGATGGTCATTGTAACCTCTAAACGTGATAGATTAGTTAGATTAGTGTTAGTGTAGATGATAAATTGGTCAGATCTCTGTGAAATACTGTAAATGAGACTGAAACGGTAGTTTTTATAGACAGTTTTCAAATATTTCATATATCACACTAAAGTCTTTGAAATTCATGATATCAAAATGTCTGTGTGACCTAGGTTTTTAACAAAGCATGAAAACAGTGGCTATGTTCGCTGACTCTCTAGGAGAGAAGACTTGTTCAGTTGTATGAGTACATAATTTACATGTTGGTACATAATTTATGCTTGTGTAAGTGGGAAAAAAAATTGTGAATGTCATTTTGACAGTCACAGTGACATTCTATGTTGAGACAAGACACATATGTTTGGACACTATAGTTGTAGCAGCTTGTCAAATCACTGACTAACTAGTTTTATTTTCAAAAACATTTCTTACTCTTAAACTATAAACTATAAAAACCAATTTTGGTGCTTAATCAACCTGCAAACCAACTAAAACGGTATTTTGACCGCATGACCAGCATCCAACTAGCAGTAACCAGCAGATGACCATCAGGAACATCAGGAACATCTGAAACTGATCTGTAATATATTTATTATGTGAAACTGGAAGTGGAATTTCTAAAAATCCAAAATGTTTTTCAAAAACAATTGTTTGTTCATTGTACATTCATAAACTGTGAAGTAATTTAGAAATACAGATGACAGAATATCAACTGACAGAATATTTAAAGCTTTCAACCTTTCAGTATCTCTGCTTTCCATTTCCTTTTTACTCTCTTTTCCTCTCTGCTTAGAATCATTGGTATTCACTAATAAAGACCGCAGAGACATAATGCAGAAGACATAGCCGTGTTACAGAAATAGATTTATTGCTAATCCATTATGCATAGTGGGTAATGTAACATATCTGATGCAGTGGCTCACAGCGGGAGGAGAGAGAATTTAAGTGCACTGAGCGTTAGGCTGGGAGGCAGGGTGAGGAGAGAAACCCACAGGCCTCTCAACATGCCACACTGGAATAGATGCACAATCATGCCTGGAAACTTTATCTCCACACAGACCACTTTTCTCTCTTCTTTTTGCTATGACAAAATGTAAAGGTCAAGAAAGGCAACAGTGCCCCAAAGTGATTCCCAAAATGAACGAGTTCATTAAATGCTAATAGGCTAGAATGATCCCAGACAGTAAAAGGCAGGGTTATTTCAAGTAGATCTATAAGGGTTTAGTGTCTACAGGTCTTTGCACCAAACCCTATAGAGCCCCACCTCGTGCACTAATAATGACACCTGTTAAAGAAAAAAAAATTCTAATTAGTGAACTTTAGTGTGTTTTTTCTGGAGGGTGGACCCAAAAACAGTAGATCCTCTGCTATCATCTTTTGCAAAAGCAAAACTGAGACATTTTGTTCATGGTAGTCGGCTACAGGACCATAAAGTGGCAAAAAGTTTGCTGCACAGAACTTCAGGGTTAACTTATACAAGTGGGCACTTGAAATCTTTGTTTCCTAAGCATTTGTTAAGTATTTGGTTAAAAGAATGTTGGTGAATGCAATATAATTACCTTTATTTACCCAAGTGCAGTAACCAGAAATAACAATTATTCTTACATCATACTGAAGAATTTTACCAAAAGGCTGGCTGAAAAATGAAGGTGTGTATCTCTGCAGTAGAATACAACATCTTGAACTGATTTACATGGACTTGTGGGAGTGTCCCTGAAGTGTGTCCAAGCTCATAATAAATTTTATGTATTGTGATGTATAGTAACAGAGAGAGTTCGATATGTTCTAACTGACACTGGCCAAGAGGAGAGTAAGGATAAGGCCTCTATACTTAGCTGTATGTAACCCCCCCAAATATCAGCACCTCACCTCTCCTGCATGTTCCACATACTCCAAGGTCCCAGTGCCCTTGTCACAAACCCAAATGAGAGACAGATGGCTGTTAATGGGGGGCTGGGAGAGTGTGACAACACACTGTGATGTCCATCAGGGACAGGGGCGATGGAGGCAGTGGTCACCACTTTTGGCTTTTCAACTAGTCAAACAAAACATATATCACATATATCCTAAAATAGATCCTGCAATAAATTAACATAGCATTGTTGTTTGTTTTTTTTTAATTATAAAAAAGCCTTATGTTACTGGCACTAGTACACTTAATGTGCTAGTGGCAATGACCTTGTTATATGTACTACAATATGAGTTATACATTATACAGCAATAAAAACATTCAAAATAGGGAATTTGGAAATGATGCAAGTATTTGGAAGGAGAATTAAGAATTTAGGGTTAAGAACTTTGTAGAATTTTAGAATTGTTCTAAATATTCATCACAAAAACTGAAAATGCAGTATGCTGCAATAGCATAATATTTTAGGTGTTATGAAGTTTCAGAGACAAGTACATTTGCTGCTCGGGTCCTTCACCAACCTAACTTAGTTGACTGCCTCAAGACAGTATCCCTGATAACAGTATTTCAATTTCATGGTGGAGACCTAACTACACATGTGCTATGGTTATCTATTTTAGTCTTTTTCCTGATCTAAACATGATACATGTTATTGCTAATTAACTATTTTTATTGGTATGGAACATTTGGGGGAACACCAACAATGTACTGTGGAGAATGCTCCAGGATTGATCTGCACTGTATAATTGTTCGTAGGCTACTGACTGAATTCTGGAATGATAATTAATGCCCACGGTGTATTATGTATTTCTATACCTTAGTGTTATCTGCTTGGTTGGAGGCAGGCCTTACATATCTGTGACAGTGCTATAGCAGAGTGCATTAATGAACAGCATTAACAATCTGTAAGGACAATGCCATGACCGCAGCCTACACACTGATCTGGAACAGTACATCATCCTCTGCATAATCCTCAACTGAAACTAATGCCAGAAAAAGATGATGAAATATTGCAACAGATAGAAAACTTAAGGCTATAAATATCTGTAATGATAGAGTGTTTTTTTAAGACTGAACAGCCCCATTGAATGTTTCCTGGGTGCTCCAGTCCTGGCAAAATTAATTGGGGTTCAAAATGTCTACAGATTTACCTCACAGGACTTTATAAACACATTTCCACTTTTCATAGCTTGGAGCCTATAAACAATGTTAATTCTGATTTATTTAATTTGACACATCTAATGTGTTTTTTCACCAGAAGCTTGGAAAAGACTGATAAGATCATGGCGGAGAATTTGAAAGAGGCTGATTTATTTTGTCATACATTATCCAGTGGCGTAGGTGTTTCAGCTATGTTAATGTCATTAATGGCATGTGACATTCAGCTGGGTCACAGACATATGACTACCGTGTCTATCTTTAACCAAAAAACAAACTCAAACTGTATATGTGCTCAAGGCTGCTAATGACAAGAGATAAACTGACTCCTACATTTAGCAATAGGAGTAAGTCCTGTCAAATCTTTGCCTTAGAATGTTTACAGATGTGCTGCTTTGACTAAGAGGATTGAACTCCTCTTGAAGAACTGTCACTCAGTAAAGCAACAGTAAAGCAGTAAAGCAATAAGGTTATTTGGTAAGGAAACAAACTCTCCTGGCCTACACAAATATATAAAAAAATTTGATTTCCAGTATATTTCCAAATTCCCGAGTGGATAAACATTTTCTGTCCCACAAGGCTACAAGATTCCATTTATTTGGTAGGTGAGACAATGAAAGTTATTGTTATCTGCATGATGCTGTTAACTCTTCAAAATATCCAGACTACATGTTCAAAGTCCTATGTGATTTTAAAGATTTCGTTATTGGTCTGTAGACTGAGGCCGACTTACACCAACACTTCAAGTATCCAAGTACTTTGGTATGTTGCATTGTCTCCAGGGTAATCCACTTTGAAACAAAAGAACTGAAACATATGGGCATTCTCAGAATCACAATACTAATTCAAGGCTCATCACAGTTTTGGCACAAGTTGACTCTCTGCGGAGGGGTGTTACACATTACACACACTTGCTGAAGGAAATATCGCTAGGTTCCAATACGTCATGGCCATCTGCTACAGCCTGAATCTCTCATGCTACACTGCTGATCTCATGGATTTTACATGCACACTTAATGCACACCAAAGCATAGAAAATTCACATGATGGTCACACCCAGGCCTACTGTAGCCTGGTCTTTTTCACAATTCAATGAAAGACAAGGCACAGACAAAATATCTAACAAAAATCACAAAACAATCTTTGTCCAACTGAAGTAGGAGTAACAAGTATGTAGTTCAGAAAAAGCAACAATATCTACTGTGGCTTATTATCAGCATAGCTTCCAGTCTGACATTGCTTAGAGACACATGCCCATTTACCAACAGCTGAAGCAATATAATTATGGGAAGAGGTGACTGATGCTGTTGTGCATTATGGTGCAAGTACTATCATGTAATAAATAGACAAGGGGTTTTGATATATTGAGGCCATTCTTGGAAAACACAGTGCATAGGGATGTAAAAGGAAACAGCTTGAATTGGGAACAGTGTATCAGAAAATTAATAAAACATGGTGGAAGACGGTGTTGGTTTTTTAAAGATATCTTTATAAGCCAAGGTTTTGTTGAAAAATGAAAAATTGTTCCCTTCTTTTTGAATGCCCATGTTTCCCTGTTTGTCCCAGCATGAATTAATTCCCACTGTCTCTTTCATTTGATACATTAGGACTAGCAACGTCAGGATTTTAAAGGATGGTACAGCATGAAATAACAAATTAAACATATAAATCAAACATAAGTAGTGTACTTTATGCTCACCATTCAACTGCATTGCGTTTAATTTGAAGGTGAAATGTTCATATTTCAGTATTGCTTTTGTTGTTAAAAGGATATTTTAAAATATAAAATTACATAATGATATAATATGCCCTGCTCTGCACATTTATAGCTTAACCGTAACATCTAGTATTAACAGTAGGAGCTAATCAAACTAGACAATTGTCTGTTTGTTAAAATAAAGTTCAGTTGAGCAGAGTTGATTACAGTCTATTGGTCTGGCCCTCTACGTCTATTCAAATTTGTCATGTGGCCCCTTGAGAAAATTAATTGCCCACCCTGGCCCCAGGTGCATGTTAAAGTCCTTAATTAAGAAAGGTAAAGGGTGTCTACCAAGAAAATAAAAATGTCATGAATTGGCAAGAATCTTTTCTATACCCATGCAATTCACTGCTCTTAATCAGGCCATTAAGAGAACAATACTGTAAAACATTGAAAAAAACATAATGCAATTATTTGTACTAATGGACGTGCCATTTGTTTATTGTTTATTGGTTTTTATGTGAGAACCGTCTCATGATGGAGAAAGTAGAAAAGATATTACAGAGAAAAAAAATCTCAAACAGGCATTATTGTTTTTCCTTGTACTCACACATTTATCCTTTTAGATTTTGTAAGATCTAACAATGCAATGCATGCATCAGTACTTCTGTACTGTAAAACAGTAATGTCCCTGTTCAACGTACATGCATTTTTGCATGACTTTATTTGTTTGCAGTCTTACATTAGTCCAACCCAACTGTTTCCCAATGTGTGCCTCTATTGTGCCACCCAGGACAAATATGCAGCGATGTGAATATTCATCATGCCCCCTGTCCACCCGCAGAGCGGCATTGCAGTACACAGTGGTGGTGTGTGAACAATCAATCCGAGTGTCCATTGACCAGCTTGGGACAACGGCCGGCTTGTGTGCCTGCTGAGTGTAGGGATTTAAGGGTGGCGATACGGTTCGTCACTACCAGCTGGTATGGAGGGTATCTCTTGGTGGAGGAGGTCCATTGTTCTTACACTGTCCTAACAATGGCACGTTTGAGAAGGACACGCTTTCTTTGAGGGACAAGGCACGCTGTGACGACGGTGAGGGAAGGTCAGGGAGACAGAGATGGCATGTGATTCAGGCCCACTGACCACAATGGACTGCTGTTGATAGCTGTTTTGGCTCTCTGTCATCACTTTGCCTTGGTCTCTGTCCAGTATTTGTGTCTGTTGACCCAAACTGAAAATGGTTGGATAATCATAACTATAATATGCATATAAAGTTGCATTCAAAATTATTCAACCCCCATTGCAAATTAGCAAATTTACAAACTTTCAGCTGCTTGCAATAAACAAGTCAAACAACAGCTCAACACAAGTAGTTCCTTCACATTCAAAATTATTCAACCCCTTAACGACAAGCATCTTTAGTACTTAGTAAAGCACCCTTTTGCTGTTATGACCTGCTGCAAACATGATGCATAGCCAAACACCAGCTTCTGGCAGTGCTCTTAAGGAATCTTAGTCCATTCCTCATGGGCAATGACCTCCAGCTCTCTTAGGTTTGTGTGCTGCAACCACTTTCTTCAAATCCCACCAGAGATTTTCTATGGGTTTCAAGTCAGGCAACTGTGATGGCCACTCTACAGTCTTCCAGGACCTTTTCTGAAACCAGACTTTGGTGGTCTTTGAGGTATGCTTAGGATCACTGTCCTGTTGGAAGGTCCAGTGATGCCCAAGCTTCAGCTTCATCACAGATGGCATGACATGTTCTCCAAGTATTTTCTGATATTTGATTGAATCCTTCTTGCCCTCCGCTGCAAGTTCCCAGTGCCAGAAGAAGCAAAGCAGACCCAGAGCCACCGCCACCACCATACTTCACTATAGACAGGGGGTTCTGTTCAGCATATGCTTCATTCTTGCTCTTCCAGACATACCACTGATCCATAGGTCCAAAAAATTCCAGTTTTCAGTTCATTGCTCCACAGCACAGAATCCCAAAAGTTCTGTGTCCCATTTGTATGGTTTTGAGCACATTGGCACAGACTTGTCTTGTGATTTTGGTGTTCATCTTGGAGTTTGGGCATGGAAACCTTTAGCATTTAGTGTGCACCATACGTGGAAACTTGCTGTAGGTCTTTTGCAGTCACTTGACGGTTTTTGGTCACCTGCCTTCTCAGAAAACTAGTAGCAGCTGTCGACAGCTTCCTCTTTCTGTGACACCAAGGTAGTGTAGCCACTGTTCCTTTAACTTTCAACTTGCGAATTATGCTTCCTACGGTATCTCTAGGAACATTCAATGGCTTTAATATCTTTGTGTATCCTTTTCCTTGTTTGTGCAAGGCAATAATCTCTTCTCTAGAGTTTCTGGACTATTCTTTTGACTTACCTATGTTCCTACCACGCAGCCAAATGTCACTGTGATCATACCCCTAGCCATTCTGGGTATTTGATGAGTTCTAGCTCATGCACACCTGATTCAGCATATGAGGCTAGTTATAATGCTATCAATAATGCTTGAGACAACACCTGATTTGGAAACCTGTGCTCTTATGAAGGATTCTATTCAGGGAGTTGAATAGTTTTGAAACAGCAGTAGTCAGTAAAAGTGGCATTTTGTGTTGAATGTGGAGACACCACTTGTAATATTAGCTGTGTTGAGCTGTTTTAATTGTTCTTGTTTGACTTGTTTATTGCAAACAGCTGAAAGTTTGTACATTTTGCCAATAATCCTAATTTGCAATAGGGGTTAAATAATTTTAAGTGCAATTGTATATTAGCATAATGCTTGAAAAACTCATTATAATGACTTTTGACTTAGAATGCTTTTGAACAATATGAAATCACATAACGAAGAAATTGATATTTGTAACATTGACTGTCTCTACTTTCAAATCTCAACTAAAAACATTTAGGATGTTCACCCCATGATTGGGAGGTTGCTGGTCCAAATCCTTGATAGGTAAAGGTACCTCTGAGCAGAGGTGTCAAAAGTGTGTTTAAAAGCAGAGGTGTCATGTGTTAAAAGATTCTAGTAAAAGGTGAAGTATTGACTTGACTTCTTTACTTAAGTTAAAGTGAAAAGTATAGGTTCTAAAACATACTTAAAGTATAATAGTATAAAGTACCCTTGAGCAGGACAAAATCACCATTTTGAGGCAAAGCTGACTGGACTGCACGTCCAAACATTATGTAGAGAAAAATAAAGTCACATGAATACATAAAGCTTCATTGGCCATTGCCATCATTATACATGATGATTGCCTCTATCCTAAATACATCATACAAAAAATATTATACTGCTGTAAAGAGTGATATAAGTAAACTGAACTGAACTGAATTTCTTCGAGCTAAGCTTCTTTCTGCCACCGCAATCACAATATCATTTCCAACCTAGTTTTAGTTTCTTTTTCATACGTCATTTAAATTAAACCAAACAAGAGTAACAAGCCTGATTTGAAAATGTAAGAAGCAGAAAGTACAGATAATCATGCTAAAAATGTACGTAGTAAAACGGTAAAAGTTGGCACAAAAATAAATAGTACAGATACCCGAAAATGCTGCTTAAGTACAACAATGAATATTTGTACTTTGTTGCTTCTCATCTCTGCCACTGAGGTACTTATGAGCAATGTACCGTCCCCAAGCACTGCTCCCCAGGCGATGCTCATGTTAGCTGCCCGCTGCTTCTGCACGGAAGGGTTACATGCAGAGGTCACATTTTTTGTGGTCTTGAAGTTTTGTTCTGTTGCACATTTTTCTTTTAAAGTATTTTCTTACAAACAAAAATGTCCTGACAAAACCTGCCAATCTTAAATGTTTCTATCATTATAAAGACATCAGGTCCTCACAAATCACTTCAAAGCCAACTCACCCATAACACACACCACAGACAAACACATACACATTCCATCAACCTTCTGTCACATACAGCTGTGTAACTCTACCCACAACGTACAGCAGACAGGTCAATATTGACCATTAACACTGTCTAGGTGTGGGTTAGGAATCTTGTGTTTTTATTTTTAAGAAACTAATCCACCCAGACACACACACACTTCACTCCTGCCCCCATAGAGCACCTTTCTCAGTTCAATCTAAGGGAAACTTTAGGAAATTGATTTCCAGATAAGTATGTTGCCTTTTGTTGCTTGAGATTGTTCATCAGATACAAACACAGCAGAGCAGAGATGCCTGTCATTGTATTCCACTGCCAATATCAAACACACATGCATGCATGCACACACGCACGTGCGCGCACACACACACACACACACACAAGCACACACAAAACTAACAGTTTTAGCAATTAAAAAGACACACTGCAATTTTCCCAGTGGTTCTTCCTGTAGAACAAAAGAACATCTCTTTCCTGAGGCACTCAGTATTATTTTGTCCCTTTATATATTTGTAACTGTACACCACCCAAACAATCCTCTGTTTCTCAATCCATTTAACACAAACAGAAATTGTTTTTTTGGCATCTTGAGTTATGTGGGTGGTGAAATAGGACATATAGCCTGCCAGTGGAATTGATTGATGGAACTGTGAAAATTCTCCCTCTCATTCTCGTTCTCTCTCTCTCTGCACTTAGGTGAAATTTGATAATAGTGCCTTTCTTGCTGTCCAGGTCCTGATAACAAATCCCAGTGGTGTTTACACAGAGCCAGAATCTTGTCAGAGTTCCACATTGCTTGTTGCCCTGTTTGGCCACCTGGCATTAGGACTGAAGACGTGGGTAATGTCTATCTAATGAAGATGCATCACATCACTCTTAAGTTGAGCTATTTCATACTCAGTCTTTTTGATTCCGGAGATTTTCCCCTTGGTTTAAGCAATAATTTTTTTCCTGTTTTTTTTTTTTTTTGTTTTACTTTCCTACAACCAACTTCAAGCCACTTTCTGGCAATCACAAAATTCCAAGAAGGATGAGAAAAAGTCAAAAGGTTAAAACAAGAGAACTTGAATGAAGAAGCTGCAGGAGAGGACATTCATTGAGATTGTCTGTTGGGAATGTAATGGATTTATGTCATAACCATAACCATAACCAACTGATGCATGTTAAATCAAAAATATCCATCATTCAACAACCTGCTGCATTTGTGTCTCACAAAGGGTGTTTTTAAAAGTACATTCCAGTGAAAGGGAAGAAAATTTTTAAAAGCCATCAGGCTCCGAGTAGACTGCAGTCATCCATGTTGTAGAATTGCTGGGGTCTCTTGATTATCCCAAAGTCAGCAGTTTGCCACACTGCTGTAAATCATTTAATGAAGAATTCTACTGAAGTCTCACTCAGGCCTTTTAAAGCTGCTCTCAGAGGAACCACAGCCAGCACTCTAATCAGATACACTGTCCCCTACTGCAGCTGTTTTATACTACAAACACACACACCACAACACCTGCCACTGCTATACTGCCCATCTACACACACACTCTCTCTCTCTCTCTCTCTCTCTCTCTCTCTCTCTGTCTGGGTTAACCTAACTCATTCTGTCTCTCATTTTTCCCCTCTTCCCCTGCGTGTTGAAAATTGTCTTATCGCTAGATCTTTAACAACAAAGCAGCAGTACACACTAACTGGAGTGTGCAGAACAGTGGGAGATGTGTCCGGGATTGTGAACTAGAATCTTAAATCTGGGTAAGTAGATGATGGCCATGGCATTATCTATTCAAATGAACTACCTTTGAATGAAATTAACTGTCTAGAACTGAAACACTGACACAGAAACCTGCTAAAGACATAGACTAATGGAGACTCCTGCCACATATTTATGAATCTTTTCCTTTGAAACTGGCACTTCAGTCTAAAACCAAGTGAACACTGCCTTCATGAAAATTCATGACATGTACATGTCGTCTCTAACACTTTTAATTCACATTACTATTAATCTGATTAACTGGTTATATATATTGTGTTACCTGCCACAATACTGGAGAAAGCAAACAGTAATTCAGCACTTCCACTACCCACCATTTCAGATATTAAAAATAACCCACAGTTTTCATATGCACTAATAATAATTCATTAATTCGTTTTTTCCAGTCTTACAGATGATATACAACTGTTATGTACCTCACTGTGAACTTGTCCACTCTAAACAATCACAAACTGGACTTTGTATATTAGACTAAGTAGCAATACTGCCATCTGCTGCTGATAAGCAGTGCGCAGAACGATTCACACTGACTTTCTAAGTCTATTAAATCATGTTGGGCATAATTAAGACAGACACAGGGCAATGCCATTTTAAGAAATCATTCCATAGCCATTGTCATCCAGAAATGATGGTTCTATTGGTCACACACATACACATGATTTGACTTGTTTTGCTTATCGAAATAAATGCTGAAACCTTTCTATAAAATCCCTTTTCCTTATTGAAACTGTACATATGAAAATGTTCTCACAAAGCCACAAAAAGGTCAGGATTTCCTATGTTTTTGGGGCAATCAAGTCCTTACAGCCATCTGCTCTCACGCACACACATACGCACACGAAATCTCGTCTCCCTTAATGATTCCTACATCATTCAACCAGACACAGATCGTGATCTCATTTAGCAGAATGTGTGAGCTGTTTGTCTCTCAGTGAGAGCTGTCTGATATGTGTGTGATGAGCTGGAGATGGCATGGTTCTGCTTTATTAAGTGCCTGTTTGAGTAAATGAATATGTTTGTACAAAACAAAGAAAGATGGTAAGGCCACAGATGCAAAAGTCATCAGTGACTGAAACCCATCCAATAACATTTACTCACCTTTCAGTGAAGGCTCTTATTACATGCCGCTAATGAAACTGCACATATGAAATATATTGTTGGACATTAAGAAGTATGTGTGTGTTGTTTTGTCTCTGTGTGTGCATGTGGGCAGGAAAACGCAGTTCAATGCAGTCTGTGGACCTTGAGGCAGCAGGCGGGAGGAACGATGAGGCAATTTTCCAGCTGAGAGGAAATGACTGAACTGCAGAAATCTCCAGAGAGAGAGCACACAATTCATCAAAAGAGAGTCACACTGTACAGATGTGAGGAAAAACAATACATGGAGCTGAAGGCAGGCATCAAACAATTATTCACAAGAATGTGTAAAATAACATTTTATAAGGCTATTGCATTTTCTGCCCATGGATACATGCACAGTAGATTATAACATGCAGTGGTGACCTATTTGTAGAGTACTCTGTTACCTAGCAAGAGGTGTTGGGTCTGTCTCTATCCTACCACCATTAGCACCCTTAAACCCAAGTTGCTCCAGGGAGACTGTCCTTGTAATTAGTGAATGATTATTTGTCATTGTGACAGCACAGCACACAGTGTACCACATCGAAATGTGAAGGAGCAGTGGGCAGCTAACAAGTGCCCAGGGAGCAGTGCTTGGGGACGGTACCTTGCTCATGAGTAACTTCAACTTACCTCAGTGGTAACTTTACTGGCCCTGGATTCGAACCTGTGACCTTCTGATCACGGGGCGAACACTGTACCGTTACGCCACCAACTGCCCCTAAGGAATGTAGGCTGCTCTGTATAAGAATGCCTGCTAAATAGCATAAAGGTCAAACAACATACAGCTACAATATTTTAATAAAGCATTTATAGAGTGTGACAAGGATTCAGTCACTCTGTAAACTGTCTATACATAACATACTAGACATATATCATGACATATGACATGTATATACAACCCCAAATCAGAAAAAGTTGGGATGGTATGTTAAATTAAAATCAAACTGAAAACAGTACTTTGTTAAATTATCTTTGACCTGTATTACATTGAAAACAATACAACAGCACATTATTTAATGTGTTCCTCATGAATTTTATTGTTTTTTCAAAATAAACACGTATTCCAATTTTGGTTCTTGCAACACATTTCAAAAAAAGTTGGAACAGTAAAGCATTTACCACTTTGTAATGTTGCCATTCCTTTTCACAACACTTAAAAGACGTTTAGGGACTGAAGACACCAAGTGATGAAGTGTTTCAGGTGTAATTTTGTCCCATTCTTCCTGCAAACAAGTCTTAAGGTGGGCAACAGTACGGGGTCTTCGTTGTCGCATTTTGCGCACCAAAATGCACCACACATTCTCTATTGGAGACAGGTCGGGACTGCAGGCAGGCCAGTCAAGTACCCGTACCCTCTTCCTCCGCAGCCAGGACTTTGTAATGTGAGCAGAATATGGTTTTGCATTGTCTTGTTGAAATATGCATGGGCGTCCCCGGAAAAGATGTCTTCTTGAAGGCAGCATATTGTGCTCCAAAATCTCTATGTACTTTTCAGCATTAATGGTGCCATCACAGAAGTGCAAGTTACCTTTGCCAAGGGCTCTGACAACCCCATACCATGACAGACCCTGGCTTTTGGACTTGTTGCTAACAGTCTGGATGATCCTTTTCTTCTTTGGTCTGGAGCACACGGCGTCCATTTCTCCCAAAAAATACCTGAAATACTGATTCATCTGACCACAGTACACGTTTCCACTGTGTGATGGTCCATCCCAGATGCTTCCGAGCCCAGAGATGTCGGCGGTGCTTCTGGACTCTGTTAACATAGGGGTTCCTTTTGGCACAGTACAGTTTTAACTGGCATTTGTGGATGTAACTACGTATTGTGGTACTTGACAAAAGTTTGCCAAAGTAGTCCTGAGCCCATGTGCTGATATCGCTTATAGATGAATGACGATTCTTGATGCAGTGCCGCCTGAGGGATCGGAGATCACGGTTGTTCAGCTTAGGCTTGCGCCCTTGTCCTTTACGCACTGAAATTCCTCCAGATTCCTTGAATCTTGTAATTATGTTATGTACTGTTGAAGGTGACATATCCAAATCTCTTCCTATCTTTCTTTGAGGAACATTGTTTTTAAACATTTCAATAATTTTCTCATGTATTTGTTGGCAAACTGGTGATTTTTGGCCCATCTTTGCTCCTAAAGGACTAGACCTTTCTTGGATCCTGCTTTTGTACCAAATCATAATTACAATCACCTGTTGACATCACCTGTTTCAAATCACATCATTATTTAACCAATTTACTTCATTACTAGCCCTAAATTGCTCCTGTCCCAACCTTTTTTGGAATGTGTTGCAGGTTTGAATGACAGGAAAGGATGTATATTTACAAATGAAATGAAGTTGACCAGACAAAACATGAAATATTTTGTGTTCATATTGTCTGCAATGAAATACAATTTAAAGTAAATTTAGAAATCTCTACTTTCTTTTTTTATTTGCGTTTTCCATACTGTCCCAACTTTTTCTGATTCGGGGTTGTATTACACATACACTAAAATGTAGTAGTGAAATGTCCCACATGTACACAAATATTTTTATATCTGGTCTTTAGTGTGCAGTTATTCTTATCAGAGATGACAGGTCAGTGTCTAAGGCTGTCACTAAAACGACTGTGTCGTTTTTCCTGCAGATGGCAGTGTTTAGCAAACGCAAACATTCAACAGGTTAGGAATATCCGAGAAACCCTATGACCTCACACCTCACACACTGATGGCAACCACAGCTTTAAAATCAGATGACAACTAAATGTATAAATGCATATTTAAATGTCTGAATTCAATGCCAAAAATACAGTTCTGTAGTTATATCACAACGTTTTCAGCATTTTGTTGCTATCCTCACTAAGTATGGGCTTTTTCAGTACTAAAAGCAATCCAACAATCACAGTATTTCAGAGTTGTCCCTAAACCACATAATAATCTGCAATGAAATAAGATCAAGAATTTTTTTTCATATATGTTATTCTTTCTCTAATAGGTTAAAGTATTACCAAGGCTGCAAAACAACTGTTAAAACCTTAGTTTTACTTCATCCATATCTACGTAAGCATTACTAGGTGGAGTAAGTCTTAAGGAACTTCTCTGGGAACTGCTCGAAGTCTTCTCTCTCATTGGCCTGATTCTGTCACCGACTCCTGCTGTGCGTGTTAGACGAGGAAGTATTTACCCCCAGATAAACCTTGTCCTCCAACCTCAGGGTCAGATATATGACCCATTAATATGTCCTCCTCATGAAATCTATTTTAACTCTTTGTGAAAAACAAATAATATTCAAGATTTTTAGTCAAATTCATGATTTTTGACCTTCACAAAATAGAAGATAGGAAGTCGCTAGGAACTCATCTGTGTTTAGCACATCAGGATAAACACAGTTGTTGTCTGAAGGTAACACAGCTCAATGTTTCTACATGGAGCACCACAGAGGGAAGGGACTGGAATTATCTGTAATGTCCCCACTCTGCGTGATAGCGTGAGATAGCATGTTCTGGTGGATGCCAGTGGCAGCTCTGCAGGTCATGTCTCAAGATCATCTACCAGCAGGCTAATCTGTCCATGCTCTAAAGCCGCTTACTGTCTTTATCAGCTCAGCCTATGTTTATATGCTTTGCTCCAAACTGAAATACCTGAGGAAAGTTGTCGACCATACCCCTCAGTGTACTATAGTTGTGTTAGAGCACTGAGTGATGATTTAATGTTTTTGTACATTGTAGGGCCATAAATGACATTAACATGCATTTATATAGAACATATACAGTACATCAAGAATTGCTGATTGCTCTGTGGATAAAATGTCAAGATTGTTTATGTTGCGTTAAGTTTTGCCCATTTTTTGCTATTTTATTAGAAACAGTGGTATGAAACTTTTCAAATTTAACATTATTTCAGACAATTTTAGTCACATCATCAACTGTCTATAGGATACAGGCTTGTACATTTTCAAAGATATACCTACATTGACTTTTGCATACTACCGCAAAGGACTATTTTGCCCATTGATAATGAAGTCAAAGCAATAATCACATACATTTCACTTTGTACCAACGTCTAAAACAGAAATTGTCTCAATCTCTTTAACACGATATGGACACAAAAATCATGACACTGTCTTCTCATTCATTCTTAGAGTTTATTTACATTAACAAGGACTACACACAAAACACAGGCTTACGAGAAATACATTTCTTTATAGATTAAGTATATTCAATTTAATATTTACAAAAGGAAGAAAAATATATAACAATTCTATACTTTTTACAAAGTTATGGTTACACATGCATAACATTTGAATATTAGATAATTGGTAGTGGCTGGCCTGAGACACGGATTTAAACCAGGGAACTCCCAAGAGCCGAGTGACACAACAGCCAGGTGAGCCATTCAAAGAGCAGAGGGCAAAGGTCACAGGTCAGGGTTTAGCTGCCACTTCTAAAGTGTTCTCCTGAACTGCAGGGGTCTTTGTTGGTATCTCATTACCCTGTCACTGGTGGTCTCTCTGCATCATATGTGGAGCTAAACACATCCCATCTGCAGAATGATCACTTCCCATATAATAGTTAGGATAACATCCTAAATTGACCACAAGAAATGATTTTGGTTAAGTCACTGAGTGACCTGTACAAAAGTCTCTCCTTAAAGGCCTGTTAAAGCACACATTTCAATAAAGAACATTCCAAAATGGGCATTCACAAAAGAATATGATGAAAACTGAAAGAAAAATTACAAATAAGAAATGAATGAAAGACAAATTCTCCCATCTCATCTCATGTATCTAGGCTGTCAAGGAAGATGATTGATACTTCAAAAAATATAATCAGATATTTATAAAAGACTTTTACTATATCTGTATATGAAGCAAAGTGAAAAAGTCCTGAGACCCTCTAGGACGCAGGCAAAATTAATTATTCTAACGATCTGTACACTTTCATTCAAACGTAAACTGTTAGCATTGAACCAATTAAACCAACATTCCAGAGTAAAATCAGAGTAAAATGGCACAATCTGGTTTGTGGAGCACTCCCATTTGAAGAGATATGAAAAGGTGTGATATTAGCATGAAAGAGAAGGAGATTGGTGAAACAGGAAGAACAGTAATGTGTTTTAGGGAGAGTTCCATGGTCATAGTAGTTATGCTATTTTACCTGGTTTAGGTCTGAATTTATGTTGGAGATCAGTGGTGCTCTCATGTTTGCCTTCTCAGTTTCCCAAGTAATAATCAGAAGCAATGTTTCAATGTTTGCAATATCAAATCAGTTGTGGAAAGAATGGCAAAGATATCCTTCCAATGTTGTGCTTTTAGATTTGGCATCTTCTGTGAATGAGGCTTGCATATGCTGGTTATTAGCTTTGGGAAGTGAATGTCTTCTCATGTATGAAAGTGAAAATAATGTAAATATACAATTAATTTAAACTTGAACTGAAATGATTTACAAATACAGAGGTAGTCCAAACAGCATGTGAGACCTACCGCACTACCTGAGCCCCGATCTGCATGGTCTCTAGTGATGTGGCGGGTTGCAACTAAACCATATGGATACCTTAAGACCAATGAATGAGGTTTTTGTTTATTAGCCAGAAATAACTAGTCTAGTTGCTGTGGACGGACCTGTTACAGCTATGCTCTGTTTTAACATCAACTCATACCATAACGGATAAGAAAGAATAACAAGAAAGCTTAAAATTTAAGAATTTGAAATGCGATGAAGGAGACAACCATAGTATAGCTTTGAGGGTTATAGATTATAAACAACAAATTTGTTAAAGGATTTTTCATCTGACGTATCTCTTGAGATTTCATATATGGCTTGAAATAATCAATTCACCTACAGAACACCAATAAATGGATGTAATTACAAAACATGCTCACTGGTTCAGTGCATTTTGATGTTGTAAAGGTTGAGTAATGTGCCAGAGCTTGCCATCGAGACAGTCTCACACAGCTCTTTACCTTTTGCAGGGTTGATCAAATTGTTTTCAGGTGCTGCATGCTCAGCTCACTGTGGTAACAGCCTGTTCACCTGTTCCCTCCTCTACCTGATTGCCTTTACCCATGGCCTTCATTTTGGACATGATGTCTGTGAAAGTCTCTTTGACGGTTTTCTCCAGGATCCATCCTTCACTTTCACTCTCAGGGTCCTCTGGGTTCACCAGTGTGGACAGGGAAGTGTTTACATACTGTAATCCCACCATTACAGCAACCTGAGAGAGGAGAGAAAAAATGTGGCTCCATGTGTCTTTAACTTCTCACACAGACAACATAATAAATTCAGAATATGTTATAGTATATTGTATTTTAAAATATATTGAGTATGGTCAATTATTGTATGGTTGCAAAAAAAGAAAGATTATTACAGTATGTGCTTATAATGTTTAATATAATGTAATATTGTATAATTTTTAGATGATCATATTATTTTCACAAAGTAGGACAAACTGCTTATGAGACCTGTCTATTTTGCACATAATAAGTTTTCACTGGTGTTAAATAGGTGAGTTCACTTAATTTACTCTGCATTGTAAAACAAGAGAACTTTTTCTTTGGATCACAGTATATTACATAGCTGTGACTAAGGCTGACAAAGTTAAACCTGCCACATTCATTAGCTTTGTGAAGAGTAAGGTTACAGAGAGTACACAGGACAGGTCTTACCTCTAGGATAGTTACCAACAACACCAGGACACCAATAGTGTTCATAAGCCCCCCATAGTATGAAACCAGAGCTTCTCTGCAGCCACGTTTCCAGATGTTCAGATCTTCAGTGTAGTGGTCATAGCTGTAGTGGGCTGAGTTGTTGGTCACCTGATGCTGGATGCATGGCCTTGGGGAGCTGGGATTGCAGCAGCTGAAAGGGACTCCATCCAACAAGTACTGTCCGTCTACATTGCTGCTGACTCGGCTATAGAAAAAGGATCAAATGTGACAGATTTGAACCAGAACAAGTACCAGAACCAGTATATAGATGATGTGTCTATGAGCAGTAATTACTACACAAGCCAAATATCCAAATGGATACTTTCATAAATAAATGAATAAAGCCTACTCTGTCTAGTTTAACGTTCAGTACTCCTAAATTTAGGAATCATGAAAATCAATGTTAATCATAGTAGATATTAAACATCACATACTAAATTTCAAAACATGATTAAATGCTTAACAACATCAGGAATCAAGGATTTCGCCTGTGACACCAAGATCTATTCCCAGCTAATCAACTTGGTCTTCAAGTGATTGGCATTGACAGTAAGCTCTAAAGGACATTGAAATGTCATCAAGAAGATTATGAACTAAACCTGAACTGGCTCACACGCTTGATACCATTTACAAAACAAATTCACTCCTTGGATCTCTCCGCACTGTGAGCTTTTAGTACAAACTGAAGGGTGAAAACAGACAAAGCCAAAGTTAGACATAAAACATCGTCTTAATACATTTGCAAATGAATTGATTAATAGTCATTCACAATTCATACCATTGTCTGAGAACAACTACATTTCCAAGCAGATGTCACAGAATTAACCATAGACAGTCTGACAGAAGTAAGTATTATAATCACTCCATGCATGTTGCAGAAAAATATCAAATGAGAAAACTCACTCTTTGACCTCCTTAGCGCTGAAGTCCAGGTAGCGATTGCTAATCCACTGAATCTCAAACCAATCTTTGTAGTTGTTATTGCCACAACAACGGAACTCTATCTGCATTAGATCCAGAGTTCTCTTCATGTAGCAACGGCCTGGTACATCTGTGTCCTTGTAGTATTTCATGCCATTCTTCAGGCCTTCTGCCAAAGTAAACTGCAGTGGGATGCGCATGGTGAAGCACAAAAGTGCTGTAAAGAAGAGAAGTGCATTGAAGAACAAACAGCAGATCAGAAATGGCTTTATAACTGTTTTCCACTTGCTGAACTTGGAGGAATCCAGTGAGTCATAGCAGATCTTGCCGCCAAAGGCATTGATGCCACAGGCCAGCAATCCCACACCAATGAGCAGGTTGGGCACAAAGTGGCTTTCATTATTGTCCATAAGCTCACTTCTTTTTCGCAGTTCGATTTTGAAGAAAAGACCCAAGCTGAAGACCAGAACACCAGCCATGATCGAGAACCAGTACATGAGCCATAGCATTTGCGCCAGCTTCACCCGTTTTTTCAGGTCAAACTTCACCTTTAACAGAGCCATCTTGTAGTGCTAGTTATGATCCAGAAAGGTCTAAATATCAAATTTTGCACTTTCCAATGTTCAGTGGCCTTCAGCAACAGGTTTTAGATTCAGCTTCCTGTCTAAATTGTTTTCTTCCCTGGGTGTGTATCTTCAAGCAGTTTGTAATCCACCCAAGTGAAATGGCCGCATTGTAGTTATTTTCATGGTCTTCTCAGCACCCATCCTAGCAAAGTCCAAATGCCAGCAGATGAAACGATGAGCATAAATTGATCTTTAATTTCTTCCTACACTCAAGGAAATGAACAGTGTTCACAGGTACTAGTGCTAATACCAATGTCCCTTTCTACTGCATTGGAAAGTGGATGGCCAAGGGTTCAAATGATTAAACCTCAAGTTACAGTACGTCACCCTAAACCCTGCTAATCAGACTTATCCCATTTACAGAAATCCTTTGCCAGCAGATGAGCCTATCAGTAAGCTGCTGTCGTAGTATTTGATTGGTTTCGTTTGTCACATGGTCTAACACTCAAAAGGCACCGGGGACTGAGGGCCTAAGGGGGACTTAAGACTGTGCAACATCCGCTCCAGGATCTTAGAGAGCAGGAGAAACATTACTCACATTAACAAGTTTGATTGAGAATTAACATCTAACTCCAACCTTTGCATAACTATATAACAGAAGATGTTATCTGATTATTATGTGTTTTAGCATGTAATAGGTAGTTTTTTTCTGATAGCATTCACAAGTATGTCAGATAGCGCATAGTGTTGTGACCCATTCTGTGCTACAGATGCCAGTCATTAATCCAAAGCAAAGCTGGGCGTCCACACAACACCTACAAATAATGACCTGAGAGAATCTAGGTGAGCTTTTATGTAGTAAGAGTAACTGACAACATTGATCATGTGCAAACTAATAAAATCTTACATCAATTTGAAACAATGATTGTGGTACATAAGGTATAATTACATTAATTTATTTTGTCAGAAAGTTATTATAATTTCACTTCTTTAAACCACATTAAATGACATACAACTAGATTGCTCAAGGGAAGCAGTGACAAACACATTTAATATGCCAAGGACAGACAGTTTTTGTCTTTTAGTTGAGTTTATAAAATTATACCTACAAGATCCTTCCATCTCCACCCAACCACTTCAAGTCCACACAATGTGCAAAGGAAAATCAAAATTGCAGACCATTTTTAAGAAATTGGCATTATATTTGGGGTGATAGAAAAAAAAATACAACATTTTATTTTTGGTGATGAACATATTTAGAAATTAATTTACTTTTCTTTACATTATCTTTATAAATCCACTTTGCTCAAAAATTATATCAGATATTCATACTTTACACCCATGAAACACGTCTGGCACAGCGAACTGCAGCCATCTTCATACTATGACAAAAAAATGAACTGACAGAATTTGGTTACAATTATGTCTTCATAGACTGAGAAATCTAGTGATCTAGTGATAGAGAAATCTTTTCGGTACCTTATATAGTCCCTGTAATTAGTAAACATAAGTAGCTCTATATAAGACTAAGCACAATACAGTGTGGTGTATTTTAAACAACTATTCTAGCAACATCAACAAAACTACAATTAATGTTAAAACTAGTGCTTTGTGCACAAAATCAAACAAATGCAACTGCTTTATTAAGGCTCATTTATGTGAGGCACAAACGGACATGGTAAAAATCCAGACTGCAAATTTCAAATAAAAACAATGACAAAGTGCATTTTAAATGATCATTTTTTGGTCAGGACAATTATTCAATGTGATAACCAGGCAAATCGCAGGATAATGAGTCTGGTTCAAAATATTTCCTGTATTAACTACAAGCACCTGCCATGTAGAAGAAAAGTGCTAATTATTCAAGACTTTGGCTCCATGTTATCCCAATTAGATATCCTCTCTGTCTCTGGTATTATACTCCAGTTGGGCGAGGGAGTTCCAGCAGCAAGCCAGTTGAAATCGTCCACCTGACACCAGTTATTTCTTTCGGGATTCAACCCCGATACCTTGAAATCGTCCTCTATTCCGTGATATTTCCAGTTAAAAGGAGCAAATCTTACTGCCTGGCAGTCCTCTATAATAGCACGACTGGTGACGAGGAGGTATATCTGGGTTTCTTTAGTGTTGTGAGTGCGGAGTTGCTGACATGCCAAGGCTAAAGTGCAATTTTTACACTCATCCAAGAAAACAGAACTGGAGACCGGGCCACTAAGGATTTGACAGTCTCGGACATTTTTGATATGCAAAGTGCTTGGAGAGCCCAAGAGTCTCACTTCGCAGTTTGTGAGGTTGGTCAACAGCACGTCTCGTTGTTGGATCTCGTCTGAACCTTTGGTCAGAACTTGGTTGTCGATGTTGGAGAACCCGCACTGGACGGTACTGACGGCAGCATCAACCACAACTGTACCGGAACCGGGATCAGGTTTTTCTTTAGCTGTCGGCTGACTCGTAACGGCGGTTCGGGAACGAAAAGCGAACTTCTTCTTGGGCATTACCTCATCTCTTTTCTCGTTGATGGTGGCGAGGAGTTTTTGCAGAGCTTCCTGCGCCTGTCTCAGCTCGTACCGCGTCAGAAACATCATACTGTCGTTCAGGAACTTCTGTAGCCGCTGTGTTTTGAGTGTCGCCTCCTCCAGTATTTGTGTGGCCTTCTCCTGCTCCGCCTTTACGCAGCCGGACAGCAGCTCCTCAATCGCAACCTTTTCTGCGCCAAAAGTGGCGCTGAAGTAATCGGATTTCTCCTCCGAGACCAGCTGACTCTCTTTCTCATTTCTGCGCCGTTCGGCTTCTTCCAACCTCACCTGATCTCTGCGCAAAACCCGGTCGGGAATTTTAACGGCGTCACTCGTCTCCACATCCATTGAAGTTGTCTCCATGTTGGGTTAAAGTCTCCACGCTGCCGACAGGAAGTGAGCGGCGCGTATAGGGCGTGTCCCAATGACGTTGTTTTTGATTGGTCAAAAGCTCACATTCTAACTGCTTCACAATTGGTGAATTCAACATTACGACGTATATTAAAGGCGCATAATTATGTCAAGTTAAACATTCGTTCTTACAAATACAAATACTCACCCCTGTGTTGTTACTATGTTGCTATGTAGGATGTTTTATTTAAATACTTTATATGTAATAATTCTTACTAAAACAATCACAGTTTCAATGTATTCACAGCATTGTCATAACGGTTATGACGTTTTTATACATCGCTTTTGTAGGATTTTTGGAATGTCATGCTTCTATGATATAATAATATGGTAAGAAGTGAAAAGAGACAGCTTCTCCAGGGTATACAATTAGAATTCACTAATTTAGGTCATCTCACGCAAAACGTCACTTTTTTCTTCTGACACCCTTCTGCTTGTTTCAATAACTGTGAGCCTATTTTGCATAATATTATTTGGAATGGTTAAACAGGCACAATGTAAGGGGGCTGTTAAATTTCACTCTTCTGAAAATAAGAACTAGGTTGTAATAATGGTTTGTTCAAATCATGTAAATAAGAGCAAATATAACCTTGTTACTAAAGTGAAAGGGATTATATATTCCATAATTTAATATTTGCTTACAAATCATACATATGCTAGCTATAACACCATTTATATTTTTGTTTATTTATTTATTTGTAACACTTTTTGCACCGGTAGGCGTGACTTCTAAGCGTAAGGAAACAATTGTGGTCATTCTAGATCACACTTTGCAGGAGCTCATGTCGTTTGCCAGGCTTGTAGTGTAGTTTAGTCAAAAGTTAACCTGGCATCTACAGTGACTTTGTGGCTTATTAATAAGACAGTAGAAATTTCTTCATATCTGCACTGATTAATAATAAAGTTCAAACAGACAGTCTCACTACTCAAATAATACTGATACAGCGGTGGTTTTCTGATTCTGACTTGTGGAGGTAAAGCTATGAACACAGCCCCCGCCCCCGTCCCACCCACTCCGGCGCAGTGGGGACTGGGACAAAAACGCTGTACTAAAACTGATGTGAATTTGATTTGCATTCAAAGACTCTCATCACAGACTATTGTGATACGCATTTGTTTCATTTTCATTGCAATGACAATTTCAAGTTTTATTCACACACATTCTGTAATTAGCATAAATAATTTATGTTCTAATTAAATTGTTTGATAATTTATTTCGGTATTACTGTCTGCCCAAATATTACCAACCTTCTTCTACAATGGATTTGCACCATGGCATTTTAGATGAACAGTCAGTAAGAGGTAATATGAAAATCACAATGTCATAACCCCGGTTTGACCGTTTTGGGTGTGGTCGAAGTTGACACCCCGCCCCCTGTCGCTCGGGAAGGTCTGTTCCAACAATTATGTCAATTAGGAGAAACTAAGGGTTTTTATAGGGACTATACGAGTGGTTTACATTATCCTTGGATCTCACACTTGTCTTTTCCGTATAAATCTGGGATGTTGTGTTTGGTCTTAGAGGTGCTATGTCCCTGAGAGATTCCCATGTTATATGCTACTGTTGCTCGTGGGTTCCCTGGGGCTGCAGATGCTGCCTTCTGCTGGAGCGGCACTGCTTCATCGGCCCGTGCAGAGATGGCGAGGAAACCCCGTTGACAAGGCACTGCTTTTTCATGACGGTGAGTTTCCCTTTGAGTGTATTATAATTTTGTGATAAAAATTTCAAGGAAAAAACACACACAACCTCCTTCCTCCCCTTCCTTCGGGGAGGGAAGAGTGAGCGCGGAGAGAAAAATCTATCTGAGACAGAGCAAGGACAGTGAGAAAAATATATGAGTGGGAGAGGGAGAAGAAGAAGGAGGAGGAGGAGGAGGAGGGGGAGCAAATTAAAAGTTGCCAAATGGAGATATTGGGTTTCAAGAGGAGTGAGACAGGAGTAAGGGTTTGCCTCTTTTTCAGTCGTCTTTTATGTTATGCAAATTGAAATAAATCTTTACGGTTCGACACGGTTTGCTTCGTTATGTTTGGGGACGAATTCGACACGATTCTGGAGAGGTGGGGAAACGTCCTTGTAGTGGAGCTGGCGATTTCTTCACAGGATGTCATTAGCGATTTAAGACTCCGAAGCGAACGTGCTTTTATTTCGAAAACGAAGACGACAAACATTTATTTAGCAGGAAAATCTGCAACGTTTCTGTCCGTCTGCATGCCGCCAGATCGACCTTCGGCCGTTTAGTCAAATGGCTGCCGTCGTGTTTTTCTTCCTTGTCCGCCTCGGCACGAAGAACCCGATCTAAGAGTTTTTCGACGTCGCATACGACGACCAAATTATCCTACATCGCCTGTCGATTCGGTCTATTTTTGGACAAACTGCGAGTCTGAAAATCTCTGGCTGGCTTGATCTTTCTTTTCGAGCCGACATCGGAAATTATGTGCAATCGAAACTAGCGAACCGCATGGCTAAGCTAAACCCCAACAATTTTTGCCTTTTTATCTATCCGTCCTGTTTAAGAGAGACATCTCTCAGCCGTCAAGAGAACAGAATGAAGAGCCCCCTCGCCTCGGCCGAGCAGGGTTTAAATTAGGATGTATATTGAGGCTTGATGTTTTTTTGCAGCGTCTCCTTTCCGCCCCCTGACTTAACAATCGAAGCGCACAGTTAACCTTTAGTTTTTCAGAGAGGAAGGAGAAGAAACATTGGCTATCTCCTCCCTTATTTGGCCAGAAAAAGTACGAACGTTACTGGAACCGGCCACATAGGTGCTGATAATAACCTTGTGTATGTTCACGGATGATTCCTGCGGGAGCGGCTAAGCGCATATTTTAGTGTAAGAACGACGTGAACGTGTCGTTATGAGGACGATTTATCCCCCAAAATGAAACACATGCAAAACAGACGCATAAAGCCACAGTGTATGGATTTACAGCCCTTTTTCTTTGTGACCATTCACGAAATGACGTCGAAAATATCGAAGGCTGTTAATTTACACAACTTACACTACACGTCCTAACAGCCATTCTTGCGTGTTGTGGCTTTGTTCGTTCTGGGTTGCAAGTAACGTAATTCAAACGTTTTTAATCGAATATAAACTGTCCACCTGCATGATTTAGTTACGGAGGTAGCTAAACATAAGCAACGAAATTCACGTGCTAAGCACACGAGTCACATTTTACGTTAAGATTTGCCGATCGTCAGTCGGTGAGACTAAGTCGGCCTAAAGTTGTCATAATCATAATCATCATGTTTTCCATAATGACTTAAAACGGCAATTTCAACGAATGTGCAAAACATAAGTACTGGCCAAACAGGTCCTTCGCCCTTCCCCCACGCCTGTCCTTTGTCACAGTCACTTTGGTAAAATGTGCTATTCTCCCAGCATATGCCAATACATATTATTTTTGCCCCAAAACAAGTTATAGTTTGGTTGTTGTTGTTGTTGTTTTATTTGTTTTTTTGTTTTTTTAAAGAAAACCAATTGTCTGAGTTTTTTGGCGAAGTTTGACGAACACAGTACAGTTTGTCTGTGACAATGAGAGTGGCGCAGTTTCACACACCAGCCGCCATTTTACAGTCAGCAGTCAGAAGATTAGGCGCTGTGTCTGCTGGCGCCACAAAAACAAAATGCTTTACAGTAATATAATTTTATCACCTCAGTGAAGTTATTTATGTTTCTTTGAGATGGTACCCACATCTCTTGCATTAAAGATGGCTATTTATATCAAATTAATTAAGTTATTCTCAATATTGGGTAAGAACATTAGTTAATTTCAAGACTTATGTTTGTAAAAAGAACAAAACCATATTTTCATATGTACCTATTTTCTTTTAGTACAATCTACAACTTGTATTCTGTAGATTCAGTCTGGGGCTATTACGCAAAGCAAGGCTTCTTTTAGCTAGAATCCTTGATTAAAGTCAATACTGTCCAGTAGGAAGGGAGTTTAGGGGCATTCCTATTGAACAACCCCTGAGTTATCAGACTGAGAATTTTTCCCAGACAGAATACTCCCTGATCATGTAAGGTCATGTTTATATATCAGATATCCTGTGACAACACATTTGTGATTTTCAGGAACAGATATTAATGCTAGTAGATGTATATTTCCAGTCAAGAGGATGCAAATATATCAGAGGAATTGATAATGTTATTTCTTAATAACAGGTGTCATGGATGATGAAGACGATCGTCGTCTTCTGGATTTTATAGGGTGAGTTGTTTTATATAATATTTTTAAATATGTGCCACATGATTATACACCATAATGGCTGGTGCTGGTGGCAGATCCTTTGACCTGCATCTAAACAGCAAGCAACTTTTTAGTGCCAACTTAAAACATTGATCATTTCACTGGACTACATTTTGTTTAATTTAAAACAAATGTATGAATATAATAATCTGGGCTTTTATTTGAAAGAACCAAAATATTTAAAAGGCCTTTCTTAATCCCAATGAAATCATGCAACCTAACCGCACATTAGCATTAAGGGTTGTGCAAAGGCCAAGCTGTTACTGAAACCAGGGGGATTTACACCCATTTGAACACACAGTTTCACGACTTTATTAATTTCTTTGTTGTTGAGGATCTATGATCTTGTCACAGTTAACTTTTTAATCTCTTCATTGTTGTGCATGTGTCTTTACACTGGCTTAGGTAATTAATGCATTTTCCTTTCAAAGCAGAGATGTTCAAGCATTGAATGACTATCTTCATGGCTCAAATACCAAATCTGTAAGTTCATTTATAATGTATAGTGTTTTACATTGTGGTTACACAAAATATTGGCTACAAAAGCTGTTCTTGATGTCCTCTGTCAATTATACACATAAAACATATTCAGCTGTGCTGTATTGTACCAAGAGCTTAATTACCATCAATTTGCTGGAAACTTATTTGTTTTGGGCAGATAGAGGATGATGATTTGACAAATGTAACGTATGGGTCAGCTGCCTCCTTTTTCACAAGTGATACAGTGAGTATATTATATATATTATACTCTAATAGAAGTCTGTTAGAATTGCATTGTTGTTATAAGCAGTTGTAGTCTAACATTTAATAATGTGGGAATAAAACCAGAAATAACAGAA
This sequence comes from Distichodus sexfasciatus, assembly GCA_032718565.1. Taxonomy (NCBI): domain Eukaryota; kingdom Metazoa; phylum Chordata; class Actinopteri; order Characiformes; family Distichodontidae; genus Distichodus; species Distichodus sexfasciatus. The sequence continues at coordinate 766,452 of JAVGVS010000021.1, read as the reverse complement.
CATTATTTGCAGTCACTGTTTTAATAAGGAGAGGATGGTTTAAATAAAACAAGTCACTGTACATTCATTGTCAGCTGTGTAATTTGTGGATAGTAAATGTCTTTATAATTATTATTGTAATAACTATTTTTTACTTCTTTCGTCCAAAGGGAGGCTCAGATGAAGGACTTAAAGATGGCCACAATCACCTGGAAGAGTTTAGTGAGGCTGCAGGAGCAGGACTTCAGCTCACCAGCAGTCTTCAGTTCATTGAAGATGAGCTTGAGGGGGGCATTTCCCCTGATGGAGTTGATCTTGGTGGTGAGGACCAACCATTTGACATCCTCCAGAAGTCATTGTTGGAGGCAGATATCACAGAGCAGACATTGGCTCAAGAGGCCTTGTTGGACTCCCAGCCGGCTCTAGTTCCTGCCACTACTACCTTCCCTCAGCAGCTGGTCTCTGGGGGATTTGGGGGTGTTGCAGGAACTGGAGTGGTGGCCTCAATGCCCCTTGCTGGGGCACAACCTCAGGCATTTATTCAGCAAGTTCCCCAGCTGCCGTTGCCAAATGGACCAGCCGGACAAATTCAGTTAGTGGGGTCTTTTAATGGAACTGCCCCATCAATGATGACTATCAATAGCCTGGAGCGGCCTCAAATCCTCTTGAGGCCTGGTGGAAATGCTGTGACGAACAGTACTGGGCAGGGCGCTGCTTTTGCTCCCTCTGCACCTGGACAGGTGACAGTTCCCTTTAATAAAGGGGCGATACCAGTGCAGAACATTATCATTCAGAGAGGACCTGCACCTCAGACAATAGTCAGACCTATTCAGCCTAAACCCCTTCAGACTGGTGGACAAACTGTCTACAACATCAGCAACTTGGGAATCCAACCTAACACAACATCGACTGCAAATCCAGCCAATAACGCTTACACAGCCAGTGGTTCTCCTCAGACTTCCCAGCAGGTAAAAGTAGTAAGTCAAGCTGCCAACATTGTAGTACATTCTCCCTTAGGGCAACAAGGACAACCAGTCCAGGCCCAGTCCAGTCTTCCCCAAGGGCAGTTTTTGCTACCTAGTTCCATGGCCCTCACCACGGGCAGTACCGTCCATGGTTTCCAGGCAGTGAATGGGCAGGTGCTTCAAGCCAACACGCAAGTAGCAGACCCATCCTTAACTATCACTACTACTTATTCCATCTTGACCAATCAGAACACAGCAGTGCAGATTATTGCTGGACAAAATTTTGCAGCAGGTGGACTGATAGTGAACCAAGGTGTGGTCAATGCAGCTCAGATAGGGCAAGCTTCTCCTACAGCGGTAATGCAGGTCTCTCAAAGGCCTGGAGTCGCAACCAAAGTCTGGACTGCAAATGCTTCTCCCAGTCCAACCACGGTACAGACTTCCCAAGCTCCAGGTCACCTCACCATGGTTAACTCTGCAGCCCAAGGTCTCCAGGCTCACCAGCAGATCTCCATCAGCCCAGGACAACAGTTTTTATTGCCTTTGGCACAAAACACAAGCACTTCACACATTGCTGTTCAGGGGCTTAAATTTGAACAACAGGTAAGACATGCTTATAAGTATTTTTATTTGCCACTTTTTCTGATTAAGGTAACCAGCTAAACATTATTTTTCTAATTTCCAAGGACTCTACACAGAAAGGTCAGACACCACTGACTAATCTTCTTGGTAGTAAAGGTATGTGAAGTATATTTTCCCCTTTTTGGTTATGTTTGAGATTAAATTGGAACACAATGCTCATGGTCCATTTCGCAGGTCTAAAAACACTAACTCCTGCTAACCAGGAGTCTCCTCTCACAACACATCAGAAGAGACCTGCAAATCAGCAGCTTACAAGAGGAGGAATGTGAGTGAATGTCATTTTCAGTTATTTCAGCTATCCATAGGACATAGGAAGAATGTTCACATTACAGTTAGATATCATTTTAAGAGTTTAAAACAATATAGAAATATTTTAGATCTAGCTTTCACAGTAATATGATTGTCACTTGGTTATTTTACCTAACTGTTTTTTACAGGGTCCTCCAGCAGCTCAGAATGGATCATACTAGAGTCATGTCACCGGACAAGTCAAAGTTCACCTCACTGAATGACGTCTTTGAGAGACTGCTCCCCTATCACGTTTTCCAAGGAGAGCCACCTTGTGAAGAGGATTTTACCAAAGGTGTGAATACTGCACTTTGCACATTGTGAGTATACCTAAAAAAGTCTAAACAAAATAGTTCAATACTGTTTTCTTTTCAGTGGATGAAGAATTTGAGGCAGTTGCTGCACAAGTCTTGAAGAGGACACAAACCATGGTGAACAAATACAGGCGTTTGCTCATGGTGGAAGCTGAGGTAAGAGTACTGAATAAGATATTAATTTGTCCTAATTACAAATTCTATCATGTGTCTGACTTCCGTGCTCATATGCACCACACAAATATTTCCTGAATCTGTATAGATCATGATATGTTATCAGTGTAAACATGTCTCTCCTACAGCGGTCTAGTCCTTCATCAGAAATAGTGATGATTGATAGAACATTCAACCAAGAGGAGCGTAGCAACCTGACTCAGGACAAACGAATGGTACTTGTAGATCCAGGTAAAAACCAGTTATATAAACTGATACACATACATTAGTATACATTGATGTCTACTGTTTTTCTGTACCAAGGATGCATAACTATGTTTCAATAATTTTTTTCAGATGGCTTTCTAGAGGAATTTTGCTGTGGGCCTAAAAAGATGACCTCAAAAGTAGGGACTAGGGATTCGGATGGACATGAGGGTATCTTCAGTTTAATGGGGACGTCTCCCAGCTCAGACAAGACTCGTATAGGAAGAGGCACAGAAGGAAAACATGGCTATATAGAGCCTCCATACAGGACAGAATCCTATTCTTCTTTTGGGGATCCAGGGGGTGGGGAGCGAGGGGAACATAAAGAGACTTCCCTCAAAATCACCCTTGACCTAAAGAAGAAGAGGTCCAATAACATCATCAGTAGTAGTAGCAGCAGCAGTCAGCACCACCAATGCCTTCACCCTGCTCAATACTCCACATCTCCTGGCCAGTCCCAGCACAGCTCTGCCCAACTTTATTCCCCTGATCAGCCCCTATCCTTAGATCATGGCCACGTTTCACTGGCTGATACAGACTCTGTTCTTGAAGCTGCAGTGAACAGCATATTAGATTGTTAGTGCCATATTTTTTCTCTTTCTGTCCTGTTTTCTTTAACATGTGTGGTTAACAGTTCGCACTTTGTGCCATCACAATGACTATGTGAGTTGAATCCCTTGATGTGTGAGAGGAGGATGCCCTTCATTGTGCAAATTCAAAGGTTTATAAGTGGTGTGTCGTAAAGAGAAACAAGAAATGCAAGCCTGATGTGGATGATGCTCAACTGTGCCTATTGTTTTGGAAAAGTTTACATGAGAAAGCGTTGTTACACCCTGCATGCACACACAAAGCAGTAACTTCTGATGTCTGAAAAGTCCTGCTTTGCCATTACATGAATTGATAAATGTTATTTCATTATCTGACATCATATTGTTGCTGGTTTTAGTTCAGAACTACCTTCATTGTGGTCTGGCAAGTTTTCTTTTCCACACTGTTCTCCTTTGACTGATAGATTGTTGCAGTAGATTTGACCAAGTTTATACAAAGGCACATTTAGTTGTTTTAAAGCAGTAGTGTTCAACGTCCTACAGCCTCATGTAATTTGCATTTATTTTATGATCTGAATTTTTTCAGGAAGGGTTTGAGAAAGTCAGTCAGGTGGCAGCACTACACTGCTGGGTGTGTAGGAGAAGTGAATACCACTGTAAGAGCATTGCTTCAGCTCTTATTTCTTTTATTTAGCATTTAGTTGTGTACCTTACAGGTATGTGACCTCCTCCACAGACTTGCTTTTGTGCAGGGGAAACTAAGTCCTCAGATTGAGGTTGCAAGGTTACTTTTTGTTTCTTAAAATGCTCCTTTTTGCTGTACTGTTCCAAGCTCTGGACAGAAATACTGCTACTGTGCACATCTAGGTTAAATATTTGCGAGCCCACAGAGAAGTTAAGTCTAAAATCTTTTATTTCCCTTGTGGATAGTGTCCCCTGCTGGTCAGGCTCTGGTCTTTCAGTGGTGGTTGTGGTTTTTTTTTTTTGTCTGTGCCACTAGTGGCTATTAATGTTTGCACACATGATGTTTCTTTTTTATGTTGAATAGCTGTTGTTGCAGTCTGCAATGGTATAAGGGTGACCAGTCCAACAAGTTGTTGAAAAGCCCAGAGTCAAAGGTTTGCATGTGGTTGTTTAATTTAAAATTGCCCATATTTCTCCATACCTAAACATAGTTTAGGTTATTGATCAATAATCAAGAATAAAATGTAGATCCCAGTCACAGACAAAATACTGTACACAAAAATGCAATTATAATTATTATAAAGAGTTTATAAAACTCTTGTGAAACTGCCAGTTATTGATTTTTTTTCATCCTGATTATCGCTTTATCCCTGCTTGTCACAACTATATATCAGACGTGTTTACTTCAGCAAGAGTAAGACCAATGCATTGTAAAAAATAATGAAGGCTGGTTCGTTTGAATTGTATGTAGTTTCATGTCTGCATTAGTTCTGAATGGCTATTCTTTTGCATCTAAAATATCACTTTCTTTAATCAACACTACACATTGTCTTTCCTAGCAATTCAACCAAAATGATAGACAAAAAGTAGTTGAAAGTGTGTGTATCTCTTGAACTAAGCTCAAGAGATCAGTGTGTGAAGGGGCTTCACTCTTGTGATCTTGAAGGGCTTATCTGCCTTAGGAGAGTGTATGTGAGAACAAACTTTATTTGTTTTGTTTTTACTACTTTACCGTGAGAGTGTGGCCTTCAGTTAATCCTAACTCTCTGTGGTGAAAATTGAAAACAGATTCCCATGCTTTGAACATTTCATTTTCTACATCATTCAAAACTTTATTTGTAGTATTTGTTTGATATTAAAAATGGAAAAGTGAAACAATATTTATAATTTTTCTAAAGAAAAGAATGTAAAATGCAACAAAAAGAAAGTTATTTTTTATTATGTTGGTTATACCACCTTTGTCAAATCAAAATATATGGTCAGTTATAGATTTATTGTTTTTTGTGCTCACTACAATAGCAAAGATCAATCAATATTAAATTCATTTTGAATACAGCAACTGACTTGGCCTGATTCTTTTATATGACTGCAAAATTTCAATATATTGTATTAAAAATAGTTTCTTATGTTGCATCCATAAATCTCTATAATCGATCTAAATGAACAAGGTGTGTACAGGTTAGTTCTTTCAAAAAACCCAAAAACATTTGCATATGTATGTTGGTCTTAAATATACTCGATCTCTTTGTGTCTCCTGAAACTTACTTTGCAAAAGACAATAACCAGAGATCAGCTGACTTCACAATTTTTAATGGTACTTTCTCCAGCGCTCTTTCTCTGTAAATCAGCAGATCACAAATTAGTCATTCCAAACATTCCTAAAATTAATTCCATAATGACTCAATGGTAAGAACTTCTATGAAATCTAGGAAATTTGAACTCACTGAGATGCGGGTAACTCCAAATGTAACTTAGAACACAATAGCCAGCAATAAGCATTGTGATTCCACCAACTCCTCCTTTCTGAACATCAATATATTTCCTGTAATACCACCGCCAACCTAGAAGCATTAAACACGCAAAGACAACTTTGGTATATGTAATACACAGGTTTCACAACTATAACCCAGTGAGATGGCTTGGGTCACATTTTACTTTTGCTTAAGCTATAAGACATATTCTTTAAACAGAAACAGACCTTTGTTTAACATTGTCATGACCTCGGAGGGGGTCTTTGGGGTTCGTGAACTAAGCCAGGTGGAAAGATTACACAACTGCACATCTCCAAGTCTTTGTATTGACACAAGGCCTGCATAGAAACATTAAATATTTATAAGAAATTAACATATACTGTATTAAGCAAGGCACGTTATTTTGGCACGAAAATGGCATTCAAAAGTAAGTCACTGCAATTACAATTCTCATTCTCACCAAGCAGAAAAATGAAGAGCCCTGACACACCACCATGAAATCCTATATAGCTTTGCCTAAAGAAACCTTGCCTTATATAAACATGAAATAATGTCATTTTATTTTTGTTCTTTTTTAACCATTCTTTATGGTTTATCTTTAATTTTACTTTGAGTGCAAGTCTATTGTGGTTTTGTATTCAACTAAACAGAATAAAACAACCATTTTAACAAGCTTAGGAACACTAAAGAGAATTACCTTGACACTTTTCATATAATACATTTTCACTGGAGAAAACTCTTAAAGTAGGTGAGACACCCGATCCATCATAACTTGGTGCTGTATCAGATGACCATGCCACATTATTGGTGCTGTGTAATTTTGATTTTACTGTGTCTTCAGATGGCCATTGCACCGAGGACTGGCAAATCGTGAGCAGTGTTGTAGATGGGGTCTTCAAAAAAGCATTCTGGTAAATCTTTGCTTGTGGTTCAACTGTTAAAGTAGCAGAGGCATCTTCAGACTTTTTAGTCGGGTGAGATTTCACTGGCACACCACTAGATCTCCTGACATAAAGTCCATCTTTAATGTGGTCCCAAACACAGGTCTTGCTTTGATAGAGAGAAAAATCTATTTTGTGATTTTCTCCTTCAAACAAATAAAACTGATTGCTTCGAGGCTCTGGTATACTTTGTGTCTGCTTTATAGCATTTGAGTTTAATTTATTGTTTTGTATACAATTCTTTGTCTGGGAATCTGCAATCAATGAAGCTCCTTGCAAAATATCAGAGTCTGAGCTGTTGATATTGCTTGTGGCTCCTCCTTTTGGCTCTTTAGCAATATATCTTTCTTGATGTGGCATTCCAAGACTTCTAGATCTCCCATATATGTTCCTGTACACATTTTCCTGCAGATCAGAGTTCAATTTAGTCCCTTTCTGTGTGAAGAATGTAACTTGTTTTACCTTCTCCTTCTCTCTTTTTGCAAGCCATTTATTTTTTGGCTTTGTAGCGTCTGTGTTCATTCCCAGTGTAGACTCTATTTTGTCCCTATTGCCCAGAACATTTACAGAATCACTCTGGAAGCTCTGAGACTGTTTGTCAGTCTTTGGTTGTATTTGGGATTTAGGTGTAGTCTGAGCTTTTACGTTATCCTGAAAGGATTTCTGATTCTGTTTCTTGTTAAAAACCTCACGTTTATCTGTATGACTTGTTTGTTTGGAAGTAGTTGTTAGTATTTCTTTACGAATGTTGTTGGTTTTGGAGGTCTTGGCAGTAGGTGACATTTTGCAGTGAGGAAGGTGCGACTTAAGCCGTTTGAAAGGCTTTCCACAAAATGGACAGGGCTCTGATAAAGAGAATAATAATAAAAAAGTAGCTTTACATCGTTTACTTTGAAAAGTACGTTTGTATTTAAGAAATGGCTGTAGGTTAAATTTATTAGCTGATAAAAATAAACAAATCATGACAGTTAAAAATTTAAAGAATCAAAAAAGCAGTTTAATAGACAAACTTACCTAAACTCATCTTGGACACAGAAAATATACTAATATAAATGTCGAATGTTATCACAAACGGACCGTAAGTTAGTTATTAAATTAAATTTCTTATAAAAGAGTAAATTATATATATAAAAAAAAACCCAAAACACTACTTTACTATAACGGATCTTTAAAAAGTTATCTCTGACACGGCTCACGTTGTCCGCTTTTCCCATGCAAATACGTACGAAAGACCCCTTGGCTGCATGGAAAGTGCCTGCTTATAAATAATATCTTTTAATGCACATGGTTTCTAATATAGCAACATTAATATGATTACAAAAAATGACGCTACTTTAGTCCTACTCAGTTAACTCCGACTTGGAGCAAACGAAGTCGCTCTATTTTGTGCAATATCTCAGTGCGATAACGTGACGAAATCTCGCGAGCTCCCACTGCGGAAACACCGTGAGGACAGCAGCACGTGACATCAGATAAAAAGGGAAGCTGCACAAAGTAATAAACACGAAAGTCCGGAGAAGTGAAGCGTTTTGCGAGAGAAACATCTAGTTACGCGGTAATATCCAGCTTTTATTTTGCGAAACACGTAGCACAGCTGCGTTTACCTAAATGAATGTATATATGTTTAATATTAAATGATTTCAATACGCATAAGTCATTGTGCCCTTTAAATCGATCCGTTTAATTTATCAGATATGACAGACTATGGTGTCTATAGTTGAGAGTGCCCAGCTTTCTGCTGTTATAACAGCTTAATACACTTTAAAGGGAGAGTGCTAACTAAGTTAGCGAACACTAGCCTCGTTAAAGGGCCAGTTCACCCAAAGACGCTAATGTGGCTAACAATGACTGAAAGTTAACGGAAACGGATAAGCTTCAAGACCCCTAATAGCGTCAACCCAGTGGCAGCACAACAACCTCTGGTCGGTTATGTTGCCTGCAAGATAAGGTTACAGGAGTGGACGATTATTTAACCTTACGGACAACTCAAATAGATCATATGTGTATAGTCAAAAGCAAGGCATTCGGTGAAGTTAGCGTGACTGCTGATATTATTATAATTAATATGCAAGTTGGACGATGCATATAAATATGCAGTTAAAACCGAAGGATTAGTTGTAGTTGGCTTGAACGTTAATGCGATGTTGTGAACATGATATATGCATATGTGTGCAGATTTCTATCTCTTGCTTTGAACTGAAACTAGATAGAAACTAATAAACACTGAATGTGTCTTTAGATCTGTGGCCGTCGGAGGAAAGCTGTTGAACCTTGGTGGGGAGCAGAAGAGTGTGTGTGTGAGTGAGAGAGAGAAAGAGATAAGTAAGCGAGAGACGGGGTAAGACAGCGCGAGACAGTGCGTGTGTGTTTATCAGAGAGAGAGAGAGAGAGAGAGAGCAAAAGAGAGAGAGAGCGCGTGAACGTGTGCGCGCTCCCTCCCTCCCCACTGCCCGGCTGTCAAATGCACAAAAGCCCCATGCTGACAGAAAGCAGGTAAGATTGTTTCCCACCCCAACATTTTCCACCTTTCGTGTCCATGCATGTTGTGTGTCTGCCATCGGCGCATATTATTGCGGAATTCTGCTTGCAGCACATGTTGCACTCGCGTTGTGCACGGTGTGTGAACAGCCTCGAGTCAGCTGGCTATTTTTAGATTTTCTCGCTGTCAAAGCGTGGCATTAGCTGTCGTGATGGTTATATGTGTTGTGTAGCAAGTGACAGAGCATAAATCATGGTCGGCTCACGTCGATCTCAAGAGAATACATGCTGATTTCAAATTAAAGTCGCTGAGTCATAATCCTGCGGTGGGCATTAAAATAAACTAGCCAAATCTGACCATATAAACCTTAACTACATGCTCTTGTGCAGTAATGTTCAGCTGTCATTCAGTGGTTATGGTCCATACATAGTTAAATCTTCAGAGCATTAAGAAAAGCAGCAACCCTTTATGCAGTCCTTCAGCTCTGTTGAATCATTGTCTTTTGTGGTTTCACGTGGATGTTATATTTGTTATATTGAGCAGATTAAAGAATGCATTAAGAACATTTTGCTTCTCTTTGGAGAAAGACATCTGTGAGCATGTTTTATCTAACAACCAAACCTTGTGTTTTTCAGGCTGCAGAATGACTCCACAATTCTTGTGTTTGTTGAAATCCTATCACAAGAATTCGATTGTTAATTGTGATAACAGATTAATGAGGAATTCAGAGAGCATTTTTCCACATATATAAACTAGGTTAATCTGTCAAATTGCTCAATATTTTATCTTGACCTATGATATGCCATAATATAGACTGTCACTGCAATTACATCCACAGAAATAAGAATTGAGCTAACTGACTAAAACACTAAAAGCTTCTTTCTGTTGCAACAGAAAACGGCAACACAGCTGTGATGCTGAAGAGACGCAGCTCCCGCCTCAGGCTAAGAGGTTGATGGATCCAACATTCTTCCCTGAACTAAGCCATGACGTTTGGGACACAGAGGTGCGGACATTCATTTGGCTACTTTTTCTGCAAAGGTAGTGGTGATCTAGGGGTAGGATACTTGACTATGGGCCAAGAGGTCCAACTCCACCACTGCTCTCATCACTGAGCACTTGAGCAAGTCTCTAAACCTCAAGTTGCTTCAGAGGGACAAATCCTGCAATCTGGATAAGAGTGTTCATTAAATGTTGTATATGTAAAATTGTATTAAATGTAAAATGGCCTTTCCTTGGACATTTGAAGGACTTTTTTCTCTCCACTCTCTTCTTTCCACCAGTCTTCCAGCAGCGATAGCAGTGCTATTAGCAGTCCAGAGAGGCCAGTGGGAACAAGCTCCATCAGCCAGTCCACAGACCAATCGGGGAAGTATAATCTACAGGATTCCTGTAACTCTGCCAGCTATGGTCATTCAGTAGAAGAGCTGACTGTCCCCTTGGGTGAAAGTGATGCCTCTTACCATTATATCAACCGCATCCTTCGAGAGGCCCACTTCAGTAGCTTGCAAACTCGAGGCCATCCTGGGCCAACATGACCATTGCTGCTTCTCTTACAGCTTCACACCCTCCCAAGGGCAAAAAGAGGGCAGTGCTTTGGGAGTCTCTGACAGGGGAAGCCCTAAACACTGTGTATCTCCAGCCCTAACACAACATGAGGCTATGTCTTAACTAGTCATTTAGCCTTTATGTCCTTTCCTTTAGCACTTGAGTTTGTCGTGTGGAACTTTGCTGTCCTTGTGTTTATCATCTCCACATGGGTGCTACAGTGCAAAATGAAACCTCTAATGGCAAGTACAATGTCATGTGCTTATTATTTAACTCTGTTTCCATCCAGGCAGATGTACATGGTGCTATGTGCGACATAATGGAGAGATGTGATAAAATAGCTTTTTTGTGTACACAATTTATGACAAATGAATGGATTGGGGAAGTATGGAGCTGGTGATGCATCTTATTATATGGCTTTCTTTGTACTCAAGACATTGAGGAATATAGTACCTACACCTAAGCACATGCAAGATTTTTTTGTAGTCTTAGACTTAAATTTACTTCTCAATAACCCCATGGTGAGCTGTATGTTAAATGTTTAGCTTTTTTTCTGTAGGATGCTTTTAGAGCTCTGTTGAGTAATGCAAATTCAAAACTCAGGCATTGGGATTTTCTCCATGTGAACTCTGACGTCAAACTGGCAGGTTAACATATATTGTGTTAAAGAGCCGTGTCAGGCAGGTTAACAGGATTAGCTTTCCAGTTCCAGTTCCTCAGCTGCTCAATATACTTGACCTTATCACTTGAAATACGCAGCAGGACACTGTAAATCTAGTGTATTTGAAATACTGAATAACGAGAAACTTGAAATACATTTCAGACTCAGGTCTGTTCTAATGAACTCTTGTTAGTCCCTATTTTGTCTGAGCCACAGGAAATTCAGTGACTTATTTTTCATATGGTACATCTGGACAACTAAGTGGTGTCAATTCAAGATGAGCACAGTTTTCACCCAAAATATAATATAAAGAACTAAAAATGATATATGTTGTCACTGATATTTCCTGTAACAATCTGCCCAGGATGAAGCATGTAAAAGCCTAAAACAGGTTTCTTGACATGAAACCCATGAGGTCCAATAACACCCCAACACAGTGGAATGGAATAGCTATTTATGATGTAATATATGCATTTGTGTTTGACCATAATATTCAGTGGGCTGTCTTCTGTATACAATTATGAATTATTTAAAATAGTCATGAGCAATTGTCAAATAATGCTTAAAATTTCAATCAAGACATTTAAAACAATCATAAGTAATATGTATTTGCCCTGACGTCAGTGAAAACATGAAAGCAAATTATTTGTTTGTTCTTGCATATGATGGGCATGTAGCCCTTTTTTCTACTGGTGCACTCTTCTGAAGCACTGTGGTTTAACTCTGTGAAAGACTATCAGCTTATGATGATAATCATTACAGTCACTTGCCATTTTGTTTGTAAAACTGTACATTACACATAGCTAACACATTTACAAATTTGAAATCATTGTTATTTTATTAAATGGTCATCTGACAATATTAAAATAAAGTTTTTAAATGAGCTTATTTATGTTACATTTATTGTTTGTTACTTACTGAATCAAAATACAGAATTGATAATACAGTAGAATTATGTTGATTGGAGCATACATTTATTGATATTTTCACAAATAGCTCTCCGTAATGGACAGTTTAGCCAAACCCACACCATAAGAAGTCTAACTGACTCATAACTACATTGTGAGCTTTACCAACACTATTACTAGATCAGAAATATAAGTGTCTTATTGGGACATTTGTTCCTAAGAGTTTGGAAGACGTGTTTTAGAGGACTGTAGTGCAAAATCCAAACTGAAATAAATGAGCTGCAGGTAAAAACACAAAATGTGTTCTGCAAAGTAAACACTTAAATATAATTATCCTGAGGTATTTGGCACCAACATTTTATTATTAATTCACCAAGGCTGCCATCTGAGGTGCAAAAACTGGTGTATAGACAGACTGTTCAAAGACCATTTGCAGAAATGTTTTTGATGTTAATGCTTTATGTAAAATGTTAATTTTATGGACTTGGAATTATGCAAATAGTCCAGAAGTAATATATGAAAAATGCAGCGTGACATTTTCTCCAACACTCAGGTAGCAAGACTGAACACAGAAAGAAGCTTAGAAACTGCAATCAGCAAAATCTGTGTTCCAACATTTTAGCTCCCCTTTCATTATGCATAATCACACAGAATTGTGTTTAATAATGTGTGGAAACTCAAAGATAAGTTATTCTACGCAGGCAACATTATTCAGATATCACACGTCACACTGTTGAATGTAAACAGCATTGCTGTATTTTTCAAGCTCAGTCCCTGCTTGCCAACCTTTAGCAGCATTTTAATAGATATGAAGAGTGCATTGAGTGTATTTTCGTAACTTTGTGGCAGTTTCAGTGAAGTGAGCATTTGCAGATTTATTCAGTTACATTGATCATAAGTTGATTATTGACAGACAACATTGAGAAGAAAATATATTACTAGGCTGGGTTCAAGAGAATATTGGGAATTTTAGTTCCTGTAATGAGATCATTAATACTTCAAAATGTTATTGTATGTACAAACCTCTCACCAAAGGTCAGAGGTTTAGAAATGAGAAAGCAGATGCCCCTTCACTGCTTAGTTGTACTTCACTTCTTGAGATTAAGGACGAGTCTATATTTCTTTCAGAGCTCTTCTCCATTGACAGGTCAGTGTCTGTAATGGCCTCTGCCCCTGTCTGGCTATCAGGCCCCATAGGAACAGGCTCAACCAGACACACAGGTTTGCCTCTGTTTACAAGCTCCATGCCACTGAATAGGGACAGTACAGAGTGTTGTCTTGTGGATTTCTGTACCTCAAATGAGCACGGTTCCACATCCTCTAGAAGAATAGGCTGGTCCGTTACTGGCTCCTGCAATCTTGTTTCACGAGTAAACTCATCAGCATCGGTATTAGCCTCTGGAACTGGTCCTGCTGAGGGAGACTCTGAGCAGTTTGCAGATGTGTCATCCAGAGATGTTCGGAGAATTAGACTATTCGAGGTTGGATTTAAGGGCTGCTTTATGACTGGGAGGCTGGAGGATGCTGGATATGTCGAACCATCACGCTTGTTCAGCTGCATGGGACCCAACAGAGCTTCAAACTGCCTAAGAAGCTAGAGAGACAGTACATGCAATTTCTTATCAAACTGAGTTTAACTCCAATCGTTTCGATGATCAACAAATCTATAGCATCTAAAAATGAAAACAATGATCAGAAATCATACTTAACATGACATCCCTCGCCAAGCAAGCAAGGCACTTTATATTAAACAGAAGGTTCATTTCATTAAAAGAGGAGAAAGGTTTTTACTTTAAATGTCTGGTTGAGCTCAGCAATAAAAAGACCATGATATTTTAGTTGCTTTTGTGATATGAATGAAGTTGTGTCAAATCAGTCTATAATATCTATCACATGCTGGCCTGAATTGAGTGGAATCGTAATCGTATCATAGCAGACTTTCTGATCAACTGAATCAATGTAATATACCGAAAGTGAAAGTGAGTTATATTTGTCCTTGTGGCACAGCACAGAGTGCACCACAACGAAACGTGAACTCTACATTTGGCCTATCCGTGAAGGAGCAGTGGGCAGCTAACAGGGGCAGCACCCGAGGAGCAGTGCTTGGGGACGGTACCTTGCTCATGAGTACCTCAGTGGTACCTTTATCAGTTCGGGATTTGAACCAGCGACCTTTCGATCACAGACCATACTCCCTAACCATTACGACTAAAAACTGCCCCATCTGTATCATTTACAGTACCTTAGTTGCCTTATTTGCTACCGGTCCTGTTGCTCCCTCACTCAACTGGGCCAAGCGCTTGTGGGTGACGCTGAAGACCTGGTCCAGAGAGAGGAGATCTGTGGACATCAGACAGGCCAGGCCACATAGCGCCCTCTAAGGGACGAGAAACAGAAATGTCACAAAGTGCCTATCGTATATAAAATCAAAATATCTGCCTTACAGTGGTCTTTATATGAGGAACTGTACCATTTGGACTGTTTGCGTAGAGTCCTTCAGTTTGTGAGTGAGAAGTTCCACCACAACCTCACAGTTTAAAGTAGAACACCTGAGAACAAACAGGTATATTTAGATGAAAGCTGAATAAAACTACACTGTGAGCCAAAAAAGGGACCTCTGTACATATACAGTAGCAAATTTTCATATTTATTTTTTGACTGTTGCCTTCAGAATAAAATTGCCAACAAAAATTCTTTATATTGCCCACCACACTTCAACATGCAACATCACATCGATAGAGAACAATAAAATGTCAATTCATGACCAAATTCAACAAAAATCATCTGTTTTTGCTATAACAATTTAAAAAGAATGTTCAGAATTCCTCTTTAACAAGGACCTGGGCACAAAGTCACAATCGTTATCTTTGAACTAGACAATTTTTAAGCTTACTCTTTGATAAAGTGTTGGCTTTCTTCTCTGGAGAGGAAGATTTTCGAACCATTCATCAGGCTACTGATTAGAGCCATCTCCTGAGCACAGTCTCCAAACTGCATGGCCTCCACACTAATTAAAAAAAAGAGCTATATTACTCACCTCTAAAAACAAGGACCATTCACGATTCTGAATGTTCCCAATTACAAAGCTTGGTTAATATTAATACAGATGAGTCTATGACTACATATATTCAAAAAGATTATGATTGCATATAATACTATGAAGCATTCAGATTTTGTGCCACGAGTTAATTATTTCTTCTAGATCGACAGTCTAATCTAATCTAATCTGACAAGTATGTTTGAAATTCTGCCTTTCATGAATTCACTGTTCAAAAGAAGCTCTGTATTTACAGTATCCAAAAGTGGTAAAAAAAATTTTTTTAAAAAAGGTTCCATTTGGTAATGGTAGGGTGTAATGTGGGCCTTTACCGCTCTGCCAGGTCCTCACTCTCTCGGCTACCCCCTGAGTGGCTGCCTGTCTCTGCCGACTTGCTGCTTCCCCTCATGGAAGTCTGGCTCATGGGCTCAATCTCAAGAGACGAGTTGTGAGAGGAGCTGTGGCCACTGCCGCTCTCCTCCCAACCTCCTCCAGCCTGCCCCGGGCACCGGAGAACTGCTGTGGAAAAGTAAAATGCAATTATGTTCAAACAAAACTGTGAAAAGACACTATGATCTGTAGAGCAACAGAAGTACAATGAGGCCTAGCAGTCAAATTTAAATGTGACAGTAATGTATTTCAATTCAGAGACAGGAAATTAAAAGTCGAGATTGAGACTTCTTATGCAGAGTATTATATGGCACTGGTTTACCTTTCTGGCTGTGGACAGGGATGCTGTATGCACAGGCTGCAACTGCCACCTCCACAGCAGTTGATGGTACCCTCACAGCCCGGTAGTTGTTGTCATGGAGTCGAATGCCAGGTTGTTCTGCCGGAGGAAGAACAGCACTCGCAACCACCTCTGCAGCCTTCTGGATCTTATCCAACAAAGAAGGCCTGCCTTGAAAAGCAAAAGAAGAAAAATTGTGTAAAGAAAATACGGTTTTAAGTCAGGCATTAGAAAATGTAAATGCTGAAGTGGTTTCACAACCTAAAATGAGACTGCATAAAAAAGATCAACTTGATCTTACTGGTTAAATTCCTCCCTGGTCTATTTCCAAATCCTTGCATTCCTGATCTCAGTGAATCTGATCCCATTCCTAGAGAAAGTAGAATGCCATAACACAGATGAACGCTGCTCATGGTTCTAATTTTGTGACTTATTCGCAGCAGGAAATTAGTAATAAACCACCTAATATGTCAACTTTATTGATGTACCTGTGGCTAGAGTCTCTGCTTTGTGTGAAGAAAGACCATAGTGTGTAGACACTGTGTCACTGAAGAGCAGGCTTGCCAGTTCCTACAGAAAGCAAAGGATATATTTAAACAAAATTATTTACATGACCAAAAAAAATCTGATAAATTGTATTTCACATATAAAAAGAGCAACTGACCTGGGCTGAGACTCTAACTTTTTGAAAGGGTGCATTGCCATGAATGGGATCTGGTGGACCACTGTAAACTGGGAGATAAATACAAGATGAATATTCTCTTAAGAACTATAATCTCTTTGTGACTTTTTAAAAATGTTTTCAAAGGGTGCAGGCACATTTAAGATTTCTAACCAGTTACTTCCTGGATGAACGTTGCATTTCTTCTCAGTTCTGTGAGAAAGTGAGGGGGTCCATGGCCACACAGATGCAGAAGGATCTTCAAAACCTTAATCAGAGATACGCAATCCAGAATACAGAGGTGCCTCACATTATAAATCCACTTGGCATGGTTAACATGTGACATGGTTATGAGAGTTTGCCTCACCTTAAGCTTCACATGGCAAGACTCCACTTGCAAACGATCCAGAAGGTATTCAAGAAGACACTGACAGCAGCCCACTGACTCATGGGAAATTTCTGAGATATTATGTAAATTAAGGAGCTTTTCTAGTGATGTTATTTGTGACCCCGTGTTAAGTTTGACCTACCAGAAAATCATCATCCAGGCAGGTTTTCATTCTCCCTGTTCAAACGAGCAGGTGAACAAATTATAGCCATATCTGCAGTGGATTTTAAATGGTAAGAACAAGAATGTCAGGAGTTGGTAGCGTAACAATGAGGCAGTTCGCCTTGTGATCGGAAGGTCTCCGATTCAAATCCCAGACTGATAAAGGTACCACTGAGGTACTCATGAGTAAGGTACCATCCCCAAGCACAGCTCCCCAGACAGTGCCCATGCTAGCTGCCAACGCTTCTTCATGGATGGGTCTAATGAAGAGGTCTTGTTGTGATGCAATGTGTGCTGTGCTGTGTTCACAATGACAATCACTTTCTCTTTCTTTCATGCAAAATGTCATTTTCTCAATATCTGTAAAATAAAGATTAACCAAATCCTATCTTTGCTTTTAATATCAAACCCACAACAGACTGAAACCATAAGTCAATTGGTATAATTGCTCCAACAGGTAGAAACAGACTAGATAATTACAAATAAACAAATAATAATCTTAGATGTTCACATATCTGGCAATAATTGTAAAGGTGCCTACATACAAAAGAAGCAATAGACAATTCACATTTACAGTATTAAGTAGATGTTTTTACATTTCCTAATTTCAGGGATACATTCTCTTTGGAACAATTTGGGTCTTGCTAAGAGTTGCATGTGAACATACAACACAGTATATAGGTGAGTATGCTACTCCTAGGTCGTCACCAGCACCACCCTATAAATAACAGATATAAAATGCACAATTGGGAATTTGCAGATTTGTTTTTGTTTGATAATGTTACATTTTAGGGATATATATTTCTCTATATAACATACATTAATTCATATATAGTTTTTTTTTTTCAGAGCATTCACTTTCACAATCTATTTGCTTGATTTGTATACAAAATGACTTGACTCAGAAGTGCACCAGATTTACATTTCACTACATGCTGCAAGTATACATACTGCAAATAAAGTTTTTAATGGATACTGCTTATTTCTTCATAGAGGTATCCTGGACATGGCGTTTCGTCATCTGCTGTTGCCTTCATTAGGGTTGGCACCTAAAACCAGGAGGCGAGAGAGAACAAGATCGGACAAAACAGCACAGTCACAGTTGCAACATACGAAATACGACAATGCAATAATGAGCCGCGACACTGTGAAGAAATCTCGCGTTTCAATCATAGTAGCCTGAGTGTTAGCTTGTGAGCTAGCCGTGGCTAAATACCCTGAAAATAAACGGGTCATGGTAACATTCGCGGTGTGTTAGTCAGCTGCTCCGCGCGATCACAACTTACTTTCTGCAGGAAAGCCAGTCGCTCCATTAAAGTAGCCATTGGGAAACGATCTGGCTTTACTGGCGTGTCTGTGTAACATCGCTGACTCGGTGGGGCGGAAGATCACGCACTGTCAGGGCGAATAACTCCAGGCCATTCCTACCGTACGCTTTCATTGGATCGACAAGCAACCAATTGTATATTTATTAAGCAGAGCCAATAAGCGAAGTGAAGAGCGTTCTGTGGGCGGGGCAAACTCTAGCTGGACCAATCACAATCCGGTTTGTGGGGCAAAACGAAACTAAAATGGCTACCGATTCCCTATGTAGTGCACGTACATACTGTAGGATAGAACTGTGTTCGCATACAGCATGAAACCAATATGTGGTGCGCTGTATGTGAAATAGAAATATACTGTGAATAAAAAATGTAAGATATGAAAATACAATAAAAGTTTAATAAAAAGCGGCAGTTGTTTATGTATTTTCAAAAATATAGCAATAAATGAAAATGTGTAGTGGCTTTCATATCTTATAGATATATATGACATGCATATTACTGTAGGAATGCACAATTATTTATTTCTTGAAATATTATAATTTGTGGTATGAAAAATACAATATTTGCGGATGTTTAAATTATTATTAATTTTTAATAAATGCCGAAAGCTGTCAAACAAATTGTATTGAAATTTAATTAAAAATAAAATATCATTAAAATGAATTAATGAATGACATTTATTACAAAGTGCACTACATAGCGTGTGTAAATACATAAAGCACTACATAGGGCGTGATGAGAAATTTAAAGGTCATTGAGATTATTAATTTACCGGATGCATCAACTGTCTCCTCACTCCCTCGATAGTGCACTGTCATTTGCAACCCATGTGTAATGCACTACTTAGGGAGTAACTGGCTGTAATAAACGTGCCATACGGTGGCCGTATTAGCCCAAATCAGTCTCAGGTCAAAAACATGGCGCTGATAGGTGATGACTTTAATCGCGGGGCTTAGTATTACTGATGTTTTTTAAATAATACATTTCGGGATGATTCACAGAATGTTGTCATAGTGGAGTTTTTGCACAAAGCTAAGGAGTGTAGTCACGTATTAAAATGTTGTAATCACTAGCTAACGTTTTGCGTGTGGAGGAGAAACTCAAGCAAATTCATTTAAACTGAAGTTTTGGAGAAACAGTCATGTCAGGGACGAACGCGTGGACTCGCAGCAGGGAGAGGATGAGACGATTCCCCGAATTACTTGCACAGTGTTCCACAGAGGTAAGCCTTTTGAAATGGAGTTTAAAAAGCGTCTCAGTGTACGAGCTATGTGCAAGCTGGAGCCAGTAAAGATTAATATTAAGGAACGGTCAGATCGATTATCGATACTTCTGATCGCGATACTCCGTTTGGTAAAGTAATCGGTACTTAAGACAGTTTCACTTTAATCAAGAGGACTCTAGTCACAATGTGACGTATGTCAATGAGTGTATGTTGTATGCAATTAAAGCAGAATAAAACTCTTGAAAATAACTAATTAAGGGGCAGAAGAGACAAAGGAAAGAGTGTAAGACAGGGTTTTGTTAAGGTCTTTCAGAGGGAATATGAACCGAAGCCCTCCAGTTAGGAAGCAGTTATCCAAGTATTATGTAAATATGATTTTTATACGTTTTTAAAATAAGTTTTTTTTTTATAAGGTCTTTCTTGTACTTTGTTCTGTTGAAGAACTTCCAGCTTTCAGGTTTTATGCATGCAAGATTACCTACCAAAATACTGGTGTTGTATTTCACCTGCAGTGCAACATGCTGCATATTCATATAGTTCATTCCACTTTAAAAGGTAGAGATTTGCCTGAATTTGATATTTCTCATAGTTTTGTAAAAACACTAGCTAACAATTGTATGTTCAGTAATATTATAAGTAATATTTTCTGTTCAGACTTTCTTAAGCCATTTCCTTTGGGATCAACAACCTTTATCCGATTCTTTATTAATATGCATTAAAATGTTCCATTTCTTCTGAAGGCAGCTGCTTATGGGAAATGTGTGGTCACCACGACAACTGGCAAACAGGAGCTGAAAAAAGATTTGTGTGTGAAGGAGTTTGAAGCGCTGAAGGCTTGCTTTATGTCTGCTGTGAGTTACACTGCACTATATCATCACTGATCTTAAATAGTCACTAGGTATTTATAGCAACACATCTTATAATTAGGGATGCACCGATTGCAATTTTCTTGGCCGATTCCGATTACCGATTTTTTTTTGTAAGAGTGATCGACCGATACTGATTTTTCCGATATGATTTTTTGCCCAGATAACAGAAAATTAGAGCTGCTGCGAGTAGTCGATGACATCGACACAAAATAATGGGTTTCAACTTTTTTAATGTAACGCGGCAGTTACTTTTCCTGTTTACTAGTTACTTTTATAAATATAACTGCAAGCAGTGATTACTGGGGCCATGCAGTTTGCAGCTTTATCAGTTTTTGACGAATCGAAGTGGACAGACGTTGAAAAATGACACGTTTCATCCTTTTATCTAGGGTGCTACGGTTCAAAACATATTAGGCAAAACGCAAAATTGCTTATTATAGCGCCACCAACTGGCAGAGTTGCAATTTTATTTGCCTGAGTAATGGGAGGGGTACCAGACCTACCTGCCAAATTTCAAAGCTGTAGCCCACCCAGAGCCGGATTTCTACGACACTCAGTGTGTGGCATTGCAGTCCTATGCCAAGCCCACCACATTTATTTGCATATTACAGCCAAATGAAGACCTAAATTAAAAATGTGCTCGATAATAATTAAAGAAGAGTGTCTAGAGATTCAAATGATACCAGTTGCATGCAGATTGGACAAAAATCCAGGGACTAGTTCGCAAAAGATGGTTTTGCATATTATGCAAATTAGCGAAAAATCAAATATGGCAGAAATAAATGCAAGGGTCTATAAAGATTCGTCTTGACCCAAGAAATAAGATGGTATCAGATTTTTGAGAATCGGAGCTACGTTTTAAAAGTTATTAGGCAAAATGCATTTTTTTTGGAAAACCGCAAAATAGCTTATTTTGGTACAATTTTTTTTTGCCTGAGTAGTGGGTGGGGTACCGGACCTACCTGCCAAATTTCAAAGCTGTAGGTCTTACAGTCTTTTCTCTACAACGCGTTTTAAGGCAGGAAAAAAAAAAAATCAGCACGATTCCAATAGGGTTCCACGCAGTGTTCCACTGCATGGCCCCCTAATAATGACACATAATAGTGGCAGCTCTATAGCAAATACAAACAAAAATCTAATTTTCTTTAATATAATGCTTTATTTTCATGACAAATTTTCTTTACAAATTTAAATAAATAAAATGTAACTTGTAAAATGTAAAATGTAAAATGTAACAACTCCGGTAACTCGGAAAAGTAACGTCTACTTGGCATTGTGTATTTTGGGCAGAGGTGATTTATCAGATTTCTGAAGCCTGTATCCTCAACTATGGAAAACGGCTGATCATCTAGTGGTCATCTTGTGATGACTTGTGCATCTGTGTTTATGTTGAATCGGGGACAGACAAGTGGGCGAGGGGAGCCATTGATTGCGTGTTCATTAAACGTGTAAGACCTAACTATTAAATTATAATTATAAGGTTGATAAACTATAACTTGTGTTTAATCTACCTGTCGCCGTTCCTCTTTCTACGTCATCTTTGGTTTTTCTGTAAAAACTGTCTGTAGTGTGCAGTCAATCACAAGACCAGGAGCCATCGGCCAATAGGATTCGCAGACAGAAGCTGCCAAAACCCCGCCCCCAAACTGCCAAACCCCGCCCCCTTTCAAACCGCGCGCGCAGAAATCTCACTCGAGCAAAAAAGCCGCTCGTCGGTAATCTACTTCGCGCACGAGGACATTTAACACATCGACAGGAAAAATACAGTTCGCGCGCAATATTATCACAACCGCGCGCTCGACTCTTAACTTTGTGCTCTCCAGTTTCACATTTGCGCGCGCGACTTTTGCGGCAAGCCATTTTGCGCGCTCTAGTTTGGCGTTGATGTGACGTCATACTCACGCACCCAAAATTCATTTCGTCGCCGCGCGATGTCACCCCATTCAAAGTGAATGAGAAACGCCTCCGTTGAGCGTACATGTGAACGCTGCCTGAATGCGCGCGTGGCTGTGCTGCAAGTAATGCGCATGCGCGAGAACGGTTTGAACTCGGCAATACGTGTGAGTGATCGGCCGATTCCGATCGCTGGCCGATCGATCGGTGCATCCCTACTTATAATGCACACTTTTTAGCAGTTGTTCATAAGTTGTTGGTCGACGAAAAAAATGGGAAAAATAAACTCATATTAGTAAAGCATATCAGTACTTTTACTAGCAATGTGTGACTATACTGTATTACATTTGATTTAAAACAATGTTTATGTTTGCTGCTATCAGAGGTTGTACATTAGAATAATCAGATTTGATTCATAGTCACTATCTATTTTCAGTATCCTCTCCATCCTCATTTTTTGCAGGCAAAACGGAGTGTCAAGTAGAGGGAGAGGTCCTGCTTTTTTACTCAAAGATATTTATGAACATCCCCATATTTCAACCATGATCATCAGAGGCATTGTACGTTTCATCCAAGTGTTTGTACAGAATATGAAAGTGTATGTTTATGCTTCTCTGTGTAAAAATAAATGACATATGGAATAGGAATGTTTTGGATTGTTTTCAATGATCAGTTTGTAACTCTTCAACATAGTGACTTTCTATAGTACCAGCCCTGTTTATTAGTATTCACTATATTAGTATATCTCTTTAGATGTCTCTCTACTGTGTATTGTAGTTGTATAGATCACCATATGGATAAAAGAAGTGAACTAACCATTACCAGACTCGTCATTTAATTTAGAGGAGGAACTAGATGGTAAAACTGGCAGAATGAGTAATGAGGTGTGTTCCCCCCTAAAACTGACCTTAACTGCTGTTCTCGGATCTGTTTTTAGGGGACACATTAAAAAGAATGAACTTTTAGGACTGGTTCCAGCTCAGTCAGAGTGGTAGATGAACATAAAAGGCTTGCTGATTAATGTTATGCCAGAGGTTCCATGTCACTAGCACCCCAGAAACTTAGCCACTTCAACTTGGCACATATGGAAATGCAGGCTACAGCAGCGTATGTGCCGCCCTCCCCGAGAAGCTGTAGCCTCTGTAGCCTCGTTAGCCAGACGTTAATTGATGGAGAGGCCATAAAGGCAAGTAGGTAATGACTTGGGATCAACGTACAATCCAAGCAGCCAATTAGAGAATGGGCAAAGGGCTATGGTATATGAAGCTGATCAGCCAAGACGTGGGGTAAGTGTGTAACTTCTTGATGTGTCTAGAAAAACACATTATGGGAGTTCCACTTAACCTCACGCTGCTCTGACTGAATCATTGTGGCTTGTCTTCATGTGGTGGTGATTCACACATTTCCAGTGGAGTACAAGGTGTTAATTAAAAGGGTCTGGTCCTGGGGAAGTTGTTGTGTGCTGCCAAACATGGCCATTAACCCTAATGGTTTAGGGCAGCTGGTGTATTTTCTTGAATTGTCTTCATTTACCAAGCACATATTTTAGATTTTTACTTGCCCCAGTTATGCCTGATTTGACATATTTAACAAGCCAACAATACGGTAGAATCTAAATGTACATCATCGCCCTCTTAAAATAATTCACACTCTTAAGATAGGCCATTACACTACAGGGGTAGGATCGCATGATCTGTTCAACTGAGGGTGTATGCAGTTTTACCAGATGTGGCCAGCGTCATGAAGACTTGATTTAGGCAAAGATATACAATATACAGCACAATTATACAGCAAAAGCATAAATTGAACACACCCAGCCAGTAGTGTAGGTACATACAGCTGATCATAAATACAGGAAGGGGTTTGTATATCTAAACTTTATTCCTGGAACGCACAGAAGATTTCCTGATTATTCCATTTCAGGTATTGCTTCAGACAAATGTAATTAATAAATCCTTTTTATAACAGTCAAGGTTTATCAAACAGGTGTCAGAAATACTGTTCATTTTTGCAATGCTGCAGGTTTTTAAGGTCATGTTAACCGAATCTACATGTGCTGAAGTTATAATAGATTAAAACTTGTGAAAGATTTCAACTGAACAAAAGTCCAACCCAAAGAAGAGGGACAGAATGACAATCTGCCACAAACTGGAGAGGACGCAAAGACTTGAGGAAAACAACTGTCCATCCTCAAATAGGAAAAGGCACTAGGAATATTAAACAATTTGTAAGCAGAATCAAACTGTAGTTCGACGATGTAGATGAAATAGACACTGCCTTGTACAGACTGAGAACTGCACATTTCTAAGCGGAACATAATTAATTAAATAGAGTTTGTGAAAGTAAAAATCATTCATCAGCAAGGAACCTAAAGAATACGAAAATAACTGATGCAAAATGTTCCAACTTCACATGGAGAAATTGTCAATTTCACAGCATTTCTCAGGTCTTACCAACAAACAATTTAGAAAATAAAAACACAAAAAAGTCAAACTCATACATTACAGTAAACAGGGCACCAACAAAAACAACAAGCACTCCTTTTACATTTTACTGGATGTTTACATTAAAAGTTTTAATTTAAGCACAGGACACAGGACAGCTTTGTAAAGAAAACAAAGAGGGCAATGTAACATTTAGGCTTACAAAAATAGAACATTTTATAAAGCTTCGATTATAATATATATTTTTTTTTTTTAACATTTTTAAATGTTACACTGTTGTTTGACAACCATTAAAGGAACATTTACAAAGTGCTCCAAGCATCTCTACACATTCTTATTTGGGCCATGTATTAAGTTGGTAGTTCTTTAAGACTGAACTCCTTTTTGGTTGGAATCCCGGATGTGTGTGTGTGTGTGTGGGGGGGGGGGGGGTGAACAATGTCCACAGCTACTGTATATGGAGAAGGCCATACTTCTTGCTTTTCTGTCTTCCAGACATGACTCTGAGGTTAACGGCACTGAACAGGAGGCAGATGTTGACCAGCAGCTTTACAAAAATACATCTTGTTCCTTAAACAGTTGAGCAATGCTGGCAATCTGGTTATTGTTACAGTTTTCGGTCCTGGAACGGGGTTTAGAAACTAGACAGTCACCCCATGACACTTTACGCCAGAGAAAGTTTTCCCTTGTACATTATATAAAACAGTGAAAGTAAAGTAAAATTTACCTGGATGCTGGTAAAATACAGAATTATTCCCATTGAGCCATTACCATCTGACCTATTAGAAAAAAAACAACAATAAAACCTTTGTAACCTTTGCAACTAAGAAGGAATAAAGGACATCTAGTTTGGAATGTCTATAGCTCTCAGCTAAAAAAGGAAAATGAAGAAGAAAATAACAGCCAGTGGTCCCTGCAGCTGTTATGAGATATGACTTTTACATCTCTAAAATTCTGCACAGGAACCAGAGAGAAGATAAGTGTGTCTTAAATATTAAATCTTCACAAGTTCACACGTGACATTACGTTTGAGAGACACTGAGACAGCCCAAGATCATACCATCAAGTTCGGTTACCTCAACTCCAATCTATTTTACACCCAGCTTCTCCATCAGACTCCAATAGATCCTTACTTAAACAGAAAATTTCTAACAACCAGAATATTCTACTTCCAAAAAGAAAAGTCAACTTATAGAATATAAATTTTTTCCTGACACACTAATGTCTACCAGATTTGACCAGTGGCACCCGATATTTCTAATAAAACCAAAGATAAGAAATCCAAGGTTTCGGTTGAGACATTCCTCAGCAACAGATAATATGAAAATCCTCAAACATATAAAATGGTCAGTGTCAGTAAGCAAAATATTTGTATATGTTTTACATTGTTTCCGTTGAAATGTACTCCAGAGAACGCACTAAATTTTTTTTTTTTCCTCTAACAGTATAAAGAAAAAGTTGTCACAGGCAGAATGACTATAGTAGAGGCTCCAACAAGCTATTTAGCACCACACTGCCTGTGAATTTTATGGAGACATTTATATCGGAATAATGAAGAAATGGGATCTTCTGGCTAAGTCTGAAACGTGGTGTGTGTTCATGTTGAGAGGGACCTGTGGTGTCAGCTCAAAAGTTTGTGCTTGTTTGCGACGTGTTCATACTTCAAGACTTCATTAGGTTCGGTCCTCCTGCTCTGTGCTTTGGCTGTGTGGAATTTGTCGAATCTGGCGGGAGTGGACCATCCCCCCGGCCAGCAGCTGCCCCTCTAGAGCTGCGTGGAGGTCTGAGCCCCTCAGGTCCAGCAGGGACTCGAGGCCCGGCAGCCCCCTCTGCTCAGCCTCCAGCGCCCTGCGCCTCCTCTTCAGATCGATTCCTCCCTCCTCTCTGCTCCTCCTGACGTCCTTCGGGGGTTCCTGTCCGTCCAAAAGTGAATTCTCCTTTAAATCCCGGCCCCCTTTCTTCATAGGTTTGGGGGCGTGTTCCTTTTCACCCACGGCCTCGTTCAGCCCTGCGTTTTTATTGTCAATGACCTTCTGCAGCTGATCCAGATTCTCCATCTTTTCCTGCATCTTCTGTTCCTTCTTGGTTCGCTCCATGACCTCTTTATCCGTCTTCTCCTTCTCTCGTTTTATCCGCTCTGCTTCCAGCCGCTCCTTCTCCAACCGCTCTTTCTCTAGCCGAACGCGCTCCAGCTCCTGCTCCCTCGCCAGCTTCTCTTTTCGCTCCCTCTCCTTGCGTTCTTTCTCCACTCTGGCCTGCACTTCCTTGTCGATCCTCTCTTTCTCCAACCTTTCTTTCTCGATTCTGTCTTTTTCGGCCTCCAGCTGGGCCAGCCTCTTCCGGACTCGTTCCTCCTCCTCCGCGATATCCTCTGGTTTCCGCTGCTTGGCGTCGTCCTTGAGGTTCGCTCCGTACTCCCCGACAAGTTCGGGGTCGGGCTCCCTCGGGCGCAGCGGCACGCCCCTTGCGCCAAGCTCTGCAACCACACGTGACTCTTCTCCTGCTGCCACATTAGGGACTATTTGGTGAATCTGCTTTTCCTGCTTTGCATTCTCCCCATTCGCTTCTTGTGCCCTCTCGTGTTGAACGGCATCGCCTCGCTCGTCCGGTGCCTTTTTCTCATCGTGTGCAACGGCAGCCTCTTTTTCTTGATGTTCAACATCTTCTTTTACATGATGTTCTTGGGCCTCAGCCACAGGCGCCACGTCAGCGGGGTCTTGATGTTGGTCCGAGCCCTGATCAGGAGCTTTTGCTTTTCCAGGACCGTCGATCACGTTGAGCTGTTCCTGAAGAGCTTTACCGGCCTCAGCTACAGCCTCAGCTAAACACAGTATGTGATAACACTCATTTTCATGCTGATTTTTACATCAAGATTTAAACATTTAGTTGACATACATACTAGTGCGTCTTAAAAAATGAGAATATCATGGAATAGTTCCTTTGTTTTCATAATATGAAAAAACGCTTGAAACTAGGCCGACGCCGATATCCGTCGTTTTTCATGCTTATATCTGCCGATGCCGATACTGAGGCCAATAAATGAGGAGTGCAGAGTCAAGCAGGTAAAGACAAGATATTGTCGTGCATGTGACTCTCCATGTGCACTGCCTAGTGCGTAGAGAGCCGTTAAGCTACAACCCCAATTATTTCCTGAGATGCATACTACCGCACAGAAATATATAATAAGTCTAATAGTACACGGCTCGGGACACAGACGTGCATGCAGACTTGAGCACGAAAAGGCAAGAGATTTTCCTTGCAAACATTCCACTACATGCTCAGAATTTTGTTGCAAAATAACGCCATACATCTTAAGACAGAAGCCGCAATATGTATAAAATCCCATCTCAGACTTTGGACACTCCTGGCACAAGTGCTACCTTTCCAACGCAAAAAAATTAATGACTCATAAAATTTCAGCTGAAAACAGGCAAATCTAAGCATCAGTTTGATGCTGATGACTGTTCCGAATGATTCTGTATTATTGTGCATCCCTACTTGAAATACTTCTCTTCATGTGTTGAATATAGCATGTTTGAAGGGTTACCTTTTCACAGTATCCTCATTTTTTGAGATGCATCAGTATTTTACACATCGCAGTATTACCACATACATCTATAAGAAGGCATTTCTAAAATGAATGCAAGGCTCTTTGTAATGGATTTCTGCTACTGCGCAGATAGAAATGATAGTGTTCTGTTAGTGTCAAGTGCTAATGAAAATGAACACGAACAGGCAGGAATAAGCATCTATTAGCAACAAGAATCCATTAGAGATGGAGGCTTGTGTTCACTATAGATTTGCCTCCTAGAAAGCATAGCTCTACGGCCCAATGAGCTAATGTATATATCTGTAATTTGCTGTAATTGTAATAACGTGCCCCGAGATTCAGACTGACCTTCAGCAGCTTTGGGTTCCTCCTCTCCTTCCTTCTTCTGATGGATCTCCTTGTGCTGTTCTTCGATGACAGCAAGGAGCTTCTCCTGTTGGTCCAGCAGCCTCTTCTGCTGTTCTTGTTGTTCCTTGATCACCTGCAGCAGCATGGCATGGTCCAGTGCACCCTCTGGGGACAGGAATGAGGAATAATCCCATCATCAGGTGTCGACACATAACTAACAGCTATTTACGGTGGCCCAGGCGAATCGACAGAAAGCAAAAACCAAAACTCGAACACAAAAGCCACAAGGGAAGTAAGCAGCGGCCCTTCTATATTATCGTTCTGGGTTTCTGGGGGACTTGCTGGAAGAAGGACGGAATAACCAAATTGTTGAAGACCTTTGAGAAGTAAGTGAAACACTGTATTGCCAGATAATTATTAGTGTCGTTATGTGTTTGCATTGATTTGCCTGTTTGCCAGCAATAAAAGTCACTAAGAGATCAGAACCGGCAATATAGATTAGAGGTGTGAACCTTCACTGGTCTCACAATTCGATTACAGCTATCAGGTCAATGATGGTCGATATATTGATGCATCACGATCTATCAATTTTTCTACAATACTTGACGTTGTACGCAGATTGGGCAGCCATAGTTACTACCAGGATGTTCTTTTTAATTAGAATTTTTATGCCATAGCCAGAAAATCACCAAACAATGTCAGTATGGTATAATTCAGGGATTTTCAACTGCTTCTGTCCCAGGGACCACCGCTCATAAATAAAATTAATAATTTAAAAACGTGATTTCAGTAGTGAAACTGGATCGCATGTCACAGACCACCTACAATGCTGCCGTGGACCACTGGTTGCCCAATATAATCGATTATGGTCTGCCACTGCAGAATGGTCCACATCTGCATCGCGCTGCATCAATTATGTGATTAAGTTCAACACCCCTAATACAGAGAGGCCATTGCTCTGTGGCATTGTGGCTTTTGCATTTGTCTTGTGGTGAGTCTGGGCTAATGTAGCTATTAGCACTGCAGCAAATCATTTTCATTGCCTTCCAGGTCACAGGTTATGCATTCAACGTCAAATGAGGTCACAGACAAATAGTCTAACTAGCGAACTAGTCTAAATAGTTAAAGGCGGGGTCTAAAGAAGAGAGCTTAACTGCACTTTGGACCTCTAAAGCAGAGGGAAGCAGAAAGATAAGGGGCAGACTAGAGGGTTAGGCTAAGGAACGGAAAAGGAGAGGAAAAGTGAGCCATACCTGCAACAATTTTTTTGATCACTGTGGCAGGAGTCCGTGGTGCGAGAGGGCAGTGGAGCGAGAGGCAAAGAGAGAAACAGACAGGGCAAAGAGTGCCATAATAAAAACCAAGCCAAGCAAGAGAAACAGAAATTAGATCCACTGTCCCTCCCACTGTCCAACCCCACTCCCCACATGATACTTCATAATAAAGCAAAATGCAGTGATGTGTGTTCGGTTTTATTTTTATGTTTGCTTGGTTCTACTGGGAAGGTTGGTCCTGTAAATATTTTTAAATAATTGAAGGAAACACACAGATGTAGTCACAGACTGGCCGGGGCTGAGTCAACTTCCATGAGACAAGGGAGAATGTTTTAAGGGGGATAGGACATCAACAATACTGTGGAAAGTATTACCATAATTTAAAAAATAAAACAAACAAGATTAAGAATAATGTTGGCAAAAAACAAGAGCAGAAGAACATGGTCAAGATGAGGTCAATTAGAGGTTCTGAATGTCAGTTTTGATTCATTTGCACACGAGTGAAGACGCTTTCAAAGATCTTCAAAGGGCAAGCGTGTGAGGACAAAAGCATTCCTCTTGGTGCGTTATTTCTCCCTAGATTTAAAAGAACAACAGAGTCTCCTCTCACACAGGTGGTATGAAAAAGGTAAGTAAATACAGTGAAAACATGACTCAAATTCAATGTTTCATCAATGCATTAATCTCACACTCACATACAGTGTTGGGGAGTAGCTAACAAGTAGCGACACTACGCTAACTCTACTCATTTCTTCAGCAGCTTCTCAGTAGCAAAGCTATTTTTAAAATACTGTAGCTTTAAATGTAGCTACTTCTTAAATAGTTTTCTCTCTTCTTACAAAGACAGGTATTTTAAACTACCATGTGATACACGTCACAGCGGGCTCTCAGCAGCTGCGAGATCATTGGATGCATCTTGATGAAGAGGAAAGCAAGATTCTGTGGCTGTGAAATAGCTTCAATGTACGTACTTCACTATTTTTCTCTGTAGCTTGTAGAACAGTAACTAGGTAGCGCATCAACTTTTAATCATGAATAGCACGAAGCTTAAAAAGCTACCATTTAAAATGATTTGAATGAATGTGTGTCTACACACTCACACAGAGGAAGAGCATAACATAAGGGCTTTTGGTGGTAGCATTTTGTAAGCAAGCCCACGTTCCACTACCGGGTGTTATGCTGCGAGTCTGCCGTGCAGTGGGGTTTATAGAAAAGACTTACCCTCCATCTTGTCTCCATCTGCATCCTTGCTATCTTTCAAGTCTTGATTCTTCTCTACTTTCTGCTCGAGATTTGGAGCTTCGTCATGTGCCTCTGCTGCCGGGCCGGCTGGGTTAGGCTCTGTGCGGTGAATCAGTGAGTTGAGGAGATCAGTCTACTCAAATGCTCAAGCCAATGCAGTTGGAACAAGCCATGATAATCTCCTTAATTAGTTAGAGCTAGGCGATATGACCTCAAATCAATATCACGATTAATTGAACATTTCACCTCAATTATGATTAAAGAACAATTATGCCGTTTTTGTTTGTTGTTTTGTGTCTTTGTCGTCACTGACAAGGTGTGTACTTGAAATATGCTTAACTGTTAAAGCTTGAAGCTTTATTTTGACTGACGACATGGTGTCACCTGACAAAACATATGCCAGAGTAAGTTTTTGAGGTGCTGGGGAACGGAATAAAACATTTTGCATTAACAAAATAGAGAGAGAGAAAAAAAAATCAAAGATAGTCAAAATAGCCAACATGGCAAGTTAAAGTCAATTAGAGTTTCTGAATGATGGTTTTGATTAATTGCCCAGTCTTAAATCCCACTGAGAAAAAAAACCCATCCTAAAACCTCACTATTTGTGGTCAAATCAGGTGTTGCTGTCACAGTTCATTTTCAATGTCATTCATTTTCCTACCCACGTCCCCCTGTAATAGCCCTGCACCCCCTCCCCGTTTGGAGACCACTGCTCTAATCTTAGAACGCTGTTAGATACTCACGGTTCTTGGCTTCCGGTTCATCTCCCTTTTTATCACCCTCCTCTGGCTTCTTAACAGGTACAGCATCCACAGCAGGCTGTTCCTTCACGAAAGGTGGCTGTTTCTCATCCTTATGCACCACCACCACCTCCGGCTTCTCCTCTTCCCCCACCTTTTTGTGAAGCTCATTGGCCTCGTTCTGCTCCTCATGGGCCTTAACACCTTCCTGCTCTTTAGACTCCGCCTTCTCCTTCTCTACCTCCTTCGCCACCTCTTGCGCCTGTCCGGCCCCCTGCTCAGCCAGCTCCTCCTCTTCCTCGGCGACAGGCTGCTTCTTCTCCTCGTCCAGCTCCTGCTGGTTTTTACGCTCCTCTATCTGAACCTCGTCGTGAGGGATGGGCGGCTCGTGACGATGGGCCTCTACATCGGGAACGGCAACTCCTGTTTGAGTGTCAGAGACACAGTCTTAATATGATATATAATGACACTTGTCATTATATATGTGCCTTGATTTTTTTAATGGCTCAATCTGATGAGCACCTTGCATTTTGATAAAAAATTTTGATCCTTTTTGACCTAGAGAAGTGTTCCCCCTTTCTTTAGAAAGGTCCAGGTTACATAACAAAGAACGACGACTTTTGTAACACTTTTTCTCATGTTGCATTTAAAATCTTTCTATTTAGTCCTCTTTAGCCTCTATAAAATCCCCTTAAGGACTACAATATCTAGTCAATACATGCTTTTACACTTTTTACACTGCTCAATTTTGGTGAAAAGTAATCTGTGGTACGATAACATAGAAACATTCGATAACTGTGATACGCTAACAGCTCGTAAAAAGAGTGAAATTAGAGAGATCACAGGGACTTAAAAGAGTGTAACTTGATTTTTTTTACATTGTGCTTTTTTGTCCCACTATGTTACCTGCGCCAGGACGGTCCAGTTGGACCTCTTCTTTCTTCTTCCTTTCAGGTACTTCCACGGGCACTTTGATCTGAGGCGGTTCAGGTGGATCCTTCTCCTCTATGCCTTGCCCTTCCCCTACAGGCAGGGGATGCTCCACTGCAGGATTCACCTTGTCTGGTCTTTCTGCTGGCACCGGAGCCTTTGCACTTTCTTCAGCTGCACATGGAGAGCAGAGTCAGTAATTAGACAAAAAGCTGTAGCTTTTGGAACAGGCACATGAACTGCCATGCCTTAAAAAAGACAAACTGCACTGTAAATAGAGACAGGAAACTCAAGTATTCATCTTTTATCAGTCAATCCACAATCTGTCCCTCAGCGATTTATTCAAGTCTCATCACCAGAGGGCAGCAGAATACAAGCAACCAGAGAATTCAAGAGTCATTTGGAATACTGCTGCAGATAAGAGATAGATGGATGTACAGTGTTTTCCATATAACCTTGCCTTTTGTCCTGAGCAAAATAGCCTTTGAATATTTACGCCATCCACACCTTCCTTTATCCCGGAGCTACAATTTCCTTCCCAGCATATCAGGTTTCATCAGCCTGGTTCATACAGAGCATAGAAGAAAATAACGGTCTAATTTTTTTTTTTACAAATTATCAGAATTTCTGATTGTGGAATTTGTTCACTCATATAGCGTCTCAAAGGCCAACTCTGTTTTAAAGGAAGGAAAGTGGTTTGATGGCAGAATGCTTCATTAAAACATCAAATTTGAAAGAATCCAGTTTATGCATCATGATTCCTCAAGACATAAAATCAACAGATTGGGCAGAGTGAGCAGGAACATGATTCAGCAATATGGCAATGCAAATTTCATCACAATATGATATATCGATTCAATGGAGAACAATCTGATGTATGCCAAAATTACAAAATCGAAACAATTTGCGATTCAGTTCAATTCAGCAATCAATATGAAACACTGATTTAACACAATCATTTCTGTTCATATCAAAACAAAAAAGCGGCTGAAATATCATGACATTTTCATTCCTGAATTCAACCAGACATTTAAATGATTAAAAAACTCCTCTTGTTCAATATAAAGTGATGTTACAAAATGTATGATGTCTGATCAATGTTTTCAGTTTGCATTGATGCTATGGGCTCACTGATCACTGAATTGATGTATCGATGAAGACTGATTTATTCTTACAGCCCTAATGGACACTACGTAGACTCTACAGACACACACCTCCACACGACTGCAGGCTCCTCCACTCTCCGTTTGCACTCACTCACTCCCTCCCCGAGTTCTGTGTTTCCGCACAGCTGCCCTCACCAGCATGCCGTAAACAGGAAACAGGTGTGGAAGTGGGTGTCCGCTCAGTGATAAATGCCAGTGTCAGTCAAGGGGATGGGAGGAGGTGCAGAAAGGGAGCGAGTGCGAATGAGAGAGAGAGAGAGCGAGAGAGAGAGAGAAAAAAAAAAAAAGGTGGGAGGGATTGAGGGAGGTGGACTGCGAGAGAAGCGAGCGGAAAGAGTAGGGGGTGTTGGGACATAAAACTGTCTGAACTGCCCTTGTGCACTTTTTTTTTTTTTTTTTTTTAGCAATCCCCGTCCCCCTTTCTACAGTACGGGGAATTGGAGTCCCGCCGTCATTTCCTTTGCCCTCTTCCGTATTTGGACGCCCTCCCGTCCCTCTAGCAGGAGCTAGAACGGGAAAACGCCAGCGGCCGTCTCGCTGCTGCTCTGGGACACAACGCACTCAGGTTTGAAGGGCATCATTCAGGTCACAGCACC
The DNA here is from genome assembly GCA_032718565.1 of Distichodus sexfasciatus. NCBI lineage: Eukaryota > Metazoa > Chordata > Actinopteri > Characiformes > Distichodontidae > Distichodus > Distichodus sexfasciatus. The sequence continues at coordinate 731,744 of JAVGVS010000021.1, read as the reverse complement.
ACCGAAAGGCCTACTTCTGCCCCATCTACGTTTGCCCTTTCTCTTTGTTCTTTCTGTCTCTCTGTTTCTTTTCCCTGTAACTTTTGTCTAACTGCTCCCCTTTCTCCTGCTCTTTCACTTTTGTTCTAAGAGAAATGACATACCAGGGTGTCTGGGTAGCTCCGGGAGGATGGGCGGTTTGTCGTTGGTCTTCTGGAGGACAATCGGGGGTCCCACCGGGGCTGGTTCGCTAGAGATGGACAGAGTGGTGAAGGTGCTAAGGAGAAGAATCCCAAGGCCAACCCAGAGAACCAACTGGAGGGAGATAGAGATGATAATGATGGTCATGAAGATAAAAAAAATACTTTCTCTCTATTCTTTGTGTACACTTCTTAACACATAATCTCATTAAAGCTGATTTCCGCCTGACTCTGTAGGTATTTTTTGGCACTAACTGCATAAGGAGCTTCAGGCCTCTTGGCATGATAAAAGGGGCACCATTCTGGCAATGGGGCATAACACTCCCACGCCAACCCAAACATCTGCTGTGGCCATTATGGAGGCGGGGAAAAAAACTACAATTGCCAATTCTCTTTTGTGCATTCCCCAAATTAGGAGAACCACCCTTTTGGGCAGAATCTACTGGCTGGGCAGAGACAGTGGGCATCCATGGAGGCACAGAGAGTGGCCATCAGCATGTGATGCCCATGGGCACAGCACAACAACACTGGCGGGACTGCAGTGGATAACAATGAATGGCATTTTGCTGAATGTTCAGTGAGCAGCCTCCCAGTGCAAAACATGGTGAATAAACAGGACTGTTGAGGTATTTAAGACAAACCAGGTGAGAATAATGTAGAGAAAATAACGGACCTGAACAAGGCAAACAGACACACAAAAGGCAGATTTCCATGGGTATGCAGAAAGCGTGGTAACCCTAAACCGTACTGTGATGGCACAGAAGTTGCAGCACACATTGATTTGCCATGGTATAAAGCTTAGGCCAGTAAGCGTTGCTGATGCACTTGCAGTGCCATGGTGATGTGGAATCAGAGAGTTTATTCCTACATCTTTCTATGAAATCCACATTTGTTATTGTGGTCTTTTATTTTTTTTACACTCTTGATTGAAACATTTTTCTCTTTTATTTTTTTTTATGAATGCCCAACACAGCTAACTTGCTAGCGATGCCCTGATAGACCTTCTCACTTCTGGCAGTGTTTCGAAAACTCCCACTGAATCTGTGAGCACTTGCACCTCACTGATTTGCATTTCCATCGCTGTTGTCATAAACTGATGAATAATATGGACACTTGCATCTGTTCTCATGTTCACATTCTGACCAGTCAAAACGTAGTGACAAAAAGAACATACAACATGCTCATAATGTGCACTAAGTTTGTACCTATGTGGAAGAAATAGTATGTTCATTATGTTTAGAATTTGGGTAGCATTTTTATATACAAATGTTTTACTTTAAAAGTGCAATATCGTTACTAGTACTGCTTAGTTAACCTACTGTTGTTGTAAATGTTTATTTTATTCAGTCACAACCAAACCACTTGAAAATTCAGATATTTATTACTAATTATAGCTATTGCTCCTTTTTATACATTTGTAATCAAATTTTGATGATATTATATCCACTTGCAACAAAAAGTAATTTCCCACCAAATAAAGTTTTTCTGATTTTGATTTTGTTAGTACAATGCAGCAGCATCATTTCACCCATGGGAAAATCTCTGTTAAAAGACTAAACTGTCTGACTACATTAGTTCCAAAAGAACAGTGCAGGAGACAGTGTTGCTCTGTTTTAAGCAGAACAATATGGAACCAAGAGACAGATAAACTTTATAGGGGTGTAATTTTGAGCATGGACATGCAGTACCTGAGCAGTGAGGCCATTCTTCATTATCTTTTTGTAGATGAGTGCTGGGCATATAAAACAAATCAGACTGCCCATAGTGGCCCCAGTCAAACCCAGGATAGTCTCCACTGGAACACACAAATACGCACAATTATTATGCATTACTGGATATAATCACGATATAAAGACACTTACAATATTATAAAAGAGGCACAGTTCGGCAAACAGCAAAAACATCTTTAAGAAAGCTGTAAACCAACTAATCTAATCTCCTGAAGCACCATATCAATCTCCCGTCACTCTATTTCTACAAGTCTCTTTACCATCTCTCTTCCCAACGCTGCCCTCGCACTGCCATGCTGGGCACAGGGCCCACGGAGCATCTTTCATCCTGAGAGCAGCCATATTGTTTCACTCAAATTTATGCCCTGCAGTGTCTGTTTCCCTATGGCTGGATTTGTGACCACTAGGACACTGGTGGGCAGAGGAGCCATCATGGAGGACAGAGCTATGCCTTCTTTCAATCCCCTTTGTGCGTCTCGCTCTCTCCCACTCTATTAGCCTAATTGGGTCCACAGAGCCAAGCAGAACCCATGCCAACAATAGCCAATCTCCACAAAGTATGAATAAAACATAGACCGTCTTCTCCCTAAAAACGCACGTCTTTATTATCCCGCTTTACTGATAATGAATGAACGCCGCGGAGAGGGAGGAGAGGCTGTGACAGGGCATCTGACGGAGTGCAGTTTAAAAGAATGGAATAAAGTGGCGGGTGACGTCAGCGTTAAGCGACAGTTCGGCTAAGGTCATGCCGAGGAAACTGCTGAATTTAAACGAGCAGATGAACGCATAAACACAGACGAAAACACATTCAAGCACTAACCGTTCGGGATGAGGATGCCCCCCAACATGGTGCCAAAGACAATGCAAAGAGTGATGCTCTTGAAGCGAAGGGGCGGCATGTAACCGCCGGCGGTGAACGTGCCGTCCTTCTGCTGAAAAAACAAAACAAAACAGAATGCTGTGTGAGCAACATCCTTACAAAAGAGTTTGTCCACAAATATTCCAGTATTTGCCAAGTGCCAAATACAGACCTCAAATCAATATCGCGATAAATATCACTTAAGACGTTTTACCTCCAGCATGGCAAATGAATGAGTATTTTGCTTATATTTCTCACACTTATAGTTTACTAGCAAAGTTTGTACTGTAAATATGCTCAACTAATACAGTTGGAATAATTTTCTAATGAAAGGTGATTTAAAAATAACTGAAGGAAACATAGATGTAGTCAGACTGGATGGGGCAGAGTCACATGACAGCACACGCAGTAGTATGTTTTTAAGTTGACACGCGCTGGAGAAAGTATCAACAGGATTAAAAAATAATAATAATGTGAGTTCTCCCCGTCCTAGTCTAATAACAGTGAATATAGGATGCATCATGCTCCTGAAATGCCTACTTAAACATAACAGTTTTTTCCAGCGGGCCGCTTCTGCATTTGCGTGGCCGAGTCTGCGCTCCTGCCTTGGCACCTGGGCTGATTCAGCAGGGCGGCGGCAAGACTGAGAGCCACAGTCTCGGCAGCTTTATGGAAGAGCTCTCCCCCTCTCATCATCAATCCCGCACTTTTATTTCCCTCCTGAATCTGTCTGCGCTGTAAGCTGCTGCCGACTGGCTTATATCACCGGCCCCGAGCCTGGCTGCCCACGTGCTGTCTGCAGCCGGGACCTGAGATTACAGCGGCCTGTAACGGGACACTGGGCTCGATGGGATCGCTTAAGAAGGCGTGGAGGAGGATGATCCAGCTCTGACAGACAAAAGCTTGCACTTTCCTTTACTTTCTGTAAAAATGTTTCATCCTAAAATTTTTTTACTGTTGTATGACTAAGATTTACCATGAACTTTAAACATTATTCCCCACAAAATTTCTTATGTGGGTTAAACAACACTGCATTCTTTTACGATACAAAAAATAAGGGACTTACAATCAAATGACTTGCATAGTTCTATTTGGAATACATGAATAATTCTAGAATGAGCAGGGTGATTTTGTATGAGAGTTCAGCCTAAATAAAATCTAGACAGGCAATTCCTGAAGAAACCGTGTGATTGCTATGAGGTAAAAGAAAGGGATAAAGGAATGAAAAAGAAAATACTGAAAAATGAGAGACTGAGGCACTTTATCTAAGAATTCCAAATCAATGCAAATTACATCAAATTGTATCAAGAAGCAAAACACTGCAGCATGACGTGTTTGATTTACTTGACATTGCATTCTGCAACGTCACTACTATGCATCTGCACATTGTAATGCTGCAACTGAAATGATCAATTGTGCAGTCGTACTTGTTAATATAGTTTACTGTTGAAAAATAGCACAAGATTTAGACCTGGTGTCTTCAGCACATCCGAAAGAAAATAAATGAGAGACATCACCAGTCAGAGGTGCTTAGACTTGTTTGTGAAGCTTTCATTCAGTTACAGCCTTAAAAAAAACTCCTGCAGTAAAAAGTTGCCTAGTCAAGCCACAGTCCGGGAGAGTCTGTGATGATGCCGAGTCTCACCTGCTGCTCAAACAGCATGGTGTTGATGGCCTGTCTGCAGGGCAGGATCATCATGGGGAAGCCCACGGCCACAGACATCATGAAGCCCACTCGGATCATCTCTGTCACCAGGTTAGAAGGGAAATTCATCAGCACATTCCCCGCTATGGTGTCTGTGAAACTCACATAGCCGAAGAATCCCACCTGTACATTATGGGAAAAAAGGAAGAAGGAAAAAACGCAAAAAAAGAGAGGCACAATCATGTAAATGCGTGTTATTTTATCCCGACATAAAATACCCTCATCACTACAGACCGAGATCATCTTTGTGGGCCTCGGTTAAAAAAAACAAACAAAAAAACAACTTACAGTGCAGATTTAACACAGCACTAAAAGCTTTATGCTTTTTGATGACCTCACCAGCATCTCCAGATGGTGCAATGATTTTGTGTTTATTTGACACAGCAACACTGCAGAGCTATGCAATGAACACACACTTTTCAAAGGACTTTTGATCTTATTCATTCCTACAGCCCCCCGCCCCCACCCCTTGTGCACAAATACACGTGTAGACACGCATATACACATACAAAAGCACACACCCTGGCCTTGATCTTTCCACAGAAGCAAAAAGAGGGTTCCTCCAGGAACAACACTGGACAGAAGACCTTGAGCACACCACAAAGCTGCCTCTCTACTCTCATACACAGCAATCCTTTCCTTCTCTGCATTTGTTAAGGCAAAAAAAGCAAGAAGCCATGAAATCCAAACGTAAGAATGTAGAAACAGCTGAAAAACGCATGAAAGCACTATTAGCTCTCAAGGTAACATTTACACGTTGGCATGCGGAATCAAAAAAAAAAAAAGAGAGAGACAAAGGACAATCCAACTGTGTCTTAAATAGCATTCCACACACAGCTCTCCCGAAAAATATTTATGAAGGACTAAGTGAAGATGGCATCTGAGACTGATGAAATGGGCCAATATTTAAGGGGTGGGAGGACAGGGACATTCAGATTGATCCCCTCATCCTTTCTCCGCAAATTTTTCTCCAATTACACTGAAAAAAAGGTCAGGAGCTTGAGGATATCACTGTGCTCCGAAGCTGCTAGACCAAAATTGAGAAGTACACTCACAAAAATGGTTGCAAAGGAATCACAGAACACAGAAACTATATGATTTCTGCTACTCTTCCAATTTACCTTGAAGTAGGCCTACCTTGGAATATCTTTGGACCATTTCAAACAGAAAATCTAAACTATTTTTTAAGATTGTGAGACAACACAACCCAGGCTTATAATACAGCTTTTTTGAAACATTTAATACATGAAATTACAGCCTCTGAAAGCTAACACTAATCTCTGTTTTGTACACATACTTACAGTGATGTAAAAGGTGGTGACAACGTTAAGGGAGGATGTGAAGATGGTGCTCATTCTCTTGACTGAGGGTTCATCCAGGCTGTCATAGGTTGGCAGCACCTGCCTAGAAAACAGCAGAGCTTTTATACTATACACATCAGGTCACAAAACTCATACACTAAAGATGTTATTAAATACTAGTAATGTTTCTAAGAATTAACCATTATAATATTTAAAATAAAAAATTATAAATTTGTCATGCACATAATTTTTAAGTTTAAAAGAGTTTTTAAGTTTAAGTGTGAAAGATTACAAACATAACGTAAAAGGTGAAAAATGCAGTTGTCTAAATGAGTTATTACTGCTAAATTAATATCTCAACGAGAATCTCTTTAGGTGAGCAGGTATTTCATTTTCTTTAGTTAGACATGTCCACCAAATTATCAGTTTTGGCAAATTATTTTTTTTGATTGTTTACATCAAGCTCAAGAAAAAAAAAGTTACTGCCAAAATATTACTGAGTAAGTCATTCTGGAGTGTGAGCTTGAGCACCAGGTGAAGGCAAACATGCAAGTATAGAAATAAAGCAGAAAACAGGGGGGTGGAAAAAGTGTCTTTTTTTTTTTTTTTTTACAGATGAATAAAAGACAAAATGGATTCAAAGAAAAATGCAGGTAGGAAAGGACCAGACAAATGATGAAGAGCTGGCTGTCTCAAAGATTCAAAATATAAGAAAGCCACAAAAAAGAACAGAAAAAATCCACGTCATCAGGACAACCAATAAAACTGAAGGCCAATGAAACATTAAATGGAGAATTTACAATGGCTATATATTAGCGACAAGTGCTAGTCGGATTTTAGAACGTTATAAAGTTTCTTGGCAGCCGGCTCTTTTGTTTGGGCCTTTTCTCTCTCACTCGTTCGCGACTCCTCTCCAGACCTGGTCTGAGACCATTCTCTGGTTTATTGCAATATACAGCACTGTGTTATGTGCTTTCTTAGCCAAAGCTTGGTCTGGTGCCAAAGGCCAGCCAATCTCATAGCTGGAGCCCATTCGCAATAAAAAGCAGGGGAGGGAGGAGAATAAGGAGAAAAACTCGCTTCGTCTGGGCAGTACTGACAATCAATAGCTTTTACAGCCATGCTAGAAGCACAGCATTCAGGCTCTCAGTATCTCTTATGAGACATGGAGAATGACCTAGTAAACCCCCTCATTACAGAATTACACACGGGTGCGGCGGCTGTGAGCATTTCACCAGTGATTTCATACCACTGAACTAAGAGCATCTATATTATTAGGGGAGGGGAAGGGGATAAGTGTTGCTGCTGTAATTATTTTGCGATACTACTAAAACGATCATGACACCTGCTATGAAAAGTGTTACTTGATGTCTTGCGTAACCTGTCACGACAATTTTATGACAGAAATAACATTATGGTGTTTGCACATTACAGCGGTATTTGCACATTAAACATCATTTCTGTGTGCCAAGTCAACACCTCACAGTACTAAAATGTGAATTTCACAGAATCTAATAAAAAAAATCTAGTTAAACAGTAAGGGTTTACTGACCTCCAGTTATCTGCTATTACCTTTTTAAGATGCACTAAGGTCTAAGTAAGAGCGGAGGCATACGGCGAAAAAGGGAAGTGTTGGTCTTTTACATGAGATGTGGGTATATTAGCATGGTGTAAAGCTCATCACAAGTAGAGCTGAAGGTGCTGAGAGGGCTGATTTGTGGTCTGATGAGGAGTCAAATGTGCACACACACACACACACACACACACACACACAGACAGGACGCTAGCCTCTCTAATGATTTGGTCTAAGTGGCATCGTGTGTCACACTTTCTGACCACTGTCCAAATTGCCAGAGCCAAGCATCACTCATCACCCTCTGAGTGAGTGTGATGGTGTTGGTGTGTGTGTGAGAGAGAGAGAGAGAGAGAGAAAGAAAGAGAGAGAGAGAAAGAGAGAGAGAGTGGAAAAGGCAAGCCAGCCACAAGATCTGCATTACTTCATCACTGTACTCGTTAACGCTGTAATCCACCACTTACACTTCCCCACCCTAACACCCCAAACCTACATACACTCAAACACATACACACAGCATCCAGAAACTGTAGCACACTACACACACCTTTCACACCCAAACGCTCCTCCTTCACTAGCCTTGCACATACCCTAGTGTTGACAGAATGAAGCTGGCCGCTAAGAAACATGCGGATGGAGAACAAGAATGAAAGTTGTACAAACGAGTAAAGAGACAACTCGGTTCTCCAATTCAAATGATTCCCCTTAGTAGAGGTCGACCGATTTTATTTTTTCAGGCTCAATATCCTATACCAATTCTTGTTAGTTAACAGCGCTGATAATTGATATTTGAAACCAATATGCAAAAAAAATAAACAAAAATCTCCGTCAAATTTTTGATTTTTACAAACACCAGGCTCAGCTAAAACTGTCCTCTCTCCTTTTCTACTTCTCAGAGCTTCACCTTGTGTTTGTGTGTATGTGGTGAGTGACAAGAAGGCTTCAGCGTTGACTGGCTACTACTCATGTGACATATAGCAGATCAGAGACTGTTGTGTGTGGGAGATTAATGATGCAGTTGAGAGCAAATGGCACAGAGAGAAGAGATGGCAGTGGAGCCGCAGTGGAGCCACAGTAGAGCACCATGTTATATCTGTGATGGTAAAAATTAAGTTGAAGTCATCATCTTAACAAGCCCACCAGCACTGGGGTGTAAGGTGGAAGCAGAGAGTAGAAACAAGCACTTGCTGAAGATTCTAATGAGGATTTCCACTGACTGCTGTTGTCAAACTTGTAGTCAGATGTACAAGTACTGTCTGCTGCTTACTACTTACTCACTAGTTAATGATTAAAAATGTTTGGGACCCCCACCCCGTTCCGTCCTTCTATTCAGACCACAGAGTTCAGATTTTATTTTGTTTTGGTTTGAGTCACAGGATCTGTGTCTCTGTGACCTCAGACTGAATCTCACACTAATCGTGATTAAAAAAACACTTTTCAATGTTTCAATAAATATATTTGATAACAATGTAACATAATATAAAGTTTACATTTTATATTCCACTTCTAGTTTAAAGTGTATATTTTATATTCTATTTATATATTGCCTATTCTATGTGCCTTATTTGTTCTTTGCACTGTTAAACTGCAGCCATGTCGTCTCGTCTCTCTGTATATTTGTACAGTGTATAGCAGAGATGACAATACAGTTGACTTTGACTATGACTTTGTTTGCTTATTTCTCTGACCTTTCTTTTTTTTGCTAATGTTTGTTGGTATACACATTTTATCAACTTTAGTAATGACATAACGGTCATTTTATGTAGGCTATGTATCTTCATATAGGTGAGAGATCAACACTGTCAACAGTCAACATCATAAAAAGAAGCTTAATCAGGTACAAGAATTTGGAGAAACATCATTTTAACCTCATTGTATATGTTAAGAAAAAATTAACTGTAATAATTTTAAATCACCATTTCAGCTGCAATACAGAAAGTCTAGTGGGTGCTGCAGCCCCCCTCAGTACTCCACATTCCACATCCTTAGGGCAGGCTGTATACCTTGCTGGTGATTCAATAAAACCCACATTTAATAAAACCTGAGCCTAACCGAGAACCGACCTGTGGATTAGGGGAACTGTTACACCCCTGAGTTAAAAACCTTTCCAGAATATCCTTTTCCTAACAGCCAAAAAAAACAACTGTCCTAAACGACTATGAAGTTTTTTCTCATGTGAAGATGTACAAAAAAAATTACTTAGTGTGATGAGAAAGTTAGTACGATCAGTGCCACACCTGAGTATTCCACAAAGAGGGAGGACAAAGGCAAGAAGTTTCAGATTGCTTACATGAGAAGAATCAAGCACAGCTCCAAAGCTTGCAGCGGGGGTCCATTTTCTTAGTGCAAACACCTAGACCTGCCTGTGTCAAGCCCCGCTCATACCAAACTCAAGTCTCAGCCATTCTGCACAGTGAAAATGGAGCCCCTATAGTTTTGGCCAACCCCTACTATTGTCTACCCATCCTGTCTAAAGCAACATCGCTAGCCTCTGAATAAGCAGACAGGTAGAGGGAGACAGAGCAGGGGGGAACTGAGTACTTACGACTGACAGGCGAACGCCATGCCACAGATTGGGATGCAGCGAAAGACGCCGTCCCAGCGTACGTAAATCACCCTGCTGAGCCACAGGCCACTGAAGAGGCCGTGTCTGAAGGAGGAGAGCACCATCTGTGGTGAAGGGGAGAGCAGTAGGGTTACAGCACGTCCCATAAAGAGAGAGAGTGGCCAAAAAGGGGGAAGAGAGAGACAGCGAGAGAGAGAGAGAGGTGGAGGCTCTGACCAGGTGATCATCAGGTTGGCCAGGAGAACGGAAGTAGACCCAAATGGAAGTGGAAGTGGAAGACGAAAAAAGAAACAGGACTGGAAGGCTAAAATCAATATAAGGCCAAGACATTTCACATGACCATACAGAATCGGAACTCCATATATGAGCCTTTACAGCTACATTTCATATGCTAACAGCCAACATCGTATTCGTCCAGTCTGACAAAACGGCAGCTTCAGCTTTTGTTGCATACTACCTGATGACACACCCTGCCTATCTCTGTGAAGGTGCACAACGAGTCTTTGGACAACACAACACTGAGGAGGAAAATACAAGATGTGGTGAAAAAGTGAATGAGAAACTGGAAAGATTTGCAAAAATATATATATATCCATTGGGTTCAGGTAATCACTTTCATTTTGAATTGTTCAGAACATTTACTATCCATTTGACCTCAGTCCTGAGCCATGTTCATCAAGCTACTGGCATCACACACATACACACACACATAACAGATGCAACTAACACATTGGGACTTGTATTGGGGGTGGAGTGAGGAAGGGGAGCGGCAAAGGTAATGCAATGAGTCCGTGACGGTAGTGAGCTCCAGTCCAGGATGTAGGCTACTTACGGGTGGCAGCAGAAGGTTGTGGCGATAATTGGCAGACACTGCACGACACCCCTGATGCGCCACAGGTGCACTCTCTCCACCCATGACCCACTGATAATGCCGTAACGCAGGGAAGACAACACTATCTAGAAGCAGCCAAGGGGGCACCGTCAGGAAGGCGGAGCACGAGGGGAGCAGGGCGGATAAGAAAGGAGGTAAAGGGAAGACACATCATGGTTAAAGGGTTAAAGGTCAGACCGATGAGGGTCTGGAAGGGTTCAAGCCCCAAGAAGCCGCCTCAGGTGACTACACCTTTTAAAGCAACTACAGGCGTAGTTAAAGCGTTAAAACTTAATTTGAACCAGACTAATTATTCCACAATGGGTATGTTGAAAGTGTACAAAATGTTATGACATTTAACATTAAGTACTGAATACAACTCTGTACAAATAGCGTAACAGGGCTGTGAATTGCAGTTGCCAGCGCTGCCAGGGCACATTACAGCAGATTCAAACCATTATCAAGACTGAATTATGAGTCATTTGTGCCAGTCCAGGCCATTCCATTAAACGAAAACCGATGCATTAGCTGTGACAGAAAAACATTCATTAACTTGCGATGGATTCGGCTGAAAATTACACTATCTTGCTCTAATACATGCATAACGGTTTTTTTTTTTTTTTTACAAGGGAGAGAGTGCAGGGGCAGACCTTCTAGCATTAGAGAGGAAGGTAACCTGCATTTTGAAATAATGCTAAAGATAAAAGGTTTTTCATGTACATATATATATATATATATATATATATATATATATATATATATATATATATATATATATATATATATATATATATATATGTATAAACAACTAGGGTGGATTGCAGCGGTGAAGTCCTTGCAATAGTAATAACATGATCAGTGTGTAGGTTGAAATCTCCACTGTTCTGCTGCATAGTACTGTAAAGTATACACTTTAGTTCCAGTTTCTTTAGTCAAATATTATAGCAAATATCTGATCATTTCCAAATTTGTTTATCAGTGAACAGCTTATGCTTTAATTCTAAAATAAACGAAAGCATTTAATGCACTGCCATAAATACATTAACCCCTCAAATGTTATTAAACTCAGTACAAATCATTTAATCATTTATAACCATACAGTATAATGCTAAACTGACCAGTGAGGCCTTTCTCTTCTATTATATAACTAAATACGCTTCTTTTTTCCCATTCCATTTTAGATTAATATGGTTTAATAAAGTTGCTGTTCTTCTGCAAAGTTTTCTTATTTAGTGTTAGTAGGAGTACCGCTGTGAAGGAGGCTACACTGCAGGCGACTCACCGTGAACATGAAGAGGGTGTAGAAGATCAGTGCCATGGCTGAAAATGACTGGATAGATGACATCATGTTCCTTTGCAGGCTCAGAGGTAACACAATAAAAAGTGACACCACAATCAGCAGCACGACACGAAAGCTGAAAGTTACCTATGGGAGTCCAAAGGAATAGCACAGTGAAAAGCCGTAATTCATCCAAAGAGATGATTAGCACAGAATCACACTTACACCTGAAGTCAGGTTTTTGAGATTACCATTGCACTATTTGTGAAAACATACACACACTAACTGCTGAGAAGCTATAAACACAGGACAATGGAGGTTTTTCTATCCAGATGTGAAGTTTTTGTGTGTAAAGAAGCGGAGAGTTGCTCACCTTCAGACCTAATAATTGTGCAAAGAAGTTGGATCCCAGGTCTGCAATGACCACATAGAAGGCAATACATGTTCCCAGCATTAGCCCAATCATACTGAAGAAAACGAGAAAGAACACTAAGAATTAAAATGGAGCTAGACAAAAAGATAAAATAAATAGTAAATTACTGATTATACATTTTACCTCAGTTCTACCACTGTTTTCCCCAGTTTACCAAAAGCATGAAAAGCTGCAGAAAAACCTAGTGCTGTTTTTACGCTATGTGAAGGTAATTGCATTGTTTAGCATAAAGGAAAGAAACCAAGAAGTATAGACAAAGTAAAACTGTCAGTGTTAAATGGACCCTGTTAAAGTTGAATTATTTTCTACAACAGTAGTATACCGCTGGACTTAAACCCCAAAGTTTTCGTTAACACCAGTCATTATGATATGTCGCATAGGGATACATAGCGCGTCATCACAACTGTCATTTGCAAAAAGGTCATGTTATGTTTGTCATTCATACCGAAGTCCAGCGAGGTCCCAAGCGCTTGGTGTTACTGGCGTTGGTGAACCAGAAACATGCAGGACTGATGGGTCATCCATGAGCAGAAGAAAAGCAACAGCGTGCCTAACACAATACCACACTAGGAGAACAGAGGAAAAGTAAGGTAAATCAGCGGAGAGCATATGATTCTAAATTGAGGTTGACAATCAGATATGCTTGATTTTATTACAGATAAATGACGCTTAAGTAAATACATTTTTCTGCAGAGATTTATCCACGGCAGCAAGACAACACTGAGTTAAAACAATATAGCTGGGGTTTAGAAAAACAAATTCAGTTCTTAATGTGAACGAAAGCACAAATGGGATTCGCCCTTGCTGCAGATTGTGAACCTGCCAGAAAGAGGGACTCTTCGCTTTCTGGTCTGGTACAACACTAATTGGGCCTTAGTTGTTCTTTCACTCAGCTATCTTTATTCATACTATAGTTCCTCTGGAGTTCTCAGACCATTACTGCTATGGTTTATGTGTATTATCAGTCTTAGGTGCTAACTTTTGCCAAACCCACAATGTAAAGACGAAATCTAATGTTTCTATCATAATCAGATGAGATGAGGCAGTTATGATCACAGCCTATCTGTTTTGTTTTTACAAGCATTCATGATGCAACGTGTAATACAAGAAAAAAATACAATGTTCAATTTCCAAAGCACTTTTGTGCTCACAACACAGGTTAGTTGAACTGAAAACATTAACAGAGTTTCAATTCAGCTCATGTTACTCTACTTCTGAGATATGAATTCATGAGAAGTATTTGCATATGCACAAAATGCTGACTGTGTGAATCTATTTTGAGTGCTGAAGAGACCAAATACGACCCTTACACTTACACTGGATTCCAGATATTCTCATCCATGGTTTCTTACATTTGAATCACAGAGACAGTGTCCTTGGAGCAACTTGGAGTTAAGAGTTTTACTCTGGTTCTCAATCATGTTAGTACTGTATCCTACCACTAACTCACTTCCACCCACGCACTACTACCCCACTCTTCAAATTCACTCACCTAAGAATCTAATCAGTCCTTAGTCCCCGTGGCCTACCGAAATTAAAATACTACTACTAGCTTAGCTTAAAATTGAGTTAAAGCTCTTATCAGGAGCAACTTTCTTTTCCTAATTAGAGTAAAAATCTCCCTGGAGCAACTTAAAAATGAAAGTGAGTGATTATTTGTCATTATGAACACACCACAGCACAGTACACAGTGCACCACAACGACATGTGACCACCAATGATCTTTTGGGGAGACACAAATCTAAGGTATTATTTGTTTGTAGTTAGTAGTGAGAGACAGTAACAGCACTTCTCCAATCTTACTTTACTAACTACTATTAAAAAAATTGTAAAAAATTAAAATTTCCTAAAATAAGTCTATATTACCTAAAAGCAAGGCTCTTAACCACAAGCTGCTTTACAAAAACTGTCCCTGTAATTAGGAAATCTAAGTTGTCAATAAAGAGCATCTGAAAAACAATGTAACTACAATGTATTTATATTTTGAAACATTTGTCTGATGCAATTGGCCAAAGTAAATATGGCTTGGGACATGGACAGTATTTTAAAAAGTAATAACTTAGCTGTGAGTAACTTAATTGATTAGCAACTGTAAATTGTTAGCTGTTGATGGGGCAGTTGGTAGTGTAACTGATAGGGGATTGCAAGTGAAACACAAATAAATCACCTACTTATTTAATTTAGGTCTCATTTTAGCATAGAGAACAGATTCCCTTGATGGGAGCACTGATGTACATTGCTCTAGATAAAAGCATCAGCCAAAAGCCATGCATGTAAATATCATGGGTAAGTTTATTGATGATTTCAGACCCAAGTATATGGGAGATTTATATAAAAGTGCTAATAGTGATCGCACATTTTGGTGAGACTTACCTGTTTGAAGCAGAAGGGCATAGTCAGAACACTGACTCCTACAATGCTGTTGACAACGTTCATGATAAGACCCCAGTTAGACGACGTCATTGTTGCTGTCCGGGAGCAGGTGCTTTATTAACAGGGTACAGAAATAGTGTAGTTCAAACTTTATACTGAATCTTTTTGTGAGTTTTGGCGGGTGTTCCAGCCAGTAAAGCCTCGGCTATGTCGCTTTCTTCTCCCTCACAAATTTGTGACGTGGCGCTCTGGAGGAGACAGCCAACACATCTGGCGAGTAACTGGTTAAAAGCGACATACGTCACATTCAAATCCATTTTACTGGTCTCTACAATGCGTCTAATATCGCACGTCTGTGTTGGAGAATTTAAACCTTACCTAAGCTCGCAAACTTTTACTGCCAGAGTCCTGTTGCGCACCGCGTCCTCAGTTTAACCTTCGACATCTTTTACGTGACCATCTGTAGCGCTTAATTTTCAAAAGTCCCACAAAATAATAAAAATCCCCCTTATCCAAACGTGAGAAATCAAGTAATTTTGGATATGCCGCTTCCTTGTCAAATATATCAGTTAGGGTCCTCGGTTCGTAACCAGGAAGTGCGCGAGTGGGTGTTTAGAGAAACAGATTCCTGCTGAGTGCTGCCCCAT
Source organism: Distichodus sexfasciatus (assembly GCA_032718565.1). Lineage (NCBI taxonomy): Eukaryota > Metazoa > Chordata > Actinopteri > Characiformes > Distichodontidae > Distichodus > Distichodus sexfasciatus. The sequence goes on along the minus strand of JAVGVS010000021.1, from coordinate 716,228 downwards.
GTGGCCTGGAGGAGAAAATGAAGCCCTTCCACGATAAAGCTCGGTCAGGACGTTAGTTCAAAAAAAGCACCGCCCAGTGTCCTTTTCTAACCTATTTTATTTTTACATTGCTGAAAAACGCTGGAAATTAGTGGAACGACTACACCCATAATCTTTTAGCAATTTGTTTCTACCTTACTGGAAAACGCTGGAAACGTGTTCGTAATAAACTAAGAAAATACAGCACGTTAATAGACATATACTGTATAAGAGACATTTTTATACAAGCAATGTGCGTGGACACTGCACTTTTGTTTTGTGTATACAGATACAGTATTACAGATTTATACAATACAGATTAAATTAACTTTAACTTTATGTGAACTATTTGACATTTTAATGCAGTCTCATAAGTAAACAATGGCGCAAAAGTGTTGCGATATTTTGCGATGGGTACTTATCATACACAAACCTCGGAAAAATAGTACACCATTGATAACGACAACAAAGGGGCTAGACAGAAAACGCAAAACAAGGCCCGACGAAGATTCATGTCATCAAAACTATTACCAGTGGACAATTAAAAACAATTAAAGGTGTTACAGCAAACTTCCGCGCCATCGGAGAGAGGGTTTAGGCACCTCCGATTCTGGGAGCAGCCAAGCGGTAATCGCTATTTAAAAGTCTCAGACGAGCACATTTCACTACTCTCCTAGTTGTATATATAGCTACGTACGCGACTTCGGCTTCATTTACACCAGGGTATGTCGAAGTTGACTTACAAAATACGCACTTTCCCGTGCATTCTTACCGTAACGTGGAAAACCTGGTATTAAATATTACATCGTCAATGGTTGCTCATATTTATCGGCATAAATCACAATTAGTACGACTGTGTAAAAACAAATGTTAAATGTATGCCAGATATCTACAACAGGTTGCACATTTAAATATAGTAGTGTATATATGTATTATTATTATTATTATTATTATTATTATTATTATTATTATTATTATTATTATTATTATTGTTATTATTATTAATTGCTATTAGCATTTTTTATTGGATAATTATTATATTACAAATAAAGGCAATGTTTAAAATAATAATAAAGGCAAGGGTTTTAACATCTCTGACAGAGCAGATCAATGATAATTCTAAGGGGTGGGGGCAATGCAACAAACTGAAGAAAGAATGCAACCTGAGAAAATGTTACACTACAGCACTTACTTCATTTAGAATTTACAACAGCATTATATTGATAGCTTAGCTGGGGTTTTACTTACTTGTTGCTAGTTTCAAAAGTAACCTTACTAGAATGTTTTGTCTTAACCATTAGTTGTTTGTACAATTTGCTTTTCTTGTTTCACATGTTGATTTTTAGTTTTGTGGTGTTTCACTTTTAACTTTGCTGACACAAGGAATTTTAAAAAGTAATCTTCAGATGTCCTTTCATAAAGGGTCTAATGTACCCTGTGCTAAAATACGCATTTAATGAAGCATTGAAGCACTTTTCTTTTTATAAAAAAAATTTGGCCAGCTCTTATTATGGGTGCCACTAAGATACTTATAGGTTATTTTGTTCTCAGTAAAGAACCTTCCTAAGACTATTTGACCACAGCCGTTGTCTCCTGATTTTAATGTGTCAGGGAATGTGTGCTGCAAAATGTAGTACCTCTCAGAGTTCTCTAACACACAGCCTTAATAGATATGTGAAGATCATATCGTCGTCACATCTGTCATCACTTTCTTAACACAGATCATACATGATGTTATTTTATTTATACAGAGATTTGAGCAGGAAAGGGAAACAGGAATGAGCGATGTTGATTTGCAATTGGAGCTCAGTAGAAGAGTAGTAAAGCTGGAGAGGTGAGGTGACCGGTGTATACCAGAAATGCATTAACGCAGTCTCTAAGGACAGGATTGGAGACTGCTGTTTTAGGGGGTTGTGTTTAGATGGGAGACAGGAAAAGTCTGGCTATTGTGTAGCACTGGCCTCCTAACCAAACTGACAATTCAGTTTATTGGCTGGAGGGTCTTGTCACTCCACACCTAATCCCTGAAGATTAGAATTAGGTCCTAGCAGCAGAAGGGGAGACAGGGGGAGCAGACCTGTAGACCGGCAGGGCAGATTGCAGTGCAGATTTGAGGGGTACTCTGTCCAGGATGAAATTAGACACAGGCACACGATTGAACTGCTGACCTCAGAGGGAAACCCCTGGTCAGTGTGGGGTCAGGCAAGCACAAAGCGGAGCGCTGAACTGTGAGAGGTCAAGCATGCATGCTGCTGAATGAGAGTCTTTGTGAGCTCAGGCATGCACAAAATTTCCCATCAGCCACCAAACGTCACAGAATCCCCCAGGAACTGAAGGAAGGGGGACGAAACCTGCTCCAACCCTTGAGAGAGTATGTGTGTGTGTGTGCGTGGCCTTATGCATTTCTGTGTGTTGGGGGTGGGGGATGACCTCAGAAAGGACACACACAAACTACCTCAGTAATCACATTTAATTACACATCAACCAGGCCTTTGAATGGGGTTTTTAATGCAGAAGTCTTCAGGAGACAAAAAGACTGACATGGCCAGCTAAACTTTGCCTGGCATTGTCCTTAAATCTATCAAACCATTCTCTTCTAAACATCAGCAGTGCTACAAGACTTCAGATAACGGCTATTATGTTGATAATCATGAATGAAAAGAACAAAAGCTTTTTATATAACAAGAGTGGTATGCCATTCAACCAAAGGTCAGAACCATTTTATAATTAAAGTGTGAGAGAATGTTGAGGCCAAATACAATCCACAGTACCATAACCTTAGGGATATCTAATCGCTCAGGCCCTTAGCAGAAACCACTGGTCTAAGAGACAATTATATTTGTCATAAACTATGTACTCATTTTTACCTAAATCTTTTATTGTTGCATTACAGAATTATTTTTGAACTGAAAGCTATTTATTAATTTTAAACATTTTATGTATAATAAAGTGTGAAACCATAATGGGACAGACAAACTTTTGCAGAGCAGATCAGAGTCACAGACACTTATTTAGGGTCTAACTATTGACATGACTTTGTCTTCTCAATGTCATTCACAGGCATTGCACATTTATGTGGCATGTGTGACCGGATAGTAAAAGTGTCACTATGACATTTACACCATTTGGTACAGCTCAATCCTCTATGTCAGACATACTGTACTTCTCCTGAACTGCAAGTAAACTTTAGATGCACAAGAAGTCAGATGTATCAGTGATAGTGTGCACTTGTTTATAAAGTTTGACAGTGTTCACAGGGCTACAAAACTCAAATTTAATGTGAACTAAAAGGAAACAGAGTTTTTTCCTATCATGTTGTTTGTGCAAGAGATATTTGAGATATTTAACGTGTGTAAAGAAATGTCTCTCTTCATTAAAGGGCATAGGTGAACAGACATGGTAGGCGTCTGTGCTTGACAGGCGGCTATTTCACAGGCCTGAAAACCTCCGTCCTCTCTGCCCTCCTTCTTTCCTTCTTCTGTCCTGTGCTTTTCCATATCTTCATCTTTAATGTAAGGGCATTTCAATTAGCTCTTCATACTGCACTAGTTAACTAAACCCACTCAAACACCAATGAAGTAGTCAGAAATGCCCATAAATCCCTAAAGTAAAAGACAAACTCATAAAAAAGGAGGGGTGACAAGAGTTGCGCTGATGGGTTGATCTATATACGCTCTCTAGCTCAGCTTGCTCAAGGCTAGACTCTCAAGCCTGCCATATATCAGCCACTAGGGATGCAAAGCCCCGTCAATGGCTGGGCCTGTTACCTGTAGCCAGGGCAGAAAGAGCCCCTGTGTTGGGTCCTGCTGAGTCGCTCCTATTAAAATCCCTCCATGAAGCATGGCTGTGTGTGTGAATGCCAACACCCAACTGATTTTTTGATATACAGCCTTGGTGGGGGGGGTTCACAGAGAAAGAAGGCATCTCATAACTGTGTGGCTGTTGGTGTGCTTCAGAGGTATCAGATTGCTTAAAAATAAAAGATCTATGAGGACCTTATGAACAATTTTAGAAGCAAAATGTTACAATGAATATGCTTTGATTTCATCTTAGTTTACTCATTATTTTGCCACAAAAATACCTGTACCACCACATACCACAGGAGATGTTTCTGCTGCTAGTTGTCTTTTGCTGACAATTCTGTAAGTATCAATATAATTATAAAATGTGTGTTTCGGTCACTTATTTGGTAACCTTACCATGTAAAATATACAATTAAGTGGCAAAGAAGGACACACCAAATACAATCAGTTACTTGGCAGTAAATTACAATGGTCAGAAGTGACACATAAAGACATGTCTAGTGCTTCTTCTCTGTATTTCAAAACAATGTATTTTGGATATTATCTGTAGTACTTCTAGTCCCCCCCGCCAAGATTTTCTCTTTCTCTGACTGAGTGCAACAGATGGAGCTCTGGGCAACCCATCTCTTTGTTCTCATTCTCCCTTCACTTATTCTGTTCCCCCATGAAGAGCAATGACAACAGCTTATTCCACATGTGTATCTACATTGTATCAACATTTTCAATGTAATACAAAATTTGTGAAAAGATTGATCCAAATATGTTTAAAATGCCCTTTGGAATGACCCAGGACATAGTTTCAGAGTGTCAAATACCTAACTGCCACTAAAGATCACTTCACTTTAAAGGTACTACGTTTTGCTTTTAAGAAACATTTTTGTGCATTTACGGGACCAATGGCAAGAGTATAGCAAAATGATATCTTTTTATACAGTGTGTACTTTGCCAAATATCAGTCAGGGATCATATGGATTTGTTTTTTGCAGGGTAGAGCTTTTGTTGGGTATTGGAAATGTATTAAGAAACCATAGAATTCCTGTACATTTTTGATAAGACACCAACATTGTTCTCAACAGGTGGATTCTGTGTGTTTTTGCACTGAGCGTGCAGCCCTGGGGTAGAAACCATTGGCAAGTGATTACAAAGACCTCAGCTAACCTAATTATCAACAAACAAGATGTGTTGGCATTGCCACAGACTCCTGGTCCCCCACTAGAACTGGCCTGGCTGGCATCAGAACACACTTTTCACACTGTACTTCTCTTCTTCTTTCATCCAACCCGTTTTCTTCTCTTCGGGAACTCTCTAAGTCCATTTTCTCTGATTTGCTCTTGGGAAAACACTCTCATCCCTTTTATGCCTGGTTTACATATCTCTCACTCCGTAATCTTTGCCTAGCCCCCTCTTCCCATTAATAGAGAGCCAGCTGTAGAAGTGAGCAGGAGTCAAAACACATCAGGGATTTTATATTGACCCAAATGGCCACACAGCGGTGACAGGATAGAATCAACATCCATCCATTTTCTCAGCATCCTCTATACACACAGAAGCACACACACAAAAGCTCCTGATACATTGGATTCTCAGCCCCCCTTCTCATGCTCCCTCATTCTCTCACTCTCACTTTTTATTGCTCTGCTTCCTCCTCCTCCCTTGTTCTGTCATTCAGAAATATGAGGAGATTGCTATAGGACAGCTGGCGCCAAGAGTTTTGGAGTTCGCCAAAGAGAAACACATTATGCTGCACTAAACAGGAAGTGGCTTTTTAAAATAGCAATAAGTAAAATTTAGACAGAGCAACCGATTCCTAGCAACACTTTGCTTTTCTATTTCCTGCTAAAAAAAAAACAGTATGAGTTATGTGTATGGAGATGTCCAAGGATTCCTGCATTCCTGATCAGATTTCACATAATCTTCACAGCATGGGAACTATGTTGTATGTGCCCATATGTGTTCAGTGGATATTTGATCAAGTGTATGTGTGTGTGTGTTTACTTTGTATAGTGAATGGCCATGGCATTGTGCACTGGAGTGAGTGCCCTGGACAGAGACAGCAGCCATCCACATGAAAGCTTGCACTGTCTTCCCAATCTCGCCTTTGTTCTTACACTAGCCTGATCAAGGGCAGTCTTTATAGGCTCCCTCAGCCCTGCCCAGACGCACTTTCAAGGGGATATTTCTCCTCCATGCCATCTCCCTCCTTTCTTCTCTTGTCTCTGAAATTTAGCTCTGTAATGTTTTCTCTTTTTGAGGTAGGGTAAATGCAGAAAGCTAAAGGCTCCTTCTGATGTGTGCTGGTCGTTGTGGGTTACAGCCTCATGGATGAAGCTGGGTCAGGATAAAGAGCTTTGGGCTGGAATGCGGCAGAGGTGACCGATGTGGTTACAGAGTAAAACCGCTGTCCCTTTGTCATTGTGTTTTCCTCCCTGCGCTGGTTTTGAGAGTCCCAAAACAAGGCGGCTGCTCTTTGTTTTCTGTAATGGTAGTTATTTGCTTTGCAGTGTGCAGCTTGCGCCAAGGTCACATTTTTCAGCATGGCTTTGAGCTCAAAGCCACACAAAGGAGAAGAAGTGCCCTCAGTGCACGTAAATATTTGGGCGCTGGGTTAAGTGTGGGTGGCCCGCTTTGCCCATGACAGGGAGCTGGCATTGCCACGGGTACAAAGAGACAGCATGCTGTCTCCAGTGCCCCCGTCACCCACAACACCTTTAATGCACAATGAACTCTTAGGAAATTGACCACAGATGAAACGCAAGTTAATAAAAACAATAAGCCACTTTTGCCAAATATTCATCACAAGTTAGAGAACAAAATAATCTTGGAAACTACATTTAAGTAGGCACATGGCAAGGATTCTTCTTGAGTAAAATGACCCCCTCAAAAGCTGCTAAATGAGCAAAAAACCTTGTATAGACTCAGACCTGTTCAATAATGTGGCTAATGAAGAATAAAAGCTTGGTTTAGCATGAATCATAAACTCACTGCAGTATGTAACAATGCATGCACAGAATTAAATGCATAAACAGATATTTCTATCGCGTAAACTTCCACAACATATAAAAAGTACAAAATTAGGGGAAAATTCAAGATTATGATGCTATACAACACAGAACAAATGCATACACTCACATCTATATTGCTATGCTGAAATAAACTGGAGTAAACAGAAACATTTACTGAACTACAAAAAAAAAAAAAAATAACTATACAGCTCTGCTTTTTTTGCTTTAACATACGTGACCCAGTCCACCATCTGCTTATCAATGCTCTCACGAATAAGGTGTGTTCATGGCAAAAAAAACCACATATAGCTCATAGCATTTGAAGACAAAATTACCCCTAGTCCACTAGTAAGGCAGTGTCCTTTAGTACCATACATCCATGGATCCAAATGTGGAATATGTTGCCCTTACCGCCTGCTCTCTATCCACTGTACCATTAAAATGTACATAATAACCGTGCTCTGTTTTTCCCAAAACATAATGCACTACGGGTGAGAAAAGTTAATTTAAAAGAGTCAGAGTGGCTATTTACGACTACTCAAGACTGTTTAAGAGCAGGCCGGATTGTCTGTGCTGTGGGGTCACATTTTGGGTGAGTGAAAGGTTGCGGGATGTCAGAACCAGGGTGAAAATGCCCACTGGGTAGATGGACATGCAGCACAGCAACATGTGGGTGTACTTATACCTGACCTGAGCGGCCTCACCCCAGCCCTGCCTTGCAGTTGTCCTCTAATCACAGTCTCCATGTCCTCAAGCTACACAGTGTGGTCAACAGACATTCTGGCAGCATTAGGGAAACTTTGCTTGCCTGCCTAAACTTTTTTCCCCCCTCCCTCAGCTGAACCTCACTGGGTGACCTCAGTCTGGCCTCTCACTCACCCCAGCCTCTGAGCTTCCAGCGCCTGACCAGAACAACTTAACATTCTGCAGTTCTCTCCTCCTCAAGCAGCCAAGAGGAGCATCAGGCTTTTGCCTGTGTTTCTTTGAGAGAGCAGGCAATCATTTCATTTCCAAGCAATAAATCTAAAAGACTTTCGTTCTCCCTGCGCCTTGCTGGTTTGTGTATGTGTGTGTGTGTGTCTGTGTGTGTGTGTTGGTTCACTGCCTGCTGCACGCTCGAACCACAGGTTGCGCATTTGGTTTTAATTGCAGCCGTTTCAGAGTCTTGTGCAAATGGAAAGCACATGGTCACCCCTCCACCTGCCTCCAGTCAGCTACTGACAGAAACTTTGCAAAGCCACACCGACCCAAATAGAGGGACGGGAAGAACGGATGTGCAGGAAAGATTTTTCAGGAGATTTGTTTTCTGGAGAAGATGGGAGAACATATGCATTGATATACAGAGAGTGAGTATCAACAGACAAGTAACAGATTAGACAAGTAGCAGGACTAAGCTTTTACAGCCAGTGCTCTGTGTGTGCAATCCTTAGCCTAATGCACTAAAGGCTGCAATTCCACATTTTACAGGCAGGGGGCGCAGTGCTATTTGGGGTCTGTGCTGGCTATAGAGGCTCCACTTCAGAAAAAGGTTTGGACATGTGTGTGTCTGGATGGCTTGATAAGAAACACATGCAATCTCGTCAAAGCGACTCCTCTCGTATGTTTCCCTTTGCAGAGGCGAGAACATAAACAAGCTGATTCAGATTAAAGAACACTTTGTCAAAATATTTAAACCCACACAACCCAGGCTGAACTGAAATCCGCGGGAATATGACTGCTGCCCCATGAGATACCTGCCTAAATACTCGACAAGAAAGACTCTTTGATGGTGCAACTGAAGCAAGCAATGAAATCTGTTTTTAAATGAGATGAAAGACTCAGAGGTAATTAGGGAAAGGGAAACAAGTGAGATGACAGAAAGCTTTCCATCAGCCAGATCTATTAGTACAAGGACAGTCTGAGCCATGTCATTATGAGAAGTGTGTGAAAACATGCTTAATGCCGTTAGTGTTGTGAGAAAACCTCCCATCTCTGAAACAACAACTTTTCAAGATAGAAATGAAACATCTGGGTTTTTTACAGTTTGGGCCTAATTATCACAAAAACATCAAGGTGTTTTGAGTATTTTTTAGCCCCATGCTCAACAAAGTGCCTGGAGGATTTAAAGTTAGCTTGTTAAAAAATCTGCAAAAACATTTGAGCATGTCTTTCAGCAGGTGCGGCATCTCACCTAAAATAGATAATGAAATCAAACTGATGTGTAAACCAAATTAGGTGTACTGAATCAATTGTGAAGCAATAATTAATTGCTTGTTTAAATGAATTAAGGTGCAAAATGTATATAAGGTGAACAATTTCCTCTTGCTGAAAGAATTAATTGGAAATCTAGTGAAAGTGTTGCAATTGAAAAATACATAAGCATCCCCACTCCACTGAGCTCCAATATACAGTAAAGTGTGTTTTGTACTCTGCAATGTGATCAACTTACAGGCTGCAAATGTTTTTTTATTTTGACTTACATTCATATCATGGGTAATGCCTTTTTAATGTAATTAGTGGATTTTTATCCCATTTTTAAAAAATTGCACTTTGTAATGACCCTCATGTAAAATACCTACAGATATTTTTGTCTGTCAGTGCTTGATTAATCTTTAATTGCAAAGAAAAGAGAATATTTATTATTTTAATATACATCTGTACACATCCACAAGTGTTTACTATTACCTTTATAAAGTGTATGTTGGATATTCTTCATTATTGAACAAAACAGATTTCACATAAAGATCATCTTTCATTTCATTTGGAGTCACTCAGCTCTGCTCTGGATTTCCTCCGCCCACTTATATTTATACCACTCTGTTTCGTTAAGGAAAACCTAATCTTCTCAGCCCTTCTGAGACCACTGCCAGCCATCCAAATGAGTTTCAAATGTTCACATTATTTATGATTGGGTATCAGTTCACGGTACAAATTCCTTGCAGATGTTTGCATCTTCTGTATGTGTATGTATAGATGTGCATCTGGTGTGTATGTGTGTGTCTTGTATGAATTATACATACAGCAGGTGTTACTGTTTACTGCTAAGCACTGCTTGTATGTCACTTTGTGGCATGCTCCTATCAGTCTACAGATATGTGGTCCTAATATGTGAACAAGTTGGGCCCTCTGCAAATTAATTTAAAGTTAGGGTTTAATAGACTAATATTTGATCAGAATAATAGATCTTCTGTTGCTGTTATTCTGTGTCTTTATGCATTGTGCTGTTTCCTCAAACAGTAAATTCTAAATTACTGTTACAAAAATTGTAGCTCAACTAGGTTTTTATTTAAACCAAAATGGATGAAGTCGGTCTCTTTAATGTTATGTAAGAATATGTAATTATGCTGATTGCTTAGACTGCATTAAGAAACATCATTGGCAAAGGTTGCAAGAAAAAGTCCCATTATCTGTTTGATCTTGAGTGTGGCTCATTTAACAAACCAATATACAAGGACAACAAATGCATAAATATTGGACTACGATAAAAAGTAAACAATACACAAATATATAATTGCATAAAACACAATGCTTTTAACAGTTTAAGTAAAAAAAAGAAAATGGGGTTTAGGTTTCTTTTTCTTGCAGTTATCTGCAGTTCTGCACATGGTCTAGTTAGGCTCAATAAAGGCCCTGTTCATTCAGACCATATCTAACACTTCAAACAGTCTATTTTAGCTCCTAAGCATATGATAACCCAGTCATCCCTTGTTGTTCTATAGCCCTGATGGGGGCTGCCACTAGCACATTCTCTTTATTGTTGGTCAGATGAAATGTTTTTGGACACCCAAATTCAGACCTCCTACCTTTTTTCTCTGAGCTGAGGGACTGAGGGTCATCGTTTGAAAAGTTAGCAGTTTTTTTGTCTTAGGCCAATAGGGGGAGACTTCAAAAGTGCGTCTGCGTCTGAGTATCGCAATACAGGACAACCTTCCCACACCTTATGATCACACTTTGATTTGTAAGCCATTTTAGACTTTTTATCCAGCACTTAATCATTTTACATGTGTTGTTCCATAAATTCATAAAACTCACTCAATTTTCTAAGTATTAAATGTAATGATTCCTTCCATTTTCTTTTTTTTCAGTTCCAGTTCTTTTTCCAGGCCATTTGTTAGCTAGACTGGATGACACAATGTTATCATATGATTGAGAATGTGTACAGAGGATGTAGCCCACAATGTACTCTGGCAGCTGAACAGACTCACAACTGCATGTCCTCACATGCATACACAACTGGAGTTACTGTGTGCTTTGGGGTACAGCACACACACACACACACACACAGACACCCATACACTGTAATGAGGGTGGAAAATGAGATGAAGTTGCAGAAAGACTTAAATGAAGAGAGAGGCAACACACATGACCTTCCTTGCCGCCTTCTATTCTGTCCCAATATCAGGTTTTTCCATCCCTGTGTGTTGTGCTGGTTTACCCACACAACTTATTCATCATGACTTTCTAATATTCATTAATACTCTCGGCATTATTAATGTAATTGTTTACATTGCTTCTGTTATGGGTAAAGTAAAGCAAAGACGTAAAGATTATATGTGACAACAACTTGCAGAATGAACAACCTTACCTGGACCTTCCCCCAGTTCTTTTCTCCATTCGCAATGAGCCCCACTCCTCTGCCCAAAGCCTTTCCTTCCTGACACACCTGCCTCCTTGATCTCTTACACCACTTCAGAGGCAGGAGTTTTTCAGACTTTTATTTGGTGTGTCTGGGACAAAGCTTAGCGAAAGCATCCACGGAAATATGTTCTGCCCCCTAGTGAGTGTCCCTCTGTGAGGTTGCATCTCCTAATATAAGAGGAAATAGGAGAGTTTTTGGCCCATTAAGACAACATTTAAATGTGCTCTTGAAGCTGACAAGGGACAAATGTTGCTTCACTGAATGCGATCTGATTTTCATTTGATATTGAAGGTGCTGTGGTGATGCCATTCAAATTTGCACTAGGATGGTAGGGAAACATTACCCTGCTGTTACATATGATTCTCTTATAAAGGATTTTCATTCTAAACATTTTGTGTTTTTAAAAGAGTAGGACACCTAATTAAATATAACCATATCTTTCAGATGTTTAGACAATTCACTGCCATTGTGCTGCCATTCTGAAGTGTCTAATATATTGCTTTGAGACTTTTAATAAGATATTTTAAATGTGACACTGTATTAAGAATCTATCAAATTTTCTGATGACAGCAGTACATTTATCATATTTAAAACAAATCTTTTAGATTCAGAAAATTAACTTTGAGGACAGTGTTCTGACTCATACAATTACTTCAATGGACTGAGACATAATTAAGAAATCCTAAGAGACTCCTGTCCTCTGCAATTTACATCTTGGCGCCTCTTCACACCACAAATTTGCATGTTAGAAAAAAATAGTGCAATCTAATTTCACAGATGTACAGGTCTGAGACACAGATCTTTAGTGTAGAAGCATTTGTCTTTTCAACAGCCTCTTTATTATGTTGCCAAGTGTAATGCCACTTCAGATGATAATGGTATATCCATTTGCTCTAAATGTCATATTGCTGAAACCATGGAAGGATAACCTCAGGTTTGCTGCATTCTGTGCTGTGCTATTCTTTATTTTTTGCATGCATGTTGAGTCAATGCATTATGATACAGCCCTGGGAAGCGTAATTACATTAGGTGGAAAAGATGTTGTGGGTAAGTGTGCGTAAGGGAAGGGGGGTTCATCCTATTTTGTGGAAATGCTGAAACTCCAGGAGGTCCAACAGCCAATTAAATAAGCACCAATCCAACTCCTCCCTACCCCCACAGATCCTGCACTCTCAAACTCTCTGTCCCACCCCATTCAATGCTCATTCCTCACTGAGAGAGAGAGTGGGGGTGTTAGGAGGGAGAGTGGGCGGGAGAAAAAGAGAGATTTTCCACTGAAATCTCCAGTGCGTCTGTCTGCCAGTCATAGCCATGGGCCACAGAAGGTAGAGCAACCAGACCAAAGAGCAGAGGAAGGGGGTTGAGACTTCAGATATGCCCAGTAGCCTACACGTCAGTCGGGTATTGTCTGCAGAGACTCTAGAGAGCACAGTTTAGCCCAGAGGTCTTTAAAACACAGGCATTGCCATCTACTGCCCAAGCTGTAAGGGAGGGGTAGTGATAGAATTTTTTTTTTATCACAAGAATATAAGTGTGACAGGTGTATGGCCAAGCATAGTCATTCTACAACTCATTACACAATTGTACTAAACATTTCCTTTAATGTATTCATATTTGTTGATACAAATCAAATTCTTTTTTTAATTTAATAGCATATTTTTAGTCTGAACAATGTTGTCTGATAAATGCTATAAAGGCACATGTATATGGAGTCTTCAAACATTTGAATATATCCGAAATCGGGTTATATCGAATCTTTATTTATGCAGGAAAACAAAAAAAACAGCGACAACATATTTTGTATGAGAGTGGAGTTCATACATGTTCAACGATGTTCATAGGAAACGATTGTTCAGCTCAATATTTTTCTTAATTTACTTTTAATTCCATATAATTTATTTAATCAATCTAAAACTGAAACATTTTATATAACTTAAAAGTACACAATTTTTTAAATTAAATATTCTGAAGCCTATTTCAAATATTCTAGTATTCACTTCAGTGTTTAATCCAATTGAATTTGAGGTAAAATATTAAGAAGTACTCTCTGTCCAATACGAATTTCAGTAGTCAGTAGTTTTTTATTTGTTCATTTTTTCTTAGGTGAGGCATACCAACATGAGGGTCAAATAAAATGAAACAGCTATTCCATTGCAACTCAGTGCTTCAGGTCTGGTTTCTCCCACTTCCATTTAGACTAAAGTAGACAAAAAAGTAATCACTTCTCCCCAAAGATCTAAAGCTTCCATCTTTCTCTGAATCTGTGTTTGTTAAATCTGACATTAATGAAGACTTTAATTTAAAATCGTTCATATTTACATTATTTCCGCTCCACATTATTATACTTATTAGGTTGCGATGTACGCGAAAGAAAAAACTGAACTTTTGCAGTATCCCTTGAAGTAAAGAGCAAATGGTCACAGAACCACGGCGAATGCGGGCCTTGTTTCCAGCGTGAAAACAAACCATCGAGTCTCCTTCCACCGAATTTGCAAGTTTGTGTTGCATCAGTTTGCAGTATATTTTAAGCCTAAAATGAGATTGAGGATCGCACTGATGACTGAATTGTTGGTACAGGCTTAATAATGTACGTGCATTGCGAAGGCTTCACTAGGTTTGTGGAAGTTTACGTACTTCACTGCAGGCAAAAAAATATTCTGGTTGCCGTTTTTCTTATTAAGATTAACCATCGCTAAGGCATCATTTAGACGCAACCAAAATTAAAGCTCGCAAAACGTTCAATGCGTTTCATTAATCATAACATTCTAGGCTCCGGCTTAAAATATATTTCAAATGGACGGGGAGCTTCTAATATCTGACTAGGGTTTAAATGCAGTCAAAGTACAAAGCAACGTGTTTCTGCATACGATAGATGCTGCTATGAGAAAAGGTGTAAACACTTAATTTGGTTGTATTGTGTTGCATGTTGTGCGTGGAGGTGAATGTGGGGCGTGTAGGATGGCTGCCGCTGGGGGGCGATAGAGGCCCCGCTCGGCTCCCAGTGTCTGGCCTCACGGACGCGTCTATGTCCGGGGTTTTGATCAAGTGATGAGCGGACGGGCCAGTCTGCACAAGGAAGTGTTATGAATTATATGTTTAAGGATAAATAGAATGTTTTCTTTCCTAATAAAATAATTTATGTGGCTTCCTTTCCATTAAGTGCAGCCCAGTGTGTGGTATTGCAGCGATCCGAGGAACGACTTCATCGTGTCAAGCGTGTCGCAGGTTTTTCAGAGTTGAGCAGACAAAACAAACGAGTGTTAAATCTGTATGATTAATTAATGATAATCTGTTAATTGAAATTATTTTTCGTTTAACATTTCAATTTAAATGTGTGAAAATCTTGTGCTCTAAGCATGAAATGTAGGCTATTGCCGTTAAAAGGCAATGTATTTCTCATTTTCTTAAGTTTAAGCGCATTTCTAGATTGGCATATTTGTATATCTGTAATCATTTTCAAAAACTGTAGCCGTCATTATATGTTCGTTCTTTTGCTATATAAGGCCTACATTATTCAATGGCGCCACACATAAGCTTTGTGTTTGTCTCATTACCTATCATATCATTTAAATTATGTAAACAGTTCTAAATTTCAGGCCTGAAAAAGACCGCATTTAATTAATATGAGCCACACGTTCTTACTGCATTCCATATTATAGTCCTGAGTTATTTCGTCCAGGTCGATATACTGGCCCAGCAGGTTTAGATCTTTTACTGATGATAACATTAGCGTCATGTAACATCCTAACGACAAGTTGGGAACATTATTCAAACAAATTATCGTTTTTAAAAAAGTTTATAGGGTATAAACAGGGGATCATGAACCTATATGGAGTACGGTAAATAACAACACTGTAACTCCAATCACTCATTAAATATTAAGACATTTGTTTGGATATTGTCGGAGTTTGCATGCTTTTGGCCTGTGAATTTAACAATTTTATGATTTGGACAAGAACATGTGCAATTAGGCATGAAGGATTCTTTTCTCAAAAAGTTATTTTTAACTTATATCTTAACCATACCAGGACATAATGAAATTATGAAAGATAATATGTTGATTTATTTTACATTTAGCCTTTTCCTCCAAGATTATTAGTATTGTTGTTATCGCCGTCATCATGTTCATACTCTAAAGCTCCCCCTCCTGCTCAAGTCACTTTGAATTAACTCGACAAACTGGACGCTCGCCGTTTCACTACCCCACGTCCTCCATTGTTCTGGATCTTAAAAATACAACTAAACAGACTGAGGAACCTAAAAATTAAAAAAAAAAATCTTATACTGCCTGCTGCGGGCGCATTTGCATTTGTTATGGAGCATGGCATAAAATGTTTTATTTTTTAAGATTTTAACTCTAAACTCAATTGATTCAATTCTGTATTTTATTATTTCAATTATTAAAAATTAACTCCTGTCTCCCACCCTGTACTGCGTTTTTTGCACTTCTGTATAATCATATATGATTTTCATATTGTGAACATTGCACTACTGCACATCATTGGTTCAGATTGCACAGTTATTTATTCAAATCCATGGCACACATTCTGAATTTCTGTATCATTTATGTCATGATTTTTCTCATTCTGTGTTGTGTACAGATAAACCTTATGAATAACTACTGCATATCCTTGCACTCTGTTTAAAAAAGTCGATTTTTAAAATTTGTACAGCAATATCGGCTATATCCATATTCTTCTGTTTAAATTTGTTTCATTTACATATTTTTTTGCTCTCTTGATGTCGTAGCACCAACCACCAAAGCAAATTCCTTGTATGTGACGTACTTGTGAATAAACTTCATTCCGTTTCTGAATTTCAATTTTAAGTATTTTTGAAATTGATCTTTTACATATTTGCAGATTATTAGCTCAGGAAATTGAAAAACAGGAAAGTGAAAATTAAAATAATTGGATCATCTTCTCTGTTAAGGTCGCATGTTTTTCTTTGACTAAGTCTGTAAAATCCTCTTTCGCTGCGGACAGTAATATTGCAGACCTAGCATCGCGTTATAATGAGCATTGCTCAAAATGTCAAATAATCAATCAACAAATGTATAATTCATAAACAGTTTATTTTGTCAGAATTTTAAAACATACGAGATCTGTTTCATTGTTAAACAGACATGCAGGCCTATCTCGTATTACTAACAGGGTCAAATAAATACAGTGAATACACTTAAAATTTATGTTAAAATAGGAACTCTTTATTTTAACAGACTGGTTTCGGCGATTCTGTTGCATTTGAGAATTATAGAAAATTAATTATAATCGAGCATGTAATTATCTCAAATAATTAAACTACATCGTTCAAAAGTAAAATTCATGGTGTTTTACCATTCTTATGAACCATTACTCAGTTGAATAAACTACACATATCGATTAAACAAAAATCTTGGTTAATACATGTGATTGTTGATTTTTTTTTAACTAAAACATATTCGTCTGAATCGTTAATCTCTATGTGGTGGTACATTTATGTAGACTTCTTTAAACACACACACACACACGCAAACACACACACACGCAAACACACACACACACACACACACATACACACACTTCCTAGCTCTCCGGGTCTTAATTTAGTTTGCTGACTAAATGATGCACTGAACTGTAACATAACACTTAAGACAAATACAGCCTTAGTAGCTGCAGCCTTCAGTATTAATTCAGTAAATAAAAATGCCTGAAAAAAATGATTCGTACAAATATGATTATATACCAAGTAAACTACAGACTTTACTGTTGTCTTTTATACCCTTATTATATTATTTACTGCAGAATTTGCCTATGCGTAACCATCACATACTAGTAATAATCATTAAATTTGTCAGTGCCATTGGTTGTGTTCGTAATCTGTTTTCTCAAATTTTTGGTAAATTAATAGAAAGTAGTTTAACAGTGCATGACATTCTTTTTAAGGCCTTATACTGTATATATATATATATATATATATATATATATATATATATATATATATATATATATATATATATATATATATATATATATAAAATGTGGTACGCTGGAATTATAAATACGTTTATAAATACACTTGAATCAGCCTAATTATTTATTTATAACGTGAAATCTTACAGGCTGTCGCCTACTTTTTGGGAGTTGTCTCAATACTCTATATATACTATAAACAGGAAAACTTAATTTTTATCTTGGTCTTTGTACAAATATTTTAACAAGTAGCCTACACGTGTCCTCACATTTCTACAAACTACTTTACGAATATATTTAACAAAACAATATCAAATACTAACAACAGCTAAAAAAAATTCGAAAGTCGCGCCAAATCTCGCGTCCCTCGCCGCTTGTTACGTAGCAGATTCTCCGCGTGACCGCAGGGAGTAACGACAGTGCGCTATATGATTTAACATAAAGCAAAACATACCGTTACTTACACAAAGAAACCGCACCCCTTTGGCACCGCGTGCCTGCTTGACATTAAAACTTGCCTTCTCGTTTAAAATAAGGACTCCATGTCATTATTCGTCTTCCCGAGCTGAAAAACAGAAAGTGGCGATTCAGCAGCGATTGTGTAATCAGCCCTCCCCCTTCTTCTGACCAGCGACGCGCTTGCCTCCGCGAGTCGTTTCCCCGTAAATTTCCACCGAGAAGACTTCGAAGAATACGAAAGCAGTTCGCCTTGGTGTTCCGTCCGTGCAAAATCCTCCGCAGCTCCGCACCGTCTATTCCCGTCTATTTCCCGAAGATTTCCGTAAAAACTCGAGTGGACGTCGCCGAACCGCCATTCTGCTGAACGCACATTACAGCTGGAGCTGGAGAGGAGCCGAGGAGGGGGATCTATCCTCCCCACCCCTCCCACTCTCCTCTCAGTGCACACAAACTGCCGAGCTCACACGGGGAGGGGAGGAAAGCTTCCACTGGAGCGGCAGGAGGGAGCCCCGTCCAGCCGAACAAAAATCGTTACAAGGAATTTCCACTAAACATTGCACAGATTTAAGGGGAACCCGCATATTCATGATGCGCCGGGAACAACTAGACCACGTCGCAGTCATTATACCATTAGCACAAGAAATGCATTGTAGATTGTTAAGTGGCGGCGGCGATTTGCGGCACATTAATTAAATCTCTTTGCTTGAAATTATTTAAAATTACTTGCACAGTTGTAGGAGTGAAACATATGACACCACATATTATATTTGTACAATTATGCATATGGCAAAAAAACCTGAATCTCTACAACAGTGCAGTTTCTGTTTGTGCGTGGTCAGTACAACATCGATAAAAATGGCACATGTTCTTTGGATTAATAATTTAAAAGTGTGCTTATAATCTATCATTTTATTTATACAGCCTGCTCAAGAACGTTGTCTCTTTTCTTTAAAACCTCCAGAAAATATGCATTTATAGTGCAGTTTGTTTTGTTTTGGAATAATTTATAGAAATTTGGACTCGGTCTTTTTGTTGATATCTTGCACAGTCCTAGGTGCGAACGGTTTTAAATTTTATTACACATTGCACTTAGATTTTTTGTGACTTATAAATAATTAAATAAATATAAATATCTTAAATTGTAATGTCCCAGCACTTTGTACACACTAATATTGTATCTAACACGTAATTGTATTTAATTGACGGTCACCGAAATATTCAGATGAATGACTTATTTTCGGACTGAGAAATATTCTGAGGAGTCGAATTTCAAATTAATTACTGTGGGGATTCTAGCAGCCATAGCACGCACCTATGTAAACGCACCCAGGAGGACAACAGATTTATTTGCAAGAGAACTATTTTACCCCTCCTTCCTACCCTTCACTTGGTGATGGATGGGCGATCTCCCTTTGTCTAAATGCAAATAGACTTTAACTCTGAACTAATGGGTAACTCCGTAGAGGGGTGATTACTCGACGCCCGGGTTTATCTGCTTTTCTCGAAGCCCGTCTGTCACCAACTACATGACAATTGATAATTTGACGCACATTTGTCGCACCCACAGTATGTGTGAATTACTATCACACTCGAGAGAGTTGAGATTAATTGGCAGCTAAACTGCTTTATCAGCACTTTTATAACTAGGAGTGAAACGATACAAAGGACTGCACTCACACCCTCTCTTTTTATCTATTTATTTTTCTTTTAAGTTTAACATTATACTACATGGCGTACAGAACGCACAAGCGCCTACAAAACGCCCAAATGCGTAACAACAATCTTTGCTTTTTTAATCCTGGGCTTGGATCAATCACCAGTCGAATAATACAGTTGCAGTTTAATGCAAACGTAGCATTTTAACAACAAAATAGAAGTGTGATGGCCATATAAGCATAGTGTTCCAACAAACAAATCTGCATAATTGTGTCTTTTTAATATGATACTTCTAAACATTGTTGATTCTTCCTAACATTGCTATGTGCCCCAAAGCAAAGAGGGAATATCCCTGCAGCAACATATAAGAAGCCCCTTTATGAGCCGTAAAGAGCACAAATGCTGGATCTGAGGATGGAGGCATGATTTTGGGAAAGAATTTATGCTGTTCTCCAACACAGTCTTCAGGCCTTCCTAATGCATGCATGATACTGGCCTTTCTGGTCTGAGTCACCTTTTGACCTGTAGATCTAAATGATGAATTTTCTCTTCTCTACTTTGCCCATTGCTTTGGTAGAGAATGAGCCTGAATAGTTAAAAAATACACTATAAATTATAGCACACTAATTTCTATTTTAAAATTCTGTATTCTGATATAATTCTGATTTAAAGGATGACTATATTGAAAAGGACAGCGTGTGTGTCAGTGTACTTGTGTACAGACGTCCACAGGCCTCTGGCAATACTGCTACATTATGACCATATGGGTACTAAATTTGGATTCAGCCTACATTGCTGTGGGTAAGGTTACAGAGTGTGTGTGTGTGTGTGTGTGTGTGTGTGTGTGATGGCTCTATTACCTTTTGCCAAGGGCGGTGTTTGCTCTTGTAACCAGTAAAACTCAATGTCTGGGCACCATATAAGCCTTCCCTATGAAATATCACTCATGGGCTTCCTGTTCAGTGGTAAAGCAGCCATCAGGACTTGGAATTAATCTAAAAGAGAGACCACCTGTTGTAGAGAACAGAAAGGCACAATGAAAGCCATAATTTCATCCTCCTGCAGGATGTATTTAATATGGCTCGTCATGTAAAGTAACTAATCCATGTCATATAAAGCAGACTTTACAAAGAACACTGTCATTCGAAGGGCAAATATTGAAATGCCTATGAATACATGTAGTTTCAAATTCTGTGTCAAGCTCAGTGCAAAGTCTGCCTCACACATTTCTGGAATAGTAAGCTGCAGTTTCCCCAGAAACTACAAATGCTCATGCTGCCATGTCTGTGTTGCTGAGTCAAGCACTAGCTAACCCATGTAAGCCTCTTTCAGTAACACAAAAGTAACTGGTTTGTTCTTTCTGATCTGAGTAATAACATACATTTGCATTAAGTCATTGTGTAAAGATGAACACATTAGGAGAGCCAAATGGCATCTTTGTGGAGAAATACAAACGTGGGAAGGTTCTTGGGCTGTGCTGGATTTAGCAGCGTTTCGGGGACTGGTTTAGGCCACAATAACAAGTGTAAACACAGAGAAGTTGCATGATGTTTTGTCTGCACTTTTTAAACATGCCCACGCTTAGAGATAGATTAGGAGTCAGCAAAAAAGCACCAAGGAAGAGACAGAAAGAGACAAAGTTCATTGTTGCCTGGGTAAATTCACCACTTGACTGAGGTTCTCTCAAAGCCTGCAGCTGCATTCAGATGCCCTGACAAACTTTCCTTTTTCCCCTCAACAACAGCAGCCCCTGCTTCAGGATCACATGAGCTGCCTACCCTGCCACGTGATGGCGCTGCAGATGTGAGAAGGGCAGTTCTTTAGCAGCCGGGGTAAAAAGCAAGTGCGTCAGAATCGAGCGGGTGGGCACAATACAGACCCTGTCTCTCACTCCCAGCTGCTGTATTTAACAGCTGCAATAAAAGGGCTTATTTAAAAACGCTGAAAAAAACTGTAACAAATGCTGCTAAGTTTTTAAGAGATGTCTGTTTGCTTTTTCCCTCTGTATTCTAGGGGATTCAGTTTCATGCATATGTGCATCAAACTGGGACGCCTAGCCTATATTCCTTGTAGAATAAAAGGAATATGCGTATTTGTGAAATGTTCATATCAGTTGACTTTCACTCACTTTGATGTCATAGTTTATGGACTGATGCAATCGGGGGATTCTCCCCATCTGATAAAGGGCAAATGCATTTATTGCAATATTTTGAGCTGCTTGTGCCTCATAAGTCAGTATTCAAGTTGTTTGTTTATTTGAAATTTTTAAAAATCCATTTCTTGCACAAGAAATTGCTGGTCACCATATTTTTGTTCTCTTTGGTGCACCTGGACACATTATGGTTTTGCATTAGCACTTTTTGAACGAGAAAGAAGCTTTCAGAGGTACTTCCATGTGCATAGGACTGGTCTCAACCTCAGAGTTCACTCATGTGACCGCATGTTTTACATTCTTGGTATTTTCTAAATTGTTGCTTTTTTGGCAATCTTTGTCACTCTTTTTAAGAATTTATTCTACTTATTGGATTGTAGATAGCTTCTTTAGGTTAAAAGTCATTTAGATTTTAAGTCTTATTTTTCTAATCGACAGTAGCTGTGATCACAACTGCCTGGTCATTGAGGCATTGCACTGATCTGTCTTGCATGACCTGGGTTACTCACATCATGTGTGATGTGTTTGCTTGAGGATTAGAAAGATCTATGGACTCTTTTGTTTAAAAGGACTCACCTTCTGTGTATATGTAAACTGTAAAAATATTTTATGTCATGCTTGTTTTACCTTATTTGTGGATATCCCCATGGGTTTATTTCTGTTGCAATAATTTCTCATGCACTTAAAGCAGCTTTTTGTCTTTTTTAAATATATATATAAAAAGACAGCATGGAAGATGGGTTTATCATTGAGAATTTACGAGATTTATCAGTGTATTATTCTGAATGCATTCCTTGCTTCGTTTACATGGAAATTTGATGCTATTCTTTTTGTCCCTTATTTTGTACACTTAAAGCGTGCACATCTTTGGAAATTAAATTATGTACAGTGCTCATAAACCTGTATGCCAATGGCCACAAATTATTAACTAGAAGGAAATAACACTTTTCTGGATCAGAAATTAGATGGTCAAACCATTATATTAACTAGATATTAATATTACATCTTCTATCAAATATATGTTGCCATGTCTAATATTTAAGGTAGTAGGTGGAAATTTAGCGAAAAGTATAAGGTGGAATTAAACCACATCACAGACTAGAGTTTCGGCGGTGCCGAAAGGGTTACTTATGTGACGTCATTGTCCTTGGTGTGACCCAGTTAGGGGCGGTTAAAATTCTGTTCTGGGGATGAGTGGGAAAATATTGTGCCCTCATAAGGGGCAAATAACCTATTTTGGATGTAAAATATACGATTTCTTTTTCTAACCTGCGTTACAGACTATCATTTCTTTTATTTATGAATGCTTTATTTCTGTTGTAATGGATACTTTTTGTTCTTCAAGGTAAGCCAAGTCTTTGCTAAAACAGTGACTGGAAGGAATGTGTGTTTGTGATGTTTTACAAGTGATCTTAGAGTCAACGCGATATTACTGCGCAGTCGAAAACGTGTCAATGTGGTACCAGTTTTGAGAAGCAAAAGTGCTGTTTTGATTGTTGATCGGGTATATTTGGTGATAGCCTTCAGCGACGGCTTAAAGTTTTTCAGCAAACTGCATCGGTGTTTATAAAAGGGCGTCGAATATCGATTGATACACTCTGACTTTAGCGCAACGTTTTTCATGTGATTTTGGGGACAAGAAAGGGTTTGGCTTCCATGATTAGTTTGATTAAGGTGGGGTCTTTTAAGGGGGTGAAAAGACCAATATCAAGGAGTAGAAGTGATTGAATGCGTCCAGAATCTCCCCGGAGAAATATAAAAGGGGGTCGCTTTTCCCGTAGTCCACGTTCTTGTTCGGCATTCCAGTCTTAGAGAAGGGGAAAAGAATAACAGTACAAGGTGTGTCAGGGAGTGGTGGAGTATTTTAGAGATTTTCTAATGCGCTAATATGCACTAAAAAAGACAAAAGAAAAACTCAAACATACAGTCATCTGCATGTACAAAAAGATATTAAATTTCTTTTGCTAGTCTCTCCATCAATTTTTCAGTTTATCGCCACTGGTCTCCATTGTGGGAAGACAAGGACGCGTCATCCGTTACAATTGTGGATTATAGGGGCCTGAAAAGGCAGCTATTCTGGCTCGACGGATTTGGTTTTACGCACAAACTTACATTATGTTATGAGCAGCGGACCGAACGCGAGTAATCTTTTATCTACCAATTAGAAGAGGGGCCATGCAGTTTTCTTCTGTTTGAGGTAATTATACAAATACACAACTTATTTTCTAAATGAAAAGGATTTTCCCTAAGAAGGTGGCATAAGAAACTTCGAAACACGTTTCGCTATCGAAGAGCTGAATCTACAGGATTCGCGGTTTGTTTTTTTGTTTTGTTTTGTTTTTTTGCTTCATTCTGCGTAAATCAATAGCCAGAGAGTTGCTCTCTCTTCACAATGTATTTGTTGCCCAGACTGGCATTTTTATAGGTAGGTGTTTTTAGTCCACCGTTCTTGATTTACAGCGATTACCTCGGGTTTGCTCGCTGGAAATGCGCTTCTAGGAAGGATCAGTTTGTAATGAATCTACGGTTTTTCCTTATTTATGCAGGTGTGAGACATGAGATAGATGAAGAAATGCGACAAAGGATTATTTCTGGGAAATTAATACACTTTTCAAATTGTTTAAACTGCCTCAACAACAAACAAGATTTCAGAGATTTTTTTGTAATTTTTTTGGCAAAGTTGATTTACAGATACGAAATACTAACTTAATAAATAGTATTTTATTCTACATTTATTAAATGCTTATGTCCCTGTTGAGCAAAGGGTGCATTACGAGCAGTACATTTGTATTTTTTACGCGTTTTTTTGTGCCCTATATAACGGATGATGTAGGTTTTGAAAAAGATCACGTCGTACGCTTGGGACAGGGATTTGCACATTGCATTTATACTTTAAAGTCTTATAGGTTTATTAACTGCATCCCTTTAATGTGCTAAGAGTCTATTAGACAAGATATTTTCCTGCACCAGATACCTAGGCTCAACCAAATTGTACAAGATTATTTTTTCTAGTTTTAGTGTAACATTAATAGCTGAAGCAATCCACACCACATGTTTCAGAGAAGCACACTGATAAATAAAAAACTACATTGTCTACTTTGTTTGTGTAATAATAGGTTTACATCGGCCGTTTAAGAAGTTTTGTGTCCATTCCAAAGCTCTTCAAATCCTTAGTCGTGTTAAGCAAAGCTATTGTTGTACATGATCAGAGTGCTATTTTCGTTGTACGGAATAGCTTTTGTGAAGTTAGGTTTTTTTTTTTTAATTTATGTGGAGACATGCAATACAACATTTTTTTCTCTGTATCAGTTGGAACGCATTCTAAAGTTTAAATTGTGTTTTTTTTCTTATGATCTAACTTAAATGGGGAAATAAGGCGCTAAAGCACCAATATATCAGTGTAGTTGATTGACAACATAGTCGTTCTGAGCTGAATAACACACACTTACAAGAAAATGTTTATCGGGCCTGTTTAATTCCGATACCAGTGATACCGCCTAAAAAAACCATCTAGTACAAAGCTGTATTGAAATTTAATGTGTCAAAAACGATCACATATGTGGTTGACAAATGTAAACTAGTAAACACATCCGTCTAATTTATTAAGCGTTGTGGATTTTACGAAGGCGTACGCTCAGAGATATTATACGTTTGTATGGTTTTATATATTAACACATAACATTTCAAATCAAATTAGTTGCTAATTAATCTAAAAATACCTAAAAATGAGGTCTAAAATGACGACTATTTTAGGCCTGTTTTAGATTCAACCTTGCTCTACAAGTTTTTTAACATACATACACACACACACACACACACACACACATATGTGTACATATATATATATATGTATATATATGTGTGTGTGTGTATATATATATATATATATATATATATATATATATATATATATATATATATATGTATATATGTATACATATATATGTATACGTGTGTGTCCAACAAAGCGTAGTGCTGCATATACCGAATAACGTGCTTGCTGACAAATAAGACGAGCTTCGCGCTGCGCCTGAAGTTAATGAAGGTGTTTTTAATCAAACCAACATAGCCTATATGTCTTGTGTATTCTGTTACATTTTTACCCCTCGCTTTTGTTTGACTTCTTTAGCTTTTTCAATAAAACAGGTCGTAATGAGGGAGGTTTGTGTCATTTATGAGGGTGAGCCCATACTTGCCTTAATTGGACACAGATGGGTTTTCCTATTGATAACCTCACCGTCGTCCCAGCTAAATACGGCGGAAGCGCCATTCCTGGAAATTATAGATGGCGATTGGACTAAACCTCCTTATGTTTATTCAATTAAGTCAAGTGCTCTAATAGAGCACTCAAGTGATGCACAAGTTTCCACCTTGTAACTATAAATTTGAGCTAACAAACCTTTTGCAGCCTATACCGAAGATCTATCCCGGACATTAGGCCTGAGCATTTTTACATTACCCATAAATCTAATGCTTACATGTTCTAGTCTTTTTCACTTTTTTTAATTAAAACATTAATTTGCACATTCAGACCATCATAATAAGTGCCTTTTATGATACAGGATTAGACCATTT
The DNA here is from genome assembly GCA_032718565.1 of Distichodus sexfasciatus. Taxonomy (NCBI): domain Eukaryota; kingdom Metazoa; phylum Chordata; class Actinopteri; order Characiformes; family Distichodontidae; genus Distichodus; species Distichodus sexfasciatus. The sequence goes on along the minus strand of JAVGVS010000021.1, from coordinate 689,994 downwards.
TAAAGAAGGAGCTCATATTGTAAGGTCATATAACGTCTTAACCAAGGTTTATGAACGATTGATAGTAAAGAATTTTCGAAATAGTTGCGTGGGTGATGTGTATGTAAACGTGCCATAAAAGTTATTTTACAATGTCAAACTCTGTAGGGCTTGGTGTAGTTCAGCTTTAGTATGTATGGAGTGCGCGAATTTAGGGGATGTAAAGCATGAACAACCGAAATGACCTGGAAAGGTTGCCAGGTCATTAGGTCATAAAATTGCCTGACTTAGTAGGCCTAAGTCTAATACAGACGCAAATCAAATCGTGTTTTTCTTTTCCACTTCACGTGCTTGTTGAATTATTATAAAATGTACCCATAAGAAGGTTCTTATACTTTAAGTACTCATAAGAAGGTTTTGTATTTGGTAAAATGTTTATGAACACAATGGGATTAAAGGATTTAACGGAAATATGTAATTTGATAATAATAATACACATACAATAATAATAATAATAATAATAATACAACAACCCAATTTATCAACTTTTTGCATTGAAATATACGTCCAACCAATACCGCTTTTAGTAATACTAAATCAGATTGTTTCTAATGGGTAACTATTTGCGTGCCACCAAAATGTGTACATATATATATGAAAACTACTTTGCGACTCTACGACCAAACAATAAACGGGTTTGCAGCGCCTCTTGGCCCTCGCTGGTGACAAACGCCCCGGTTCCGGTAGTTTGAATGTGGTGAGGAGATGGAGGGAAAGTGTCAATCAGAGACGCTTCGCTGATCAGGCACAATGCTCTTCGTGGGACTGGTCTGTTTCAAGAGCAATCAGTCACTCCGCATTAATTATCCCCGCGTCCCACAGCAGGGCAGCTCGCGCTGGCACACGGGTTGTGTGTGTGTGTGTGGAAAGAGAGAGAGAGAGAGGAGAGAGAGAGAGAGAGACGGAGAGAGAGAGAGAGTGCCTACGGCAGTGAGGAAAGGTGATAGTGTGATTAATTACGGGCCCGCGCGCGCCTTGGTTATGCTGCACTATACTTTGGTTACTAAAGTCGCACCCCGATCCACCTTTCATCAAGGCAGAAGATATCAATAATCAATAATGGACATTTATAAAATTGTCTTTCTTTACATGAAACAAAATACGCACAGATGGCTGTTTAAATAGCCCATATCTCTGTAGAATAATTTCCAAATTCATTACAATGTAGTGTACAATGAAGACATTACTGATAAATTTCCCTCAAACTTTCTGAGATGAGAAACAATTTGGCGAATTTCATAAATTCTGTGTTCATATTCCAAAGCGATCCTTAAAAATATAACAATGTATCGTTTGTGTTTAATCGAGATTCCCCATAAGTCCAAGATTTTTATGATTAGTCACAGTTCAAGTGTGTAACACTATGGAGATGCTTCTACAAGTGCAGAAGTTTACATTAAGTGGTCTATTTATGTATAGAACATATACAAATAAATGGCTGTATACAACCTTCTAAAAATACCACTGGATAACCTCTGTTCGCTCATTGCGTGCGTGTTCACTGGAGCATTAATTCAGACAGTTTAATGGAAAATATCAATTTATTATTATTATTTTTTGCTTGGCAAAATGAAAATCTAATACAGACATTATTATTGTCATTTATGAAATTAAAAGATAATAATCTAAAAATAACAATAATAACGATACGTTTT